>PVIU01000430.1:0-325244 GCA_004026605.1 Ondatra zibethicus | reverse complement strand
AGACTCGGTTCTCAAAAAGATAATACATGCAGAAGAGATAGGTCCTGGTGTCATTGTTGATGGGTTCTCCATCTGCCAACTTTTGCCGCCACATTCAGAGAGTCTGGTTTGATCATATGCTCATTCAGTCCCAGTCCAGCTGGATTGGTGCACTCCCATTAGTTCAGGCACACTGTCTCAGTAGGTGGACCAGCCCCTCACGGTCCTAACTTCCTTTCTCATCTTCTCCCACCTTCTGCTCTTCAACTGCACTTTGGGGGCTCAATCCATTGCTCTGATGTGAATGTGGGTCTCTGTCTCTATCTCCATCCATCGGATGAAATTTCGGCATGAGTCTAACCCGTGTCCATCTTGTGCTGGAGAAGCATGGCGTCTGCGCCTGCCACACTGCCTTCTCTCTCACAGCATTCCGTTCTATCTACTCCGCCCACCTAAGGGCTGCCCTATCAAAAGGCCATGGCAGTTTTCTTTATTTAACCAATGAGGGCAATAAATGTTCTTTAAATTTAAAGGGGGAGATGATATAGATATGGATAATTTACATTGGTATAAATTTTGCCTTATTGATATAAATTTAAGGTCAATCTTGTTATATTTCTGCTCTTGATTAAGGTATTGTGATTGTGTAGTTCATTTAAAAATGTAATGTATAGTTAGGAAATATAGGTTGTTAATGGATAATCATCTATAATAGTCAAGTTTGTAGTCATGTTAGTTAGATTTTCTAGATGTGCATAGATATATTTCAGATAGGCATTCTTCATATCTTTCAAAGATGACAAAACATGGCATTTAAATATTTTAATAACTTAGGACTTTTCATGACAATGAGACACGTATGCTCCTGGCAGCACCAGCTACTTCAAGAGGAAGATGGGCATCAAAGAGACTCCTTATAGAGTTGGTTTGCCATTTGGGCAAGAAAGTGCTCTTGCCTGGACTGTTGCATAAACTGGACACAAAGAACCCGCAAAAAGAGGACTGCTAAACTTGCCTAAAGGTGAGATGATCCTTCAGGGTTCCTGCTTCATGAAAGAGTCTACGAGACATTCTGCAGGACACAGAAGAAAGTGACTGAACTGTCTTTGAATTTTCCTGCTTCATGGAAAAGTCTACTGGATACTATGGGCCTGTAGGCTGAAGATGGATGCCCCAATGGTACAAAGGAACTTTGGGTGACTGTACAGGTAGCGAGATGTCTCTGTCATTTTTAGAGTTTAAAAGTTGCTTATTTCTTGTTTACTTAGGTAATATTTTATCCTTCTGGAGTCTTTGATGGAGTTGAAAAATGGATAGTTATAGTGATAGTTTTCCTTTGTCATGATAAAAGATAAAATAGGTTGTAACTGTAATTCTTGCTTGATAAGTTTTGTTATGTAATTTTACTATGTTAAAGCCTTTCTTTTGTTTAAACAGAAAAAGGGGAAATGGTGTAGGAGGGTCTTCTATTTGTGTTATTGCCCTCAACATAGTTCTTGAAGCTTTACCTAGAGCAATAAGACAACAAAGGGTGATCAAGGAATAGAAGTTGGAAAGGAAGAAGTCAAACTTTAGTTATTTTCAGATGATAGTATACATAAGTGACCCCAAAAATTCTACAAGGGAACACTTACACCTGATAAACACCTTCAGCAATATGGCATGACACAAGATCAACTCAAAAATATCAGTAGCCTTCCTATATACAAATGATAACAAGACTGAGAAAGAAATCAGAGAAACATTACCCTTTACAATAGCCACAAATAACATAAAATATCTTGGAGTAACACTAACCAAAGAAGTGAAAGATCTGTATGACAAGAACTTTAAGTCTTTGAAGAAAGAAACTGAAGAAGACACCAGAAGATTGAAAGATCTTCCATGATCTTGGATAGGTAGGATCAACATAATAAAAATGGCAATCTTACCAAAAACAATCTGCAGATTTAATGCAATCCCCATCAAAATCCCAACATAATATAGACCTTGAAAGAACTATATTCAACTTCATGTAGAAAAACAAAAACAAACAAACAAACAAACAAAAACTCAAGATAACCAAAATATTCCTGTACTAGAAAGGAACTTCTGGAGGCATCAACATCCCTGACATCAAGTTCTCTTATAGAGCTACAATAAGAAAAACAGCCTGGTGTTGGCATAAAAACAGGGAGGTTGACCAATGGAATCAAATCAAAGATTCTGATATCAATCCACACACCTATGAACACTTGATTTTTGACAAAGAAGCTAAAAGTTAGACAATGGGAAAAAGAAAGCATGTTCAACAAATGGTGCTGGCATAACTGGATGTCAACATGTAGAAGAATGGAAATAGATCTATACCTATCCCCATGCACAAAACTCAAGTTCAAATGGATTAAATACCTCATATAAATCTGACCACACTGAACCTGATAGAAGAGCTACAGTAATGAAAACAGCTTGGTATTGGCATAAAAACAGAGAGGTTGACCAATGGAATAGAATTGAAGACCTGGATATTAATCCATATGCCTATGAGCACCTGACTTTTGACAAAGAAGCTAAAATTATACAATGGAAAAAGGAAAGTATCTTCAACAAATGGTGCTGGCATAACCAGATGTCAACATGTAGAAGAATGAAAATAGATCCAAATGGATTAAAGATCTCAATATAAATCCGACCACACTAACCTGATAGAAGAGAAAGAAAGTAGGAAGTAGCCTTCAATGCATGAGCACAGGAGACCACTTCTTAAATATAACCCAGCAGCACAGATACTGAGAGCAACAATAAATAAATGGGACCTTCTGAAACTGAGAAACTTCTGTAAAGCAAAGGACAGTCAATAAGACAAAATGCAGCCTACTGAATGGGAAAAGATCTTCACCAACCCTGCATCAGACAGAGGACTGATCTCCAAAATATATAAAGAACTCATCAAAATTCTAAATAACCCAATCAAAAAATGGGGTACAGAACTAAACAGAATTCTGAACAGAAGAATCTCAAATGACCGAAAGACACTTAAGGAAATGTTCAACATCCTTAGCCATCAAGAAATGTAAATCAAAATGACTTTGAGATACCATCTTACACCAGTCAGAATGACTGCGATCGAAAACACCAATGATACCTTATGCTAGAGAGGATATGGGGAAAACTCCTCCATTGCAGGTGGGAACACAAACTTGTGAAGCCACTTTGGAAATCAGTTTGGTGGTTTCTCAGAAAATTGGGAATCAATCTACCTCAGGACCCAGCAATACCAATTTTTGGGCATATACTCAAAGGATTCTCAATCATACCACTTGAACATGTGCCCAACTATGGTCATAGCAACCATTATTTGTAATAGCCAGAACCTGGAAACAACTTAGATGCCCCTCAACTGAAGAATGGATAAAGAAAATTTGGGGGCTGGAGAGATGGCTCAGTGGTTAAGAGCACTGGCTGCTCTTCCAGAGGTCCTGAGTTCGATTCCCAGCAACCACATGGTGGCTCACAACCATCTGTAATGAGATCTGGCGCCCTCTTCTGGCGTGTGGGCATACATAGAGGCAGAATGTTGTATACATAATAAATAAATAAATCTTTAAAAAAAAGAAAATGTGGTACATTTACACAATGAAAAAAAAGAAGAAGAAGATATCTTGAAATTTGCAGGCAAATGGATGGAACTAGAAAAAACATCCTGAGTGAGGTAACCCAGACTCAGAAAGACAAAAATGGTATGTACTCACTCAGAAGTGGATATTAGACCTAAAGCAAAGGATAACCAGCCTATAGTACATGACTCCAGAGAAGTTAGGTAACAAAGAGAACCCTAAGAGAGACATACATGGATCCCCTGGGAAGAAGAAATAGACAAGATCTCCTAAGAAAATTGGGAGTGTGGTGTGGGGAGAAGGGAGAGTGGAAGGGGAGAGGAGAAAAGGAAGGGGAAGGAGAACATGAGGGAACAGGATGGTGAAGATAGGGGAAGGAGAGAGAAGGATGCAAGGAAAGAAATACCTTGATTGAGGAGGACATTATGGGACTAGCAAGAACCTGGTACTAGAGAAATTCCCAGGAATCCACAAAGATGACCCTAACAAAAACCCTAAGCAATAGTGGATAGGCTCCTTGAACTTTCCCTGCCCTGTCATCAAATTGATGACTATCTTAGATGTCATCATAGAACATACATCCAGCAACTGATGGAAGCAGATGCAGAGATATACAGAGAATCACTGGGCCAAGCTCCCAGAGTCCAGCCAAAGAGATGGAAGAGTGATAATATGAGCAAAGGGGTAAAGACCACGATGGGGATAACCACAGAAACAAATGACCTGCGCTATCAAGAGCTCACTAATTCCAGACTAACAATGGGGGAACAGCATAGGACCAAACTAGGCCCTCTAAATATGCGTGACAATTGTGTGGCTGGGGTAGTCTGTGGTGCACTGGCAGTGAGACCAAGATTTATCCCTAGTGATTCAACTGGCTTTTTAGAGTCCATTCTCTTTGGAGGGATACCTTGCTCAGTCTAGATATAATGGGGAGGGCTTTGGTCCTGCCTCAAAGTGATGTGCCAGACTTTGTTGACTCCCATGGAAAACTTTACCTTCTCTGAGGTGTGGATGCGGGGTGGGATGGGTGGATGGTGGGATGAGTTGGAAGAGAGGAAGGAGTGGGAACTGGGATTGGTACATAATGAGAAAAGATTATTTTTAAAATTGATTAATTAATTTATAAAAAAAGAAAAAATAATAAATGTACTGGACATTGTGAATGTATTTCTTACTTGGTAATTGTTGTTCTTGTATGTATTTTCACATTTGTTAAGGTTATTATCTTTCCTTTCTATTTAGACATTATCTGATAATCATTCTTATTGTATATAGTTTTACTATGTTAGAATTAAAACCTTTCCTTTTAATTAGACAGAAAGAGGAGAATTATATGGGATTATTGTCTGTTTTGTGGTCTGATGTTAAGTGGAATCAGGCTTTGATCAAGAGGCTGGGTTCACATTCAGTTGGTCAGAATGGGTCCTAGAGTTCCTGGGAAGAAGTAATGGGGGTGCTGGAATGAGAATGGGTCTTTTCCAGCTGGGAAGCAAATGGTGGCAATACATTTCATTTTATCTTTAATCA
Source organism: Ondatra zibethicus (assembly GCA_004026605.1). Lineage (NCBI taxonomy): Eukaryota > Metazoa > Chordata > Mammalia > Rodentia > Cricetidae > Ondatra > Ondatra zibethicus. The sequence goes on along the minus strand of PVIU01000430.1, from coordinate 320,139 downwards.
TTGTCCACAAGTTTTATTACTTAATACACAGCAAAAGTCACTATAGTAAGAGACCGTAGAACACTCAGCCCTTAAAATAATGTCTCCATCAAATCCCTCCCCTCATGGCTATGGAGACCCTGAAGAAGAGGGGACATAAAGAGTGTAAGAGCCAGAGGACCTGGAGGACACCAAGGAGTCAAAGCCTTCTAAATCAAGGGTTGGGGCATGTCTGAACTCACAGAATCTGTGGCAGCCTACATAGGGCCAGCACAGATCTGTACTAGATGGGTTCCTAGGACAGAAAGGAGAAGTGGACGCATGCTCTCATATCTAACCCAGAAGCTATCTCCAATTAATAGCCACTTGTAAAGGAGAAGTTAGTTTTCTGGGAAACACACCACTCTTAAGAGCAGGCCCCATGCTGGGCAGTAGATGCCAACACAGAACAAACTCAGTGGCATCTATGGGGGTTCTTTGTCTTATAATGTTAAAGTCAGGGTGGGTTTTGGTTTTGTCTTCCTTGTTTGCATGTTTGTTTGTCTGCTTGTTTTTCCTACCTTATAGATACTTTGTGTATATATTACAGCTTCCAGTTTGGGACTTTTATGGGATTCCTGAATGTGTGAACCTGTGTGTTTCTGCATCTCTATATATTTTTTGTGCTTTTCCTTGGCTGTTTTCATGTTTTGATTAATTTGCTTTTTCTTTATCTCATTATATTTTATTTTATTATTATTGATTAGATGTTTGCTAAGGAGAGACAGAAAGGGTGTGGATTCAGATGTGAAGAGAGGTGGAAAAGAACTGGGAGGAATAGGGAGACGGGAAACCATAATCAGAATATACTGTATGAAAAACTATCCTTTAAATAACAGGAAAACGCTTAAATAGACCCACAATCCCTAGTGAAATAGAAGCAATAATTAAAAATAGCCCTAATATACAAGAACCAGATGGATTCAGCACAAGAAGCTAGCAGACATTCTAGGAAGAACTAATGTCAGTATTCGTCAGGTTACTCAAAAAAAAAAAAAGAAAGAAAGAAAGAAAGAAAGGAAAGAAAAGAAAAAGAAAAAAAAGAAACTGAGAAACATTTCCAAAAATGTTTTATGAAGACACTTTACCAAAACCAGAAAAGAGACTCAACAAAAAATTAAAATTGTAGATCAATATTCCTTATGAACATAGATGCAAAAAGTACCAATAAAATACTTGCTACCTGGATTGAAGAACACATCAAAACTATTATCCACCATGATCAAGTTGGCTTTAACCAAAAATGCAAGGATCATTCCATGTGCATGAATCAGTAAATGTTATCCAAAACATAAATAGACTAAAAGACAAACATGACATGATCATATCATTAGATGCAGAAAATGTAGTAGACAAGTCTAATATCCTCTCATGATAAAAATCCTGGAGAGATTATGAATACAAAAGGCACATCTCAACATAAGGCAATTTATGGCAAGTCATCTAAAATAAAGAGAATTTCAAAGCATTTTCACTAAAATCAGGAACAAGACAAAGATGTCTACTCTCTTCATAGCTATTCGATTCTTAGCTTGAAGTCTTAGCTAGAGTCATAAGACAGCTAAAAGAGATCAAGGGGGTACAAATAGGAAACTAAGAAGTCAAAGAATCCTTCTTTACAGATAATGGATTTTTATACGCAAAGACCCTAAATGCCCCACCAGGAAACTATACAGCCGATAAATACCTTCAGCAAAGTAGCAAGACACAATATTTACACACAAAAATGAGCAACTTTCTTATATAGAAATGACAAACATACTGGGAAAGAAATCAGGGAAACAGTACTTTACAATAGCCTCAAATCACACACACACACACACACACACACCAGAGTAACACTAACCACACAAGGAAAAGACTTGTATAATAAAAACTTTAAAACACTGAAGAAAGAAATTAAAGAAATAATTGCTCAAACAGTATACATGTGATCATAGGAAGAAATGAGTTTGAATGGAAAATAAAACGAATTCAGAAAAACATCTAGTTAATGAAACAGATGACATCATATTTGAACACATTCTGTGCCTTTCTGTCCTGCCCTCTGTTCGTCCCTAAGCTAAACATGGTCCTTCTGCTTGTGCAGTAACCACAGCACTGGCACTAAGACTGTTCACACTGTACAAAGCAACTGGATTGTCAGTGACAGAGACAAAGGTAGAAACATTGTCCCTCTGGATCCAGAGACCCTGATTGCTGACTCTTGCTTCCCTGCTTTAACTGATGTGATTTCCAGAAATGGAAAAATTCCCAGTCATGAGGCCACAGCAGTGAACAGAGACCTGCTTTCATTACTGTTGGAGGCGATTCTGATGTTCATGCTGCATTTACCCATGAGCCAGTAATAAAGATGGAGCTGTGGTCTTGGGTCCGGTGTGTAAAGAAGGATTCTAAGTAGTGTCTTCTATTATACATTGGGCTATAAATCAAGACATCCAGGAGCAGCAGGGGCCCCAAAACCTATACAGTCCTCAGAGAAGGAAGAACACTTAAGATATTCCCCTTACACAAGAGAGAAAAATTTAAACAAATTTAAACACATTGAACATAATTAATGTCTGTTTTTGCTTACTTGGAGCTTTGTGAATTCTGTGCCAGGGACTTAGAAACACACTCAAGAGTAGAGAGGACAGACACACAATTTCCAAAGAAAAAGTTAGGCAATTATGAGCACTTTGACAATGTTGTTTTGTCCTTTATCCACATGCTCTTGTGGAAGACAACTAGAGTATTTTTAACAATCACATATGTATATTGTTCTCCAATAGAATAAGTACTGGTGAAATAACCACATTTCAGTAACACCTTTTAGCAGAATGAAGCATTTCTGAAAAATCACCTGATGGGTTAGATTCTCACACTCATGATCATGGTAAAAAAGAGTACATCATTAGTTTATCTAAATCAAATCTCAGTATGTTCAACAGAACACTTTCAGTTTATGAATCTCTAAGATTTCTTTTCATTTCTACGAGTGTTCTCACCCTCACTTTCTTTTATACCATCTACTTAAACACCTTTCCAAAACTAAGCAGGTAATTAGCTCCAAGTTCAGTTGGTTCTGACCTAGTGGTATCCTTTAACACATTCTCTGACTTCCTGTATTTACTCTAAGGTGATAATCAGAAATTTGATTAGATCTCATCTTAACTTTTTGACACTAATATATAATGAGCATTCCCTTCTGGGCAATGGTGCACAGTGAGGTTGAGACAGGAGACAGCAGAGTAACCATGTTGCTATCACTCCTTATAAACGCTCCCATGGACATGCATTTGATGGCTTTAGCATGCAACTTTTATGGTTTTCTAAATGCATTTTCTCATGGGGATTGTAAAATTGCCATTTAATTCTATCATTCCTTCTGCATTTAGTAGCTAGAAGTCTTGAATGTACGTCACTTTGAAATATACTGTGTGCCCTGACCAAAAGGATTACTTTTATTTGCCAAGCTTTTATTTTCTTTTCAGAATAATGATTTGATACCTTTTAAGTTACTAAAAGGAAACAATGTTGCTAGAAATCACATAGTTTTGTATAACTAAGATGTTTCAAAACGTCCTGTCATTGTTTTACATACTAAAACGGTCCTACTTTTAGCAGGGACGTCTATATAGAGTCCATGTGCCTTTTTACATCATCTCATAATGATCCCAGGTTCTGTTCTGTATTGTAGATGGAAATTCCCAACATTGGAGTCTAATCTGACAGAAGCAATTTCCCCAGGAGCCCATGGTCCCCTTGTATGAGAGACAGTATTTCTTGAAAACTATCTAGACAGGCCTTCACATTGTGTCTTCAGAGAAAATAATGGCTGTTTGACAAAAATGTCTTGGAAATTTATGCTCACCTTACCTAAAGTTGCATATTAAAACACAAATAAATATGTAGAGAAAAATGGCTTTGTGGAAACAATATAAACCTTGACCTTCTTGTGGTATTATTTTTAAAAAGTAAGTTAGACCTGCGCACATTTGACAACAGAAAACAGAAGTCAGTGAACTGCTGCTTTACATGGAATGAGACAACTGTCCTATTACAGAAACAGAGTTGTCAATTCAGCCACAAATGCACAGCTGGAAGAGATGTGGGCCACAGGTCCACAGTACACACCAGTTCCATACAGGGATGTGTGCGATTCCCCTGGGCCTGGCTCTGGGACTGCCTCTCTTTATCAGTCCTTCGTTTTGAAGCACCTACTTCACAGCTCAGCGTGAAGGAGCTGACAAAGTTCCTTCTCCTTCTGTTTCTTCTGGCAGTATACATACGTTGCTATCTTTATAAGAAATACATAGTTGTCTCTTAAGTCTTTCTTTTTTTCAGTTTGGTATAGTTAAAATTTACCTACATTGAGAAAGATTTTCATGGGTGACAGGCAGAAAGCCAAGCATTAATGTAGGTCATATGTAGCTGGCTGCAATATTAAATATTAAAATTGTTTAAGAAACAAATTATTTAAAATAATGATCATTTCACAAGAAATCCGTAACAAAATAAAAGAATGGTATAGAAAGTGCTTTTAATATATTATCTTCCTTTTTCCTTCAGTTCTCCAAGTCTTTGTTCTGAAGGCAGCATACTGTTTCACTTCCCTGAAGCTACTGATAAAACTATGCAAGAACATCAGAGAAAAAATGAATCCAAGATAGGTGCTATCCCCAAGGGAACGGAGTACTTCTTTGTTTTAAATTTCCATTGGAAATCTGAAGACTTTGCATGCAAACATCTTATTTCATGGCACTGCTTCTCAAATTGAGAGATTAAATCTAGCTCCATATAAAGGTTTTTCAATAAAGTAGGTTGCAGGCTCCTGCTTATGGAAAATTGATGCATCATCTGATATGCTTTCAATTGCTAACTTTTGTTTCACAAAGCTGGAAGGAATTTCAACCAACCATTATCTAATCAAGAAAATATTTCCTACCTATCTTGTCTTCAACATATCTTGCTGCCAAATGTAGTTTTGACTATTGTAAATCACTATGCATTTTAACAAGCAAAACAGACTCTCGTTTTGCTCAAAAAAGTGCAAATTGTAGAAACTATCCATCATTATCTGTGGACTGCCTCCAATACTGTGTCTCCTGTAGAATCACTGTGACATAATTTAATGTGTTCCTTATATTGCTTTATTGAAGTAGATTTTTACCATCTTAAGATACAAACAGCTATTATAATAATTTCATTAAGTCTCCCTCTGTTTAGACTCTATTCTCACTACCAGGTAAAGCATGCACTTAGGCTATTCATTTAAGCATAAAATTTCACGATGACTTGGAGCATCAGTCATCCTCCTGAGTTCAGCATACTATAAAGTACAAGAAGCAAACAGAAGTTGATTTGTGTGGATTCACTCTATCTGACCACCAGTTTTTACAGGTTCATAGCACACTTGAGAAAACGCCTTAACTTGTAATGTTTGTACCTGGTCATCCTGGGCTAGGTTCAAGGGGACAGCAATATGTGTGAACAAAATAGAAACTGCTCTGAGGATGAGTTTCAAAATGCATTTTTGAGCCTTCTGAAACACATGTTCAAGGAGCCAGAGAGGAGGTAAATAAACACTAGGGCTCCAAAGCTAGCTGTCTGGGCTCATGGCCTGCTTTAACCGCCTTGGCTCTGTCACCTGGAGTTAGACACTAGCTCTTTTTGGCTGACATTCTTGGGGCATGGGAGATGTTTTCCGTCAAAGGTCTAAATAAGCAATCATGTGTAAATTGCTTGGAAAAGACCCTGACATATGAAAAATACATGATAGAAAATTTTATTTCTATAGATGTTTCACTAAAACCATTAATGGCTACTTATGTTTTCATTCATTCTTTAACCAAACATGTACTTGGTTTGCAATGGAGATATGTAATGATGTCCTCTTAGTTTAGGGGATTGCAGCTACACAGAGAGAAAAATCATTGGAACAGCACAACCCCAGATTTTGTCTCCACCAGCAGATGCCCAAAGAGAAAGAACTCCAGTCCCAGGGAATTCAGTGTCAGTTTCTGGCAGTTGCAGGGACCAGACATTTACATGGTGCATATTCACAGGCATACATGTAGGCAAAACACCCATACACATTAAATAAATTAACATTTTTTGAAAATAGACTCACCAATAATGACTAACTCCTGGGAATAGAGACACTACCCTTGGCCCATAAAGAGCCTTAGGTTCTAGCAAATGAGGTAGTACTGACAGCTGTGATTCATTCTGCTACTAATCCCCCATCTCTCATCATGTGTGTGTGCACCTGTCTGTCTGTAACTCTGTGTGTGTGTGTGTGTGTGTGTGCGTGCGTGCGTGTGTCTGTCTGTCTGTCTGTTTCTCTTAGATTGGACTGGAATCTCTAATCACACTGTTACTATGAGACTGAATCATATTTAGGAAAATGAAAGTAATAGAAGACCTTCTGTGACTTAAGCTAAAATACCTTTCTGTACATAAAACTACTTTCAGGAGCTATTTCTTTCATATAAAGTGTTAGTGTAGCAATAAAAGCCAAGAAAAAATACTTCTGGTCAAGAAAATAGAATCTCTGGCCTGCGTGGAGACCTAACATTGCAGTTGACCTAAATCAATCTCCTTATTCCTGGGAACCACCCTAGGAAGATGGATTCACCAAACACTTTGCACAAGAACAATGTGAAAGAGTGCTGACGGAACATCGAATCAACAGAATCGTGCCTTCCAAAAGTTCATTGTGCTGGATTAAGTAGCGAGCTGCTTGCACAGAGACCCTTTGGGGAATTCTTTCCTCTAGATTTCTGTTCCCATGTACAGCTCTTACGTCACTCTGAGCTTGTTTGCAGCCATGATCCAAGAATGACCCGCTACTGCTCAAGCTGTGGCAATTCCTGACCTTGACTGCATTGTTTCTTCAGTCATGCTGGTGAAAGAGCAGTAGAGATAGAGAAGCTTACCCAGAGACTTCAAAGAAAATATCAAGAGACCGGGCAATCTCTTTCAGGATCAGATCCCTGAAAACAGCCCCCAACAAGGTCATATAGGCATAAAGCTGTAAGAATAAATACCAAATTTCATAGAAGTTACAGATGCCAGAGGGATGCAACATCTGCCAAGAAAATCTGGAGCAACCAACACAACCAATCCAAAGAAGATGCCATTTGAGCTAAAGCCAAAAAGGCCCTACCATAGGGGATTCCCAAGCACTTGGGGACACAAAATCTCCCATCATATGCCCCAGACACATAGCACAGAATTACAGAATTTAATGTCTGCCTGAGTAGATTTTGGTGTTTCTATCATTCATGCATTCTTTGTTCTTATCATATTTCTTCCTTTGATAATGGAGTTGCATGTCCTCTGATGTTGTGTGCTGCAAGTATATAATTGGTCCCTTGATTGAGCACAGGCTCAAAATTACACATTTGCCTTCAGTCTCGGTGGACACATTACACCTGGATGTTTTAGCAGTGCTGCAACTGTTCAGCTTCTACACACTCTTAGAGATGTGTGTTGTGAAATGGGCATAAACCTGTGAAAAATCAGAGACACAATGTTATTGTTGGAACGGTGTTATGCTGAGACAGCCCTGCCCTTCACTGGCCCTGAGATGGCTGGCCCTGCCCTCACTCAATACTGCAACAGGTGAGCTGGCCCTACCGCTCAGGAGAGCTCAACCCCTCAAAAGAAAAGATGGCCCTGCCAGGGTGTGCACCTCACCTGGGCAGCACACTAGAAGTGAAGTTGTGGTTGAGGACACAAGTGAGCCAACCCTGAGGGTGTGAGAGCAAGAGAGTTGACACTGTCCCCCATCTGCCAAGTGGTGGCAGGCGAGAGAGCTGGTGCCAGGGTCACAGAGTGGGAGGACTAGCCCTGACCCTCACTGGTTGCAATGCATGACAGAGCAGCTCTGTCTCCCATGTGGGCAGCCCCTGCTATGGGGGCACAAGTGAGCCAGCTCTGAGGGTACGAGGGCAGGAGAGCTGACCCCACCCCAACCCCTTTGTATTCTCCGTATAGCAACCAGAAGGGAGGGTCTGGGTAAAACAGTTGAACTGGCCCTGGTGATGTGAGTGTGGAGGACCCAGATCTGAAGACCCAAGAGCAGAAGAACTGGCCCTGTTCTTTGCTGTCGGCTGCATTGGGTGAGCTAGCCCAGGCAGTGCTGGAGAGTTCATCCAGGTAGTGATGGTGAGGGAAAGCTAGCAAGCTGACCAACCCAGCTATTACCCAGGCTCAGAACCAGGCCTATGAGTTTGCCCACCCCAACAACCACCAAATCTATAAACTGTGGGAGAATGTGAAGGGGACAAACCTATAAAATATATGTTTCAATATGTAATCATGAGCATGAGAATCTAAACTGTCAGGTGATGCTCAGAAATGCTTCATTTTGCTAACTCATGTTACTGAAGTGTGATTGTTTTACCAGTACTTATTCTATTGGAGTGGCTTTACTACCCCACTCTCTCCAATAGACAAATCATCCAAACAAAATTCAACAGAGAAATTCTGGAGTTGAATAGTCTCATAAATCAAAGGGACCAAATAGATATCTACAAAACATTCCATTCAAACATTAAAGAATACACTTTCCTCCCAGCAGCCTATGGAACTTTCTCCAAAATTGATCACATTTTAGGACACAATACAAGTCTCAACAGATATAAGAAAATAACACCCTGTGTCCTATCTGCCCACCAGGGATTGAAGCCGAATATCAACAACAGTAAAAATGGTAAAAAGTATAATAATTCATGGAGGCTGAAAACTCACTACTGAATAAAGATTGGGTCAAGACAGAAACCAAGAAGAACACTAGAATTTGATGAAATAAAAACACAACATAACGAAACCTACAGGATATACTTAAGGCGATTCCAAGAGGCAAGTCCATAGCAATAAGTAACTACATCAAAGAAAAAAATAACTGAAAGAACATCATGTTAACAACTTAATGATATACCCAAAAGCTCTATAAAAACAAGAAAAATTGATATTCAATAACAGTAAGTGGGAAGAAATGAGAAAACTCAAGACTGAAATCAATTAAATAGAAAAAAAATCTTTGGTAAAATCAACAACATTAACAAACCTCTGTTAAAATTAACCAAAAGATGGAGAAGACCCAATTAATAAAATTAGTGATGAAAGAAACAATAGACAGCAAGGAAATTCTGAAAAACACAAGGATATGCTTTATATTTTTTTAAGATTTATTTATTAGTGATGTATACAGTGTCCTGTCTGCATGTATCCCTGCAGGTCAGAAGAGGGCACCAGATCTCATTACAGATGGTTGTGAGCCATCATGTGGTTGCTGGGAAATGAACTCAGGACCTCTGGAAGAACAGCCAGTGCTCTTAACCTCTGAGCCATCTCTCCAACCCCCAAGGACATACTTTAAAAGTCTGAACTCTACCAAAGTTGAAAACCTAAAAGAAATGGGTGTGTGTGTGTGTGTGTGTGTGTGTGTGTGTGTTACCTAGAAAAGTTAAATTAATATAAAATAAACAAATTAAACAAACCTATCAACCTGGGTGAAATAGAAGCAGCAATTTAAAATTTCTTAACTAAAAAGGGAGGTAGGGTTCAGAGGTTAAGAGCACTGGCTGCTCTTCCAGAGGTTCCAAGTTCAATTCCCAGCAACCACATGGTAGCTCATAACCATCTGTAATTCCATCTGGTGCCCTCTACTGGCACGCAGGCAGACTACTGTATACATAATAAATAAATAAATAAATAAATAAATAAATAAATAAATAAATCTAAAAACAAAAAGAAAAGAAAGATTCTTTTTTTTTTTTTTGGTTTTTTTTTTTTTCTAGACTTGGTTTCTCTGTAGCTTTGGAGCCTGTCCTGGAACTAGCTCTGTAGACCAGGCTGGTCTCCAACTCACAGAGATCTGCCTACTGCTGCCTCCCAAGTGCTGGGATTAAAGGCATGCACAAAGATTCTTATTTTTTAAAAGAGGGAAAGTAGGTGGATTCAGCATAGAATTCTACCAGACCTGTCGTGAGCTACCTTTTGGGGCGACTTCTGCCAGGGCAGTTTGTATGTCCCAGGGTAGGGGCGTGAGAATTAGAAATGTTAGGTGGGAAAAATAGAGATAAGAAAGAAACACAGAGTCACAGGATAGTAACAGGAGGGCAAATCCACCAATACTGAATGCTATGTTCACCCACGTTTATTTTCCATATGCTTTTATACCCCAATACAAAAAGGGGGGAAGAAGGCAAAAATCTGCTTTAACATGACACAAAGCACAACCAGAACAGTTACTTGCTTCAATACTTGAGACATCAAGCCATTATTTCCTGAGCAAAGCATATGATGTCCCAGGCAGGAATATGCAGTGAACGCACCCTAGATCAAGTATCCTCTAGGCAGCCACTCCCTATGTCAAACCTTCTATTTTAAATGAAGAAACACAGGAGTGTGCTTGAATTCTCTGACTTTTGGTCAGGGTGCAGCAGATCTATCTCTATGGGCCATCTTAAAGTCCAAAATACCAAGTAACCACACCCTAGGTCAGGATATCTTGTTTTGTAGCCACACCTATTGTCAACAACTTTGAAAGAACAAAAATAAGTTCAAACTCTCTGACCTTCAGATAAGATAGAACAGGCTCATATCTGTGTATATCCTGACAATTCCTCCCTTTTATTAATTTTAATAAAGCCTGTGCTTCTGCTACATGGCAGATGACTATTCCTGTCTTGGGAGTCATTTTCCCATTTTCCAGACTTACCGGTCATTGATACATACATTCTGTCATGTATGTTTTATCTTAGATTGCCTGGGGGAGGAGAAGATCTTACCCCTCTCTGGAGCTACCAGCCTCTGTAAATAAAGGGTTAAGGGAAAAAACATCTCTAGGCACTGCGTAACTTTGAGTCAACTTTTTGTCAAGAGAGTTTACCAACATCAAGACAATCATATGCAAGCAGATAATGCTTTGCGATACATATGTTCCTATGGTTGCAATATCTCCTAATAAAGGAGTGGAGGGTGTTCAGGGGTGAGATCGCCTTCGTAAATTGGTCTAGGGTATCTCTAACAGTTTTCAGTTACAATCAAAATCCAAATTTGTTTTATTAAACATATCCAATCCAAAGACTCTTTGGCAATGTCAAAATTCTCTCAGAGAAGCTCTAACTTTTTCTAATCAGTAGCTTCTTCATAATGAACTAAAGCAGTTACAAACATTAACAGTTCGATATAATTCTAGCACAGAAATTAACAATAAACATGCAATTTGTCAAATCACAATTCTCTTAAATTCATTCTAATCAAAAGACGAGAAGAGGTTTCTGTGGTGGGTGAGATATGAGTCTTTTATCTCTCTTTACTCCATCTGTATTGCTGCTTCTAAGTTTTAAAAATAAGTCTGAATTGTCCCAGTTTCTGAGCAGCAGCAAAAACCTTTATGCCCCCCTCCTCATCTCTAAAGAGGGGCTTCAGTCACCCTTTGCCTCCATAATAGTGTTCCATTGCTTTAACAAGTATCTTTCCCTCAGATGTGAAATTTTTCTGAGGTCTCAGTTCTCAGGTCCTTTATTTCAACAGCAGATTGAACACTATACTGGCAAAATGAGTTCTGTGTCTCGAGATAAAGTATGGATAAACTGTCAAACATTTAGTCAGTGTCCTTGGACTGGCTCCAAAGTAGACAAGATACACTAAGGTCTGGAAGTTTGTACAGTCAGTCCACCAAGAAACTAGGAATCATTGGTTATTACCATAATCTTCCTTCCCTTCTTAGACTGCAGCATGTTGGAATTAAGAAAGTCAGGGACACAGATTCAGTATCCTCATTCTGCCTCTTCTGTGGGAACATCAGTGGCTACAATGTCATCAAAACTGGCTGCTTTCTGCTGTACACATCAAACCAGATGTTCTGGAAGCCATTGTGCATCACCATCCTCCTGTGAATAAACATAGACATATTCTTGACCCCTTATTTACACAGGGTCACTCCTTTCCATAAAGAAGTGCAAGGATGTTTCCACCTTGCTTTAGCAAAAGTCACCTTGATGCCTTCATTCCAAAATTGATCCATGGCAGACTGCTCATGGGTATTCACATTCGAGAAGTTTAGAGGGAAAGGGGCATCGTTTAATGCATTATGTAGTAACAGAGGCTATAACCCCCAATTTTATCTTTTGAAGCTGTGTTTTCAAGGAGCCACGGGCACACTCCATAATTCCTTGTCCTTGAGGATTATGAGAAATGCCTGTTCCATGTTTGATATTCCATTGGAAGCAAAATTGCTGAAATGCTTTACTAACATATTTGGACCCATTGTCTGTTTTAATAATTTTAGGGATTCCCATATATGGAAAACACTTTAAGCAATGAGTTATCACATGCTTAGTGGCTTCTCCAGTCTGTTCAGAGGCCATTAAGAAACTTGAATATGTATTGATTGTCACACATACATATCTTAATTTACCAAACTCTGCAATATGAATAACATCCATTTGCCATAAATGAATAAGCAGGCCTCGGGGATTTACTCTCAGATGAGGTCAACATCACATGTTTCTCTTCCATAGGAAGAACCATCTGTAAAAATTAACACAGCATCCTTTAAGGGGCTCTTTCACTACAACTTTAGGGAAAATAAAGAAATATAGTTGTACGAATTGTAGCAATTAGTCAGCTGGGGAAAGATTATTAATCTGGCCATCAAACTGAGCAAATACAATTTCACAAGAACCACTATTTTGAAATAGCCAATTAATCTGTTGCTTAGTATAAGGAATATTGATCACATTAGATTTCCTGCCAAAATATTACCTAGATTCCATCCAGCTTTTCTGTACTAAATAAGCTACTCCTTCAAAATAAGGATTTAATACCTTGGCTGGCAAAGCAGGAAGGTATACCCATATAAGTGGACCATTTTGTCATAATACTGCTGTGGGAGTAAGTTTTGTAGGTAATATACATGCATGCCAAAGTTGATCATAATTAATATAATATACCTGATGCTTTTGTGTTGCATATTCTACCTATTTTAGTACCTGTCTAGCAGTGTCTGTAAGGTGTGTCTGGTGGAATTCAGGTCACTGCTTCCTTTAAAAATTTCACTTAGTGGTTCAAAGTCTCCTGTGGAGAATTTTAAATGAGGTCTCAGCCACTGGATATTTCCCAATAGTTTCTGAAAAACATTCAGAATCTATAAGCTATTCTTCCTAATTTCCAATTTCTAAGGCTTAATCTCTTTAGGTTATAATATATGACCTAAATATTGGAAAGGTGGGTGCCTTTGTACTTTCTCTGGAGCAATAACTAACCCCGCTTGGGTAAGACTCTGCTGAAGAGGACCATATGTCTCAATTAAAACTTCATTTTTAAGGGCAAGCAAGATATCATCCATATAATGGATAATATAAACTTGTGGAAATTAGTCTCTAAAACATTGTATAGCCTGAGCCATGAATTTCTGGCACAAGGTAGCACTGTTTGCCATACCCTGAGGCGAGATGCTCCACTGATATCTTTTCATTGGCTCTTTGAAATTAACTGATGGAAAACTCAATGCAAATTTTTGACAATCTTGTCAAATAAGAATTAGTCAATAGTCCTCAAATTATTCCACAAAATAGAAACCAAAGGAATGTTGCCTGATTCATTTTATCAAGCAACAGCTACCTGGATACCGAAATCACATAAAGACCCAACAAAGAGAATTACAGACCAATCTCCCATATAAACATAGATGCAAAGCTTCTCAATAAAATACTTGCAAACTGAATATAAAAACACATCAAAGAGACTATCTACCATGATCAAGAAAGCCTAATCCAAAAGTTGTAGGGAAGGAAAATGATAAATGTAATCCACCATATAAATGAAATGAAAAAGCCACATAAACATTTCATTAGATGCAGAAAAGGCCTTTGACAAAATCAAATACTCTTTCATGATAAAAGTCCTGGAGAGATTAGGGATACAGCATAATAAAGGCAGTTGCAGTGAGCCACAGCCAACATCAACCTAAATGGAAAGAAGCTAAAAGCAATTCCACTAAAGTCAAAAAATAAGACATGTTTGTCTACTTTCTTCAGACCTATTCAATACAGTACTTGAACTCTAAGCTTAGAAATTGTCTAATTGTCAATTAAAGAAGATCAAAGAGATATAAGTAGGAAAGGAAGAATTCAAAATATCCTTATTTACAGATGATAAGATTTTATACATAAAAAACCTAAAAACTCTGCCAATAAACTCCTACACCTGATAACACTTTCCATAATGTAGCAAGATACAAAATTAACATGCAAAAATCAGTAGCCTTACTATATAAAAATGACAAACATACTAAGAAAGAATCAGGGAAACAGTGCTTTTTACAATAGCCTCAAAAAAATTCTTAGTATAATTCTTATCATAGAGTTGAAATTGTAAAACCTTTAAAAAATTGAAGAAGATACCAGAAGATGGGATTCACTCCCATTCTCCTAGATCAGAAGGAATAATATTGTGAGTGGTTGTCCTACCAAAGCAATTGCAGATTCAATGCACACACAATGAAATTCCAACACAATCCTTAACAGAAATTGAAAAACCAGTCTTCATTTCATTTGGAAACACACACACACACACACAGAGAGAGAGAGAGAGAGAGAGAGAGAGAGAGAGAGAAAGAGAGAGAGAGAGAGAGAGAGAGAGAGAGAGAGAGAGAGAGAAACAGGATAGATAAAGCAATCCTGAATAATCAACTCCTGGAAGTATCACTAGCCTGGATTTCAAATTATATTACAGAGCTGTAGTAATAAAGACAGAATGGTATGAGGGGCTTGGGGAACATGTTGGTTAATTGAATCTAATTAAAACCCCAAACATAACTCTACATACCTGTGGACACCCAATTGTTACAAAAAATCCACAATTACCATGGAGAAAAGACAGCATCTTCAAAAAATAGTACTGGTCAAACGGGATAGCTGCATATAGAAAAATGGAAACAGATCTATAATCCTTCCTAGCACTCATTCCAGAGATCAAGGACCTCAGCACAAGACCAGACATCTTGAATCTGGTAGAAGAAAAAGTAGGGAACAAGTTTGAACTCATTGGAAAGAATTTTCTGAATAGAACATGTAAAAAAAAAAAAGGCAACAAGACCAACAATTAATAAATGGGAGCCATGAATCTGATAATCTTCCATACAAAAAAAAAAGAACACTCTCATTTGAGCAAAGTGGCAGCATACAAATAGGGAATTGTTTTAATTTCCCCACAATGGCTGCACCTTAAGCTACTAATATCTCAGTCAGCAATTGCAACTCCACGCTTACCAGCTTACTTCTCTACCAGCGGCCCAACAGGTCAGGCTGCAGCTTGGTGGGAATTCTGCTCACACAGGCACTGACTCTGTCACTGCCACTAAAGGCAGCTTTAATTAAATCTCTTTCTAAGTATTTATAAAGATGACTTGATATTCAGATGCAGGGATAAAAACCTGAGAGCTCAGAGAGGCTAAGTAGCAACTAGCTAACCCTCTCTTCTTGCTGGGATCTGCAAAAAAAAAAAAAAAAAAAAAAACATGCTTTTGCTTTGCCAAACCGGAAAAATCTGCACTCCTCCAAACCATACCCTACTACTTTCTGTGTCTCTCTATCTCTCCTGGATGCCTTCTGATGTGCTGATTACTTTCTGTCAACTAGTTGCTAACGCAGCCTCCTGACCAAGGTCAATTGTATTTAATTAACACAAATGCAAACTCAGAATTCACAGTATATCAAAAATCCTCCAACACTTTTTCCTTTTTGTTTAAACAAAAAGGAAAGTTTTTAACTCTAACATAGTAAAACAATAAGAACAATTTATATCTAGCAGTGGCAGTGCACACCTTTAATCCCAGCACTCAGGAGGTGAGGCAGACAGATCTCTGTGAGTTCAAGGCCAGTCTGGTCTATAAGAGCTAGATCCAGGACAGGCACCAAAGCTACACAGAGAAACCCTGTCTCAAAACAAAAACAAAAACAAAACAAAAACAATTGTCAGATACTGTCTAAATAAAAAAGGAAAAGTTTTAACTCTAACACAATAAAACTCTGTATATTAAGAAAAATTATCAAGTAAGGATTACATTCACAATGTCCAGTCCATTTGCAATTGGCAAAGTAAGAAAAACTACTCTATTATCTATCCTGTCTTGGTGAATCCAAGTTTTGTACGGAATTCATTTCCTATCCTAACTTATATTACTATCCCAAAACTATATTTTTATACCTCAAAACATTTTCTTAGATAAACTATTTAAACTTTCATGTCTCTCAATCATATATCCCTTATACCTCTTTTGGAAGCTGAATTTGATAACAAGGAAAACTGTAACTCTAATTATCTCATTGTCAACTCCATCAGAGACCCAAGAAGGTGATAATATTACCTGAGTAAACAGGAGGTACAGAGAAGCATCTTCTGTAACTGTAGAAATGAAAGAAGTAGCTAACTTCCTTGACAGTCACCTGAGGTTCCTCTGTAATGTTGGGGCATCCATCTTCAGACTAAAGACCTAAATGATCTGACAAACTTTTCTGTGAAGCAAGAATTTTGAAAGACTGTCCTACCTTGTCATGACAATGTTAGGCAGTCATTTTTTATGTGTCTTACTTGTCCAATTTGGACAGCAATTGTCAGCAGCGGAGGCAAAGGCAGTTTCTTGTCCAGGGGCTAACTTTGACACAATAAAAGCAAACTCTATATGGATGTTTTTCAATATCTATCATCCTTTATTTAAAGTAAATTGGTGCTGCCAGGAGTAGACATGTCTCACTGTCATGAAAATCCTCAAGTTATTAAAACATCTTAAATGTCATTTTCTGTAGGTTTCTGAAGCACTTGAAGACCACCTATCTATCTAAAATAAATCTCTGTTTAACCTTGAAAACATAGCTAACACAACTACAAGTTTGATTATTATATATGACTAACTACTAATCTATATTCTTAATTATACCTTATATTTTTAAATGAGCTGCATAGGTATAATATCTTAAACAAGAGTAGAAACATACGCAGTATAACAAAAATAACCTTACATTTATATCAATATACAAAAATTCATACCAATGTAAAATATTTGAGATTAATAGTTGTGTTTTAATTTAAAGTAGATTCAATAATCTACCCATTTATTCAATCCTTTCCATACCCTCCTTTTCCACAAAAAGATCCTTGAATCCAACCTCTGGAGCTTAGTTTCCTCCCTTACCATTACCAGTAACAACTTGCAACCAACCCCCTCCAAATGATTACAAACATTCATAACCCCCCCAAACAACAACAACAATAAAATCCAACCCACCTATTGGGAATGTGGGTGTCATATTCTTAAAGTTACTTCTTCTTGTCTGGGAGACAACAGCATCTTTAGGGGACACTGAGAAAGTTGAAATAATGGTCAAGTTCTAGAAGAACAAACTATTATTTTTTTGTTTAGTCTGTGATGGGAACAAGTAGAGCTTATCTGGAGTCTTGGCTGGATATTCTGTGAAGCTTGACCATCTCAGCTAATCACCTTGAAATTGTCCTGAAGATTTTGTAGTTCAAAGTTAACCTTGGGTAGTATTTGTCAGCTTAATGCCATTACCACAATCCAGGTGAAATTTTTGTTGTGTGCTGTAGGAAATCATTCAGTCAGTAGTCTTTAAGTTACCAGCCCACTTGGGTATGGTCTTTTGTACCATAAATGCCCATGTAAACCATTAATTTTGGTATTTG
This sequence comes from Ondatra zibethicus, assembly GCA_004026605.1. Lineage (NCBI taxonomy): Eukaryota > Metazoa > Chordata > Mammalia > Rodentia > Cricetidae > Ondatra > Ondatra zibethicus. Next base: position 302,418 of record PVIU01000430.1, on the reverse strand, counting down.
GTATCTATCTAAAAATTGTCCATTTCTTTTACATTTTCCAGTTTTGTAGTATGACCTAATGATTCTCTGAATTTCCTCAGTGTTTGTTGTTATGTCCCCCTTTTCATTTCTGATTTTGTTAATTAGAATGTTCTCTCAGTCTGCCTTTTGTTTACTTTGGATAAGGGTTTGTCTATCTTGTAGATTTTCCCAAAGAACCAGCTCTTTGTTTCATTGATTCTTTGTATTCTTTTTTGTTTATACTTTGTTGATTTCAGCCCTCAATTTGATTATTTCCTGTCTTCTACTCCTCCTGGGTGAGTCTGCTTCTTTTTGCTTTAGATCTTTCAGATGTGCTATTAAGTCACTAATGTGAGTTTTCTCCATTTTCTTTATGTGGGCACGTAGTGCTATGAATTTTCCTCATAGCACTGCTTTCATAGTGTCCCATAGGTTGGGATATGTTGTGCCTTCATTTCAGACCTTGGAATCACATGTGCAGAATGAGGACTAGAGGCTAGGTTCTTCAATGAAATCACAAGAAATATATATGGGCCAGAAGATTCAGGCTTTACAAAAGACAGTAGTAAAAAGATTTGAAAGGATTAAGGAAGTTATTGGCACTGAAGAGCAGGGAAAGAAGGTACAAGGACAGGATTTAACATTGCCATTACCTGTCAGAGATGACTTACCCAGTGTTCTAACTTCCTACCCTGTAATATCCTCTGACAAAGCATCAAGTTGTAAATGCTCAAAAGGATCCAAAGAAGGTATATGGATACCTATAGGAATGAATGATATAAAAGAAATTAAGCAAGCAGTAGTATCTTATAACTTGCATTCAGCATTTGTTAGGAAGATCAAAAGACCTGAACTTCTAGCATTAAGGCTGCCCACATGACTGGCTTCAATTAGTTTCAGCAGTCCTGGATGATGGGCCTCAACTGCTGTGGAAATGTTATTTGTAAGAAGAGGCAAAAATTTTAGCGCAACGGGGAAAAGCAAAAGAACTTGAAACTTCCCAAGATTAAATTTTCTGTGATGGCACTTATACTGGCCCATTAGCTCTAGCTTCTTATTGGCTAACTCTTACATCTTAATTTAATCCAAGGGAAAACTAAACTGAATGCTGAGAGAAGGAAGGTGGAGTAAGTGAGAACCCATGTAGCCCTGCTGGAGACAGACCCTGGAACTTTACCCAGTAAGCCACAGCCTCATGGCGGTACACATATTAATGGAGATGGGTTAATTTAAGATATGAGTAAGACAGAAATACATTTAAGCTATTGGCCAAACAGTATTACAAATAATATGGTTTCTGAGTGATTATTTTGGGAGACTAGGCAGCCAGGAAATGAAAAAGTGGCCTCCTACTACAAATTGGCACTCCAATGTGTGCTCACTAAATACACACACACACACACACACACACACACACAGAGTTAAGCATGGCTTAATGCCATGTTTACTTTAAGAGAGTCTTTCCTGGTTTAGCAGTAGTAGAAAAAAAAGCCACGCCGTTTTAAAATGAGAGCTTTGTGAGCCTTGCTGCCAACATGAACTTTGGCTCTTTCAGGAGGCCAAGCATTTAAATGGGGTTTGTGGGCAACATGCTGCAAGTTACTTGGTGGCAGCGTGGGCCAACTGATTATCAGAGTTGAGTTGGTGAGGACGGTTCCCACCCGGCAGTCTCTGAGGCAGTAAACAGACTTTCACCATGTTGGAGCAAGCAGGCAGAGACATATTTGTCTTAGCAATGCTGCCACTTAGATTTTTAAGAAGCACTTAGTATTTTAAGAAGCTGTCCTAGTCAGAAAAGGATTACAGATACACAATAGGACAGATTCAGACATAAAAGGCCTATAAACAAGACACAGTGTGTTTTAAAAATGTACATACACTTGGGAGAGAGAAGAAAAAGAGTAAAGAAACAGTAAATGTAATATTTTAAAAGTACAGACAGTCATAGATTAAAGGAGCAAAGATAAAATAAATATTAAATTTGTAGAAAAAGTAATAGAATAAGAAAAATAAGTCACATAAAGATGGAATAGACACAGAGAGTCTGGATTATGTATATTATTGTGTTTTCTCTGAATTTTTGACTGTGAAGGAGCTAAGTACAGGGAGACATTTCATTATACAGGCTGCAATGCTAAACCAACATAAAGGTATCTTGATTTTAAAATTTGAGTCTAAAGATATGTTGGTATGGAAAAGAGGTTCTTCTTTTGTTTCTACAGAAGATGAAAACCTATGAATTCCTTCCAGACTAATGTGGTTTGATGGACCCAACAGGTCACCATGAACTCCCCCAAAAAATTACTTTTCCCAACAAAAAGCAGGAAGCAGTTTGGAGAGAACCATGCCCAAATTCCCGAAATGATTGTAAATGTTTGTTTATATTCAAAGGGGGATATGATATAGAAATGAATAATTTTCATGGGTATGGATCTTGGTTTATTGATACAAATTTAAGGTCAATTTTGTTATATGTATATATCTGCTCTTGATTATGGTATTGTGTAGCTCATTTGAAAATGTAATTCATGGGCTGGAGAGATGGCTCAGTGGTTAAGAGCAGTGCCTGCTCTTCCAAAGGTCCTGAGTTCAATTCCTGGCAACCACATGGTGGCTCACAACCATCTGTAATGAGGTCTGGTGCCCTCTTCTGGCCTGGAGACATACACACAGACAAATATTGTATACATAATAAATAAATAAATATTTTTAAAAAAAAGAAAATGTAATTCATAATTAAGAAATATAGGTTAATAGATAATCATCTATAATAGTCAAGCTTGTAGTCATGTTAGTTAGGTTTTCTACATATATAGAAATATATTTCAGTTAGATAGGTATTCTTCAAAGATCTTCAGAATATGGCATTTAAAATGTTTTAACAACTTAGAACTTTTCATGACAATGAGACACATCTGCTCCTGGCAGCACCAATCTACTTCAAGAGGATGATGGGCATTGAAGAGGCTCCTTGTGGTATTGGTTAGTCATTTGGGCAAGAAAATGCTCTTGCCTGGACTGCTAGATGTTATGCTGTATGAGTTAGACATACAGTACCCACAGAAAAGTGACTATTGAAGCTGCCTAAAGAAGGTGAGACAGACCTTCGGGGTTCCTGCTTCATGAAAGAGACTGCCAAACATTCTGCAGGACACAGAAGAAAGTAACTGACAAACTGCCAATATAAGCAGAACTGTCTTTGACATTTCCTGCTTCATACAAAAGTCTACCAGATACTGTGGGCCTAAAAAGTGATCATTGGAAGCCCCCATATTACAGAAGAACTTTGGGTGACTATCCAGGTAGCAAGACGTCTCTGCCAATTTTAGAGTTCTGGTAGTTACTTACAATGTACTTACTGTTTACTTGGGTAATACTTCTTCTGGAGTCTTTGATGGAGTTGAAGAATAAATAGTTACAGTTTTCTTAGTTATGATAAAAGATAAAGTATATATAAACACTGTAATTGTAATTCTTGTTTGATAACTATTTTGTTATATGTAATTTTAGTTTGTTAAAATTAAAACCTTCCTTTTCATTTAGACAGAAAAGGGGAGGTGATGTAGGATTCCCCTATGTATGCTGTGAATACCATTGGTTAATAAAGAAGCTGTTTTGAAGCTCTGATAGGGTAGAGCAGAGCTAGGCAGGGAAAACTAAATTGAATGCTGGGAGAAGGAAGGCAGAGTAAGTGAGAAGCCATGTAGCCCCACCGGAAACAGACACCAGAACTTTACCCGGTAAGCCACAGCCTCGTGATATATAAATTAATGGAGATGGGTTAATTTAAGATGACTAAGGCAGAAATACACTTAAGCTATTGGCCAAACAGTATTGCAAATAATATGGTTTCTGAGTGATTATTTTGGGAGTTTGGGTGGCCAGGAAACAAAAAAGCAGCTTCCTACTACAGTTGTGGGGTCCTATAATATTTTTAGAAGCTTCAAAAGTCACAAATCACTACAAAAAAGGTAAATATTTTAAATGTTATATACAGCAGATCTTGGAGAGGTAAGGAATCACAATCTATTAAGAATATCCAGGGTATACAAACTTAATTTCTAGTTCTCATCTTCTGTAGAAACAAAAGCAGAACCACTTTTCCAAAGCAACAAATCCTTAGACCAGAATTCTGAAGTGATGATACATTTAAAATATAGATGTTGGTTTAGCTTAGTATCCCATACAATGAAATGTCTCTCTGTACTTAGCTCCTTCACAGTCAAATAATTTAAAGAAAACATAATAGTATACATAATCCAGACTATCTATGTATATTCCATCTTTACATGGCTTATTTTTCTTACTCTATTACTTTTTAATATTTATTTTATTGTTATTCCTTTAATCTATGATTGTCTGTATGCTGTCTCATTAAAGACTTTGTTTTATTTTTTTAAACCATTTACTTTCTTTTATAACTCTCTATACTCTTTTTCTTCTCTCTCCCAAGCCTATATACAGTTTTTTAAACACTGTGTCTCATTTGGAGGTCTTTTATGTCTGAATCTGTCCTATTGTGTATCTGAAATCCTTTTCTGACCAGGATTACTTCTTAAAATGCTAAGTGGGCATGGCTAGAACTAAGGGTGCTTTGCCTTTTTGCTCCACGTAGTCCAACATAGCGAAGATCTGTTCACTGCCTCTGTGAACCATGCACGCTTCCCCAGTTACAGGTATACATCAGGTCTATGCATGCCATTAAACATGCTACTCACAAACCCCATTTAAATGCTCCTGCCCCCAGGTTCCTGCCTTGATTTCCCTCAATGGACTGTGACCTGGGATATATAAGCCAACTAAATTCTTTTCTCCTCTAGTTGCTTTTGGTCGTGGCTTTATCACAGCAATGGAAAGCTAAATAAGATGGGTACTAAAGATCAATATGCCTGCATCAAAAGCTAGTCACTGAAATCAGCAGTGAATTGTTGCCTGTGATTTGGTTAAATTTCTCTGGGTCTTTAGTCAGTATCTTAACAAAGGTAGAACAGACAGTGCTAGTAAACTCATAGCCAGCATCTTAGAGGTTAAAAACATTGGGGTTCAAATCCTAAGTCTCTGCTCATGAGTGCATAGAGGAGGATCCAGAAATGCCTTTTTGTTCCTGTGCCCTCTGCTTTACAGAAAAGCCAGGCAATTCCCCAGGATAAACCCCACTGCTTATCCACTGTCATCTGACTTGCAATTATTCTCAATAGCTGTCTTAGTTTGTAAATTTGCCTTTTATTTCCAACCTTTCCTGTGTCCCTATAGATGTTTTAAAGAGAAATCAAGGAATATTACACTAGGGCATTCCAGCCAGTTGCCTAGATAAGCAGTTATTTCATTGAAATCATTTGTGATCATTTCAAAGGCTATTCATTTTTGAAAATTTTCCTAATCCTTCTATTTTATATTTACTTTTACAGATTTACAACATAGAATCAATGATAGCTTTTTCTTTAGAAGTTCTCTGAAATTGGAAGTACATACATTGAAATATACTTTAAAGAGTGAGGAGATGTGATCTATGTAAAATGTGTAAGAGTGAACAGCTGGAGAAATGACTCCATGGGTAAAAATCCTTGCCATGCAAGTGTGATGACTATAGTTCAGATCCCAGCCCCTACAAATGCCAAAGAGGCATGGTGGCCTCTTGTAATCATAGCAATCAGGAAATAGACAAGGGATCACAGGAGCAAGCTGGCCATATAGACAAGCTGGAACCAGGGTCAGCAAGCAGCCATGCCTACTGAGATAGAGAAATGATTCCACAGTTAAGAGCACTTGCTGCTCTTACAGAGAACCCAGGTTGGGTTTGTTGCAACAACATGGTGGCTCACAACCATCTGTAACTCCAGTTCTAGGGAATCTAATTCCTTTTCTGACCTCCATGGATACCAGGTGATGAACGCACATACATACAGGCAAAATTCCTCTCTCTCTCTCTCTCTCTCTCTCTCTCTCTCTCTCTCTCTCTCTCTCTCATACACACACATACACGCGTACACACACACACACACACAAATAAAATTAAAAAGTTTTGAGATAGATAGTAAAACCCTGCCTCAATATAAGGTATAACAGTGAAGGTAAACACCCAACATCAATCAACCAATGGCCCCCACAAGCACATGCACATACATGCAACAAGTGTAGTTACACATACAAGAAAAGGCATACACACAGATGTGTACTACACACACACAAACACAGTATATGAATAGTCATATATATGTATGCATGTATATATCTTTACAGATGTATAAGAAATATAAATAAATCTGAACTAGAATTAATGGGGGCTGAAAACAGACTTGTCTAGGTTGATTAGGCTTAGTTATGAAAGCTAAAGATGTTACTAGTTTTTAATAATGTGTATTCTACAGATAACACTATTCCTTCAGTGATGAACAGTGATGTGGAAGCATTAAGCCAAATATATCCTTTCCTCCTCAAGTTTCTTGGTCTTGGTATTTCATCACAGCAATGATAACCATGAGATAATAAGTAAAATCACTTCGTCTATAGCCAATAATACTAGTTTTACCAGCTTATCTGGAGGAACTTGCAATACAACATTAAGAGATTAGGAAGGGAGTAGCAGAGGTCAAGAAATTCTCAAACCTGGAAAACACCAGGAAGTTGCAAATGGAAAAAGTAGAGCATAAAAAAGAGGCAAATCTATTCCATAAATGAGTAATATATGTATTTATCATGCCTTGAGACTAGATGAGAACTTAAGGCCAAGAGGAAAGATGATTTCAATTTCAAATTCATTTATTAGTCTTCAAAACAGGGCTGGATGGGAAACTGCATCTGGAAGTGATGGTGTGAGAAGAGGAGCTGATTGTGTGTCTTCAGCACTTCCAGTCCCATGGAATCAAAGCTGGGTCCAGATAGGAATCCGCTGTGCAGTAAAGTCCATGTACATTGTAGCTGCTTACATGAGTATCAGGTGAGCATGGTCTTCACCGCTCCATAGACCTAGGAGCCCTGGAGATGAGACATCTTTAGAAGTAGACATGTTTTTGCTTTGGAATCTTCATAAAGAAATCTGTCCATGCTCCCTACACACACTTCAGTTTCAATGGGAAGCCTAGTCAATGGCACACAGAGGACCATTAAATCCATCTACTTCCTGGCTGGCCTGACTCAGCTACAACACTGTGTCTGAGGCTGGACTATAATAACTCCCTCTACAGTCCACATGGCCAGTAATTAAAGTCTTCTCAGAAGCAGAGTACTTATTTCTGTTGTTATTTTCACTGTGTTTAGGTATTAATTTTAGCTGCAGCAGCAAGTGTATGGTAAGAAGTCAGTAGATGGGTGTCTAGAAAGGAGTCCTTCTGCGCCAGTCAAGACTTTGATGATATGAAGTTAATATTAATATACTACTTTAAAAATAAAATGAAAACATTTACTTGAAACCATTTTGCAAATGCTAAAGAATAAGAAAATAAAAAATATTGGTGTTAATAACTATTAATCTTTTTTTTGGTTTTTTTAAGACAGGGTTTCTCTGTGTAACAGCCCTAGCTATCCTGAAACTAGCTCTTGTAGACCAGGCTGGCCCTGAATTCACAGAGCTCTACCTACCTCTGTCTCCCAAGTGCTGGGATTAAAGGCGTGTGTCATCACTGCCCGGCTTCATTTTAATCTTGAAAGAAATATTAGGCCAAATGAGAGGAAGAAAGCAATAAATCAATCTTTTAACTATTCAGATTATTGAATATTGAATTGACCCTCTTTATCAACTGTATTTTGGATTAATAATGGTCCTTTATGCTGAATGAGAACATTGGGCTGAGTATATTTTATATATATATGTATATGTATATATAATTGTGTGTACATATGTACAGTTGTAGAAGTGGAAATCTGTTTAACTAGCTTATGCCCAAAGGAAAGTAGCTGCATGTGGACCATAGAGAGCAAGAAGAAAGAGGAGAGGAATGGAAAGGAGAAGAAAGTAGAGGAGAAGAGAGGAGAGGGAAGAAAGGAGAGGAAAGAGAAGGGGAGGAAAGGGGATGGGAGGGGAGAAAGAGAAGAAGAGAAGAGAAGAGAAGAGAAGAGAAGAGAAGAGAAGAGAAGAGGAGAGGAGAGGAGAGGAGAGGAGAAGAGAAGAGAAGAGAAGGGAAGGGAAGGGAAGGGAAGGGAAGAGAATCTAGGAGGCCCCTGGTGCTGCATCAAGGTGATGAATGATGATCCACCAGAAGCACACACCCTGTGACTTCTGAATGAAAGGGGTCACTTTAACAGTGCAAGCAGGCTGTGGCAGCAACAGTGAGAAACAAGTGGATGTTTCGAGGCAGAGTGCTGCCAAGAGGCACAAGTGACAGAGAAGCTCAGAAAGGCCTTTTCCTGAATGTATCCTCCTTTCTTATCCCCTCTTTATTCCTAGATACTTTTGGATAGGCGAACCTCCGTTTCATTCTTTTTTCTCTTCAGTTTCCACTATGAATTATTTAAAGACATAACTACAACCCTGGCCTTTTCATTACTTGTGGAAAGAATTTAAACTGATGGCCGTATATTATACACCAATTCTAAATCCCTGGGAGAGAGATTTCGGTCTGCTCAGTTAGAGTCAGAAACCTACTCCAGGTTTCCTGGACCACAGTTTCTTTTGTAGAGCTGTCCTTGTTGAGTGCTTGCCAACATAGACATGGGTGTGAAGAACATCCTTCTCAAAGAAGCATGACTTAGAAGGTCCTCCAAAATCTATCACATACATATGTATATGTGGATAATATAAATGCAAATGAAACAGTTCAAATGGAAAACACACAAAACTAGCCATAGGGATACAATATAGGCAAATGAACAGGGAATTTGAAATTATATTTGAGTTTTAAATACCTCAATATAAACTTAAAGATTTTTTAAAGCAAACAACGATAATACAAATAGAAACAACAATAACAGAAATTGGACCATATTTACCAGATAGTCAGCTAAATGTAAGTGGTTATAGTCTCCACTGAAACATAAGGGGTCTTAGATGACACTACACACACACACACACACACACACACACACACACAAATATATATATATATATTATGCTTATTATATTAATACTATATCCTAAAGCAAATTTATGCTAAGGAAGAAAGCTATATACATACAAAACAGAAATACAAATAGAAATATAATATTATGAAGCTGAAATAATCAATGCAGACTAGTGCTGTAGACACTAAAAAAAAAAAAGAGGTCACCCTGCATTGTTAAATGTATAGTTCATGATAACTATTCATTAGTTACAAACACGTATTAACAAACAACCAGTCAAATATTTAAATTAAAAAAGAAGTATGACAAAACAAAAACCTCAGACTTTGTCAATAAAAATAATTTTTTAAAGATTACAAAACATTTTAGTAAAGTAGTTAATGAATAACAATTATTTAAATGATTATTTTTAACTTTTAGCTTTATAAACACTATTATTTTTGGTAGTGTCTTCATAGTTTTTAGAAAGTATCTGATTTTTAAGTCACTAAATAAATTTCATTTTATTTGGAAAAACACACTCTTTGCCTTTGTTAAGTAAACTAAAAGTCACAATAAAGTTTTAAATTTTTTAATTATGCAATTAGAATTTTACAATGATCTTTTCAATAACTTCTGGGCCAAAGAAGAAATAAAAACTACATGTGCGAAAAGTTTGTAAGCATCAAAAAGCCAAGTTGATTGTGGTAGCACAATTTAAAAACAGTGCAAAACTTCACTAACAGAATGGATCAGGCCAAAAACAGAGAGTCAGAGAGGGAAGATAGAATAGGTGAACTGGATCACTCAGCAAAAATCAATGAGTTTAAAAAATAATATGAATGGAACATGGGAGAGCCTGGAATAATACTTCCCAAGTGCTGAAAGACTACAATTGCCAACCTACTACTGTACCCAGAAAACCTATCTGCCATAGTTGAAGGAGAAGGAAAAACTTTTCAGGATTCAAACACGCTTTAAAAACTCATATTGTTGTGGGGTATTCGCCAGAGAAGACTGCTCACGCATGGGTTTAAGCCAGTTGAAAATCTTTATAAGCCATGTGACAGCTATGCTCAGTTGTCAGGATCCCACTGCAGCACCAAGCCTTTCTTGGGATGAGATTTTAATCACAAAATTCATGTTCTGGGTTGACATACTTCAGTTAACAAGAACGGTTAGTCAGAAGCCAAAAAGCACAGTTAGTTTATTTAGAGACTTTCCCTGAACTATGGACTTTGATGGATTAGGTCTTTGTTTTCAATTTGGCAGGTGGTACAGTCTCCATGCTGAGTTTTATGATCTAAATGGTAGGTGCTTCCATGATGGAGTCAGTTGTGCTAAGGTCTGGGGGCCTGTTAAAATATCCAGCAGATTAAGTTTAAACAAAATCTTGGAAGAAATACTTCAGACTGAAGAGGGGAATAAACACAGCCAACAGACTCTTGAAAGAAAACAAATGAAAGTATAATTAATAAAACACAAACCATAACTAAGAACACAAATCAGAAAAAAAGATTGTAAAATACAAACACCTTTCAGTAATAAGTCTTTCAATAATAAGTAGTCAACACTCCAATCAAAAGGTGTAAGCTTGCTGGATAGAATCAGAGAATCCATCTTTCTGTTGCCTACAAGAAACCTATCTTAGTTTAAAGACAGACACTACCTCAAAGTGAAAGAGTAGAAAAAAGTATTCCAAGTAAATGGGATCAGAAACTAAGCAACCATGGACATCCAATAGCTGACAAAATAAACTTCAAACAGAAACTAACCAGAAGAGACAAAGAAGGGCACAGCATTCTAATCAAGGGATTAATTAATCAAGAAAATACTATAATATTAAACACATACACACCAAACCCTGATGTACACAGTGTCATAACAAGCATACAAATGGAATTAAATATACAGATCTACATAAACAAAATAATAAGTATTTTCAACACCGCTACTTCCTCCAATAAATAGGTCATCTGCACAAAAATAAACAGAGAAACCACAGGAGTTAATGACATCTTATATCAAATGGACCTAATAGAGATCTACAAAACATTCCATCCGAACTTCACAGAATACACATTCTACTCAGCAGGACATGAAAGCTTTTCTAAGATAGGCCACATCATAGACACAATACAAATCTTTACAAATTAAAACACACACACACACACACACATACTGAAACACTTCTGTATAGCCTTTGTGATCACAATGCAATAAAACTTAAAACCAACAGCCAGCATCAAGATCCTAGTAAGTGTATGTGTTGATGGAGATTAAACAGCTCATTACTAAATGATAAGTGGGTCACAAAAGAAATCAAAATGTTGCTAAAAGCTAAATGAAAATGAAAACAAAACAAAATGTCTGTGATATAATAAACACAGTTGTAAGAGAAAAGTTTATATCCCCAAGTGCTTCCACTAAAAAAAAAAAAATCAAAAAGAATACAAAAATGACTTAATGATAAAAGTCAAGAATTTGGAAAAACAAGAACAAATTGAAGTCAAAGGCAGTTGGTGGGGGGTAAATCAAAGCAGAAATTAATTAAATAGAAACAAAGAAAACAATAAAAGAATCAATGAATTTAAGAGCTGGTTCTTTCCAGAGCTATGAGTGGGCCCACCCCAACATCCACTGCATCTATGAACTGTTGGAGCATGGCAAGAAGACAGCCAGATCCTACAGATCCACCACAGAGGAGAACACCAGGATTTACAAAAGGAGCCCAGGTGAGAGCCCATTAATGGTGGCATAGCAGAAGACCGAGACCAGTGACTTCTGGCAATGAGCACTTGCAACTTCTTCTTCCTCTTCCTCCTCTTCCTCCTCCTCCTCGTCCTCCTCCTCCTCTTCTTCTTCTTCTTCTTCTTCTTCTTCTCTCTCTCTCTCTCAATTTTATTTTGTTTTGGGGGAGGTTGCAAAGGCAGAGGTGGGTGTGAGGGGACAGGGAGAAAAGTGGGATCAGAATGCATGATGTGAAATCCACAAAGAATCAATAAAAGTTTTTTAAAAACTGATTAATATTAACAATATTGGCAGACCCTTGTCCCATTTAACCAAAACGAAGAAAGAGAGAATTGAAATTAACAAAATCAGAAAAAAACAGGAACTATTACAAAAGATACCAAAGAAATTCAGAATATTATAAAGGAACACTTTAAAAACCTGTATTGCATTAAGTAAAAAAGCCAAACAGTTAAAAATGGACTAATTCTAGATTCAGCCAAACCACCAAAATTAAAGCAAGAAGAGATCAACAACTTAAACAGACCCATAACCATCAGGAGCTTGAGTAGTCCCAAAACGCCTTCCAACTAGAAATGGCCCAGGGCCAGAAGGATTAACAGCAGAATCCTATGAGACTTTCAGAGAAGATCTACAGCCAACATTTGTTCTATTACTCAAAAAGCAGAAACAGAAGGAGCATTCCCCAAATCCATCCATGATGCCAGTATCACTCTAATACCAAAACCAGATAAATAATAAACAAAAAAGAAAACCACAGGTCAATATTTCTGATGAATGAACCTTCAAAAATGTTGAATAAAATCCTGGTAAACTGAATAGATATACATCAAAAATATTATCCACAATGTTCAATTTTGGCATTATACCAAAGATTAAGGATAGTTCAACACAGACAACTAAATAAGTGTAATAAATTGCATAAATGGGATTAAAAAATGACATTTCAATAGATGGAGAAAGGCCTTTGATAAAATCCAGAATGCCTTCAAGATAAAAGTCCTAGAGAAAATAGGACTGGAGGGAAAATAACTTAACATAATAAAAGCTACATATGAGAAATCTAAAATTGGGAGAAGGGGAGGAAGTGTAAATTTTTTGAAAGAAAAATAAAAGAATATTTTAAAAAAAAGAGAGCCTCAAAAAAAATCTAGGGAATAAATCTAACTAAACAGGGAAAGAACCTCAACAATGAAAACTTTAAACCTCTGAAGAAAGAAAAGGACATCTCATCAGTAGAATCAAAACTGTGAAAGTAACCACTCTATCGAAAGTCATCTACAGACAGACAATACCATTTAAATCAAAATTCCCATCTCATTATTTAAAGAAATAAAAAACTATCATAAAATTCATATGAAATCACAAAAGAATCAGGATAACCAAAACAATCCTGAGCAGAAGAATAATGCTGGAGGGTTTGCCGTTCCAGATCTAGAGACATATTACAGAGCCAAAGTAAACCAGATGGCACTGATACAAGAGCAAAGTGTAAACCAATGGAAAAATAATCAAAGACCCCAAAATGAATACACATAACTACAACCATTTAATACTCAACAGAGATACTAAAATATATACTGGAGGAAATATTGCATTTTCAACAAATGGTGCTGGGACACTGTGGTAACTTGAATGAAAACTATCCCTTATAGAATCAGGCATTTGAACACTTTATTCCCAGTTGGTGGCACTGTTTGGAGAGGTTTAGGAAGTATGCCATTGCTGGAAGATGTATGTCACTGGGGAAGACTTTGAGGTTCAAAACCCAGGGTCCAATCCTAGCATGCTCTCTGCTTTCCTGCTGGTAGTTGAGATGTGAGCTCTCAGCTCCCTTCTCTGCTGCTGTGTGGCTTATGGCTTGCTGCCCTGCTTCCAGACCATGATGAACTTTAAATTCTCTTGAATCATAAGCCTAAAGAAATTCTTTCTTATATAAGCTGCCTTGGTCTTGATATTTGATGAGAAAAGAAAGGTGAATGGGGATGGTTCTCACTACGTATCTCTTTGTTGCTTATAAACTCTTTTTGCCAGTATTGCTATGATATCAAAAAACTGGACAAAGACACACACACACACACACACTCACACACACAGAGAGAGAGAGAGAGAGAGAGAGACAGACAGACAGACAGACAGACAGACAGACAGACGGGAGAAGAGAGAGAGAATTATAGAACAATCTTTCTGATGAACATATGGTGTGGGACAATTGTCTATATTCTGTCAGTTATGTTTTAAATAAACGCTGATTGGCCAGTAGCCATGAAGGAAGTATAGGCAGGACAACCAGACAGGAAGTAGAGGTGGGTCGATGAGAACAGGAGAATTCTGGGAAGAGGGAAGCTCCCTCTGGAGTCCTGTCCAGACACTGAAGAAGCAAGAATGTGACCTGCCCCGCCGAAAAAGGTACTAAGCCATGTGGCTAACATATACAAGAATAATGGGTTAATAGAAGTTATAAGAGTTAACAAAAAGCCTGAGCTAATGGGCCATTCAGTTTATATCTAATGTAGACCTCTCTGTGATTTATTTGGGACTTACCAGCTATGGGAACTGGGCAGGACAGAAACCCCAACAAGCAGGCCCTCATGTTATAAACATAGACACAAAATTTTTCAGTAAAATACTTTATACTAAAGAACACATCATAAAGATCAGGTTACATAATTAAGTTGGCTTCTTTACACAGATATAGACTATAGTAGTATTCACTCTGACTTCTCATACAAAAACCATCAGGCTCCAGGAGACTTAATAGTATTTAAGTCTCACTTAAATAGTATTTGAAAAGACTACAAAATGATTCTTTACAAAGATCACATTGGGTAGCTAGGTATCCAGGGAATATGATACCCTGGAATTAACCACAATGCTGATCTTATCCCTGCAGGTCTAGTAGGTTAAGAGAGAAAATAGGTGAGTGATACAAAAAGAGCAGCCCTGGGTATTAAGTGATTGTTTCTCATAAGCTTTGATGAAAAACACTACTGTTGTGGAATATTTGATTAACCATGCAAAGATGTGTTGCTGTTTTACCTTGCCTACCTAAGACATCTGATTGGTCAAATAAAAAGCCAATAACAAGGAAGAGGGTGTAGGTGAAACTTTCAGGCAGGGAGAGTAAATAGGAGGAGGAATTTTGGCTCCAAAGAAGAAAGAAAAATAGACAACAGGAAACATCAGGGTTCCAGCCAGTAAGACACTGAGGAATCAGGAAGGTAGGACATACAGAAAGAAATGTAAAAAGTCCTGAGGCTAAATGCAGATGAATTGAAACAGGTTAAATTAAGTTAAAAGAGCTGGTGGGACATGCATAGGCTAAGGCTGAGCATTCATAATTAATAATAATTCTCCATGTCTTTATTTGGGAGAGGGTTGGTGGCCCAGAGAAAATTTCAACTGCACACTATCCCAGCAGAACTAAATGTCTCAGTATCATGGCTCTCTGAGCACAGCAGCTGGAGTACAGGAGAAGCCCCATGAACTGTTACCCCAAGTTCAGCCTCTGAAAGACAAGGGCAGAGTATTGGGCATTTAAAAGATGGAGAGCGAACAGAGAAAAAGTACAGCTCTCAAAGCATAGGAACAAAATATGAGAGTTTAAATTCTCAACAACCCAGATATTTTACAAAATGCTACCCCTCTAAGCCATTTCCAAGAAACATCTGTTTTCTCCCTTTGAGACAAGATCTCTCCATGTAGTCCAGTCTGGGCTTGAACTCATAATCCTCCTTTCTCAGCCTTCCAAGTGCTGGGATTAGAGTTGTTCACCACCAAGATCAGAGTCTCTATGTCCAATCTGTTCCCTTCTTGGTCTACCAGCTCCCAAAGGGTTGCTTGGCTGAGATGTGCACCTTGGGTGAGATGCTTTATTATTTCAAGATGCTGAAGTTCTCATTCAAATATGGCAATACTCCCAGGCAATGCCCTGTTCCAGACTCCTGACCTGCAGCTCTTGCCATGTAAAATAAAACAGCCCTAAGCCTCCAGTATTTGTCTTGTAGCACAGTATGTCTGTACATTGTTAAGCAGCTGCCACACTTTTCCCCCGGAGATTGCTCCATTTCAGGGCTGGATGAGGTAATGGGGATATTTAATCCACATTAAGCTTGTAAACGTGCTTTGGGAATCTTTGGAATGAAAAGAACTGTGCATACACAAAAAGTTTGTGACTTATTACATAATGTACACCCAGAGTTTGAAAAAAATCTCTACTTGGGCACCTCCCGCCTGATAAAATATAACTATTTGTTTGCACAGACAAGATTACTCTAAGAACTGAAAGGTGTCAAAACAAACTCAAATGGTGAAAACCAATACAAACTTTTAGATTATAACCCTACCTAGAGGATGACACTATGGGCTATTACATAATCACAATTGGATAAGGAACTGGTTTTAAAAAGAAAACAAAGCAAAAAGACAAAAAAGAATGACTAGACAGGAGGAACCGGTGGTAATATGTTGGAGTCAGTTGATGAATTATTTTGAGTTTCAGATTTGGGATGTTGGTTAAAGTGACACAAGTCTATGTGAAGAAAGGCTGGTCACAGAGCCATCTCCTGTGGAATAAATGCAACTTCATCCCCCCTCCGGGTTGTATCTTGGAATATAGCCAGGAGTGACTCTATTAATTGAGGGTACTAAGGAGCAGGAAGACAGGAGGACTGAGGAAGGGCCAGGACCATAAAGTCAGTCCTTTCATTTGTTTGCATTGGACAGGTGGTAGACAGATTGATCCAGCTGCTGATGCTTGAAAAATATCCAATCCAGCAGGCAGGGTTTAGCATCCGAGAGAGGTGCCAGAGATCAAGCCAAGAGCTGATTTCAGATACTATCAGAAACATGGCAATGACAAACATAACTACCTGAGCAAGCAAGAGCTAATTTGGGTCCTCCAGCAAGGACTATAGCAACCAAGATGGAAGTCAAAGTCCAATGTTTCATATATGCAAGGGAAGCTATCTATTATAAGCCATGGGCTTGAATATGAAGAAAGAAGTCTGTGGAGAAAGACAACTAAATTCAAGGAACATAACCAGTAGCAATTCCAGAATTTCCACAGCAAATTTATTTGGAGAAAGCATTTCACACAGAGAGCTGCTTCAAACTGTTTACAAGAGGTGTACATAAGGATAATAATATGTTTCCCACTTTTCAAAAATACAATAGGGGCTGGAGAAGGTACTCAGCTTACAGTGATTCTCAACCTATGGGCCGCAACTCCCCTAGCAACCCTCTAGCTCCAAAAATATTTACGTTATGATTCATAACAGTAGCAAAATTACAGTTATGAAGTAGCAATGAAAATAATTTCATGGTTGGGGGTCACCACAGCATGAAGACCCGTTTTAGTGGGTCACAGCGTTAGAAAAGTTGAGAAACACTGCCTCAACCGTTAAGAGCACTTCCTGCTTTTCCAGAGGAAAGAAATTTGGTTCCCTGCATCCCTATCAGGAGGCTCATGACTGCCTGTAATTCCGGCCAGGGTATCTGATGCCCTCCTCTGGCTTTCATGGACACGTCACACAGGTGGTGCCAGTGTATGTAAACAGACACATGAACATAAGTAAATAAAATTTTAAATGTAATAGTCATGAGGGAAAGAGAATTAAAGATTCTCTCTCTTTCTTTCCCTCTCCTCCTCCCTCCCTCTCTCTCTCTCTCTCTCTCTGTGTGTGTGTGTGTGTGTGTGTGTGTGTGAGTGTGAGAGAGAGAGAGAGAGAGAGAGAGAGAGAGAGAGAGAGACTATCTTCATAAAAACTATCCAATTGAATTGGAAGTGCAGGGTTTAGAGAGAATGCTCCAGTTAAGGGCACATGCTATTCTTACAGAGAACCAGGGTTCAGTTCTCAGCATCCACATTAGGTGGCTCCCTGTAGCTCTAATTCCGTCTGATATGACCCTTTCTGGTTTCTGCGACAAGTGTGTAATGCATATACCTACAAGCAGGCAAACACATAGACACATGATAAAAATTTGAAAAAAATTAATTGAAATGCAAAATTTGGATGAGCAAACAAGCAGCAAGACAATAGTAGTGTCAACCATATCTCAGCTTACTAGGCTCAGCTAAGCAGCAAGGGCGCCGAAGAGGCCCATCCTAATAACTCTCAAATTTGTGAAGTTTGCTCCTAATGATAATGTACTCATTTGGAGAACTGTCATCTTTGTAGCAGCA
This sequence comes from Ondatra zibethicus, assembly GCA_004026605.1. NCBI lineage: Eukaryota > Metazoa > Chordata > Mammalia > Rodentia > Cricetidae > Ondatra > Ondatra zibethicus. Next base: position 284,507 of record PVIU01000430.1, on the reverse strand, counting down.
TTTCCTTAGGCACAGCACCATGCATATTATAAGATCACAGTGCTGTATATATAATAAGTGATTAAAATGCCTAAAATTGTAGTTGAGCAGAATAACGCATTGAAAGTCTTCATATCCAATGTATCTCAGTCACATCCTTTTTTTTTTTATCACTTTCCAGTAATCAATGCCAGAGACATGCTTTTGTCTTGCCAATGATTTTTTTAATCCCCTTCGGTCTAAGGTGATTTGACTATTTAGAAGGACCCCTAAGCAACACTGTTTTTTCCTTTTTTTTTTCTTTTTCTTTTTTGTGCTTATCACAGGTTAGTTCAATTTCTTGGATCATCACTAGGACTTAAGACAGTAATTGTTAAGACATTACAAAATATCCATTTTCAAGAGTTGGCAGGGTTGTCATCACCCTGAGCTTCAATGACACACTCAGTGAAACCCCAGGCCAGGCATTGTGCCTCTTCATCAGGACTGTTTGTAGAGCTGGAGATGACTATGGGGGTCTGACCCTCATCTGCAAAGATGGGATTCTGTAGTCTTGGACCGATACCCAGTGTCTATACGGCATTTCTATGCCAAGAGCTCTAATGCAAGCCATCCAATTCCCAGTGATGGCCACCAGCAAGGAAAACAGCTTCTAAGAAATCAGCAGATGTAGTTTCCCAGTAAAACAGCAAAGAGGATTCAAGGCCAGATACAACACATACCTTCTGTCGGGCTATGCTCCCTTTCAGAGCTGTGCAGTCCTCCACATCACCCCATGTCCTCTGAGATGTCCCCCTATCACGTTAGAAAACCCAGCACTGGGCACGCCATTCATGTTCACTGCACACTATGAAGGCAGCTCTGCACAAGGAGGCTCTGGCCATCTTGGGCAGATTTCAGGGATCTGAGAGTCAATTGAATTCCTCTTGACCTTAGAACAGATGTTTCCACTTAATTTTTCAGAGCCATAGATGGTAATCAACTTACAGCAAATCTTTATCTCAGACGTAGCCACCTGACTTCCTAGAGCAAAACGGCAGATCTCTGGGTGGAAAGGCTTTGAGAAACGCAAAGAAACGGGATGCTTTCTAAATGCCAGTCATTGTCAGGTAGGTGCTCAGTAGGAAAGCTGATTTAGATCAGAAAGATTGCAAGGTACCCTCTGTAACCAAGGACCTTAGAGGCTAACCGGGATTTGCGAATCAGGATACCCTTAGAAGATAAACCTCAGACTCCCTGCGCTAGCGTTCACCAGATTTTTACGCAAGAAAATCACCTGTGTGGTGCTGGAGCCAGGGCTCTGTGGTTAAGGGAGTGCTGCTTGCCCTTTCAGAAGATCTGGGTTGGATTCCTAGAACCCACAATCATCTATAACTTCAATTCCAAGGAATCGAATTCCCTCCTCAGGCACTGCAGGAGTGTAGCACACACACAAACATTCAGGCATACACCTAACATTAAGTGCATTTTTCCTTTTATAAAGCTAACCTGCGGCCTTGTTACTATGCAGATTCTGATTCAGCGATGAGTCCTGAGCATGCATTTCTACATGTCCACAGTAATGCTGATGTGCCAAGTCCAAACTCAGACTATAAAGAGACCCTAAGCTGCCACAAGCCCCTCATCTGGAGGGTCACTGCCCCAGAGACCATGAGGAACTTGGTCCTCCTCAGGTCACTCGGGAAACATTGACTCATTCTACTGAAATGCAAACTAAGTTCACATCCTCTTTCTTCCTGATGAGACCCTAGAGAAACTCATGTTGATTTGGAAGCATTTGCTATTGTGATTAAGGGAAAGAGACTCTATGTGATTTCAGTGTGGAATAAAAAGTAATTCTGTTTCTGAGGAAATGTTTAATAATTCATGCCCTCCTAATTGGTTTGTGGGGGTGCGGGTAAGAAGTTTGAATACAAGCCACTAGTCACTGTTCTTTCCCTAATCTAATAGTTAGCTGGATTTGGGTAGGATCTGGGTAAGCATTCCATCAAACCCAGTCCTTAGATTGCCTGTGACAATGTGTGCTTCTGAGCTCAGGTTAAAGACCCACTGAGCCCAGGCCCAGAACTGCTCCTAGCCATCCAGGTAGAACAACCGAGTAATCTACTAACTGGTGTGACCAACAGGGAAAGTCAGCTCAGGTAAGAGTGGGCCTCAAACTTCAGGGCTAGAAATAGTGATCTAAAGTTTTCCAGCCTATTTCTTGAAGGGCAGACCCACATCTGGCTGTCAGGGCCTTTCCCTCCTGAACTGACAAACCACGCTCCATTATTTCCTCTACGTGCACTTTTGCAACAGTCAAAAATTTGTTCCTATTTATCTAGCAATTTTCTCAGTGTTTTCATAAAGAAGATGATTCTAAAAACCCTTGTTGTGGTTTCTGAATAGAACAGAGGATTCATCAGAAGCAAGCTGATGGAACTACCCTGTGGCCCATCTCTCGTCAACATGACTAATGCATAAACCAGATTGTTAGTGCCTTCCATGGTATTTTTAATAACCATTAACAAAAAAGAGCTAAAGGACTCCATAACCTTCCTAAAGAATATCATCTGTAGCTAATGGCATTCACAGTAAGGAAATTCTTCTGCCACCTGACTGCTAAGATTGGAAAAGGAACAAAAGGAAGCCAAAGGTCACAGCCCAATGCCATGAGCCCACTTCCAGGGTCACACCTGCTCAGGCACATCTTTGGCAGCTCGTCCCCGGTGGGCCCAGAACAAAATGACAAGACCATTACTGAGTATCCCAGGCAAGCCCTGGGGAGAAAAGGAAGCCAGCATGCTCCTGGTACCAATAGTTCCCAGGCTTTCTTTTTCAACCAATATAAATAAAATGTATTTTTGAGTTCTATTTGTTTATATTTAATATATAGACTTGAATGCTCAGAAAAGATACAGGTTCGTTTGGCCAATGGTTATCTGCATATATATCTGAAGTCATTAAAGTCAAATTATATTAACAGATTTATTTTTCAACACAACAGCCACAGTCCAAGTGTTCAGTAACTATGAACAGCTAGAATGTTTCATATATTAGCCAACTCTAGAACATTCCGTGAGCACAGAACATTCTACTGGACAAAAGCCTATATGGACACATACCAGATTAATCCTGGCAGCTAGCTCTAGAAATTGAGAGCAGGAAGAAGGAAAAAGTGTATTGCTATTTTTAGTTTAGTTTTGTTTGCTTCTTTTCACAGTGTTATATACATCTCTTAAACAAATCATGCAAATCATGGGAAGCTTGAAATGTTGGCCAGAGATCTCACTTTTAATTAAACATGTTTGGGGGTAACATGTAACTATGTCTAATTTCTATGATTCTAGGAACAAAGTCCTTAAGTAGATATAAAATATGTTCACATAAGCATTATTCCAAAAAACAAATCAAAATGCTTCTAAGTTTCTTGGTTTTTCCACATTTCTCTTTTATAGATAAAGGAATGAAGTAACATGACCTTTGGAAACACCCCTCTCTGAGATAAGTCTAGTTCAGTAAGTTAGAAAAAGATAAGTATTAGGACTGAAGAGGTACTGGCTGTTCTCCTAGAAGATTTGGATTCAGTTTCCAGCACTCGTGCGGCAACTCACAACTACCTGCAATTCCAAAGGATCTGACCCCCTCTTCTGGCCTGCATGGGCATCAGGCACACATGCAATACACATACATATATGCAGACAAAACACCCATACACATAATAAAATAATGACTTTTTTCAAGGATAAGTATGAATCAAGTAATCTCCGCATTTGAGAGGTACAGGCAAGAGTATCAGTTTGCAATCAGCCCAGGCTGTGTCATAGTGAGACACTGTCAAGAATTTGAGAGACGGGCAGAAGGAGGGAAGAGAGGGAGAGAAGGGGAAGAGTAAGGAAGGAAAGGAAAGGAAACTGTTGAAAGAATCTAAGAAAGGGAACCCGCTTAAAAAGCAGCTTGTCAGAGTGCAGACAGGCTTCAGTCAGAAGAGAGGTGTGCAGTCCTCCCGGCGTCCCCACTTCTGGACCCTAGTGGAACAAGCCACCCTCTGGTTAAAGGACTTGTGCTCTCTATGTCTTCAGAAAGGAATGCATGCTATGCTCTACTGGAAGCAATGTGCACGGTGGCAGCTCCTGGATTTGAATCCTGGTTGTTTGTATCCCAGTTGATTGCATATAGAAACTGTCTTCCATGGGTCTCTTTTCCCTAAATACAATGCAGTAATGATACCAACTATCAGGATGGTGTGAGGACTTGCTGAGATGAGGCACTTGAAGCCCAGCATACTCTGGACCTGATGCCCTATGGAGCTCTAGTAATTTTCTTCTGCATCAGCTAGTAGTGCCAAGATCAACGTTACCAATAGCTGCCCTATCTCCCCCTCACTGTTCTCACTGACCAAGTTGGTCCTACAGTACTATCTCCTCAGACCTAGGAAATCTCTGAAATAAGCATTGCTCCCCCATTCTGCAGAAGGGAAAGTTAAGATTTGTAACGGCAAGCCATCTTTCCCAAATTCCACACCCTCCTATCTCGGTGATGTCTGCAAAGCCGTGGGACAGCACAGTATCCTGTCTCCTCTGCTTCTTCAAGGAAGCCACCAAGGGTCTTTGTGTTGACTGAAGTGTTTGAGGAATAACTTGAACAAAGAACTAGCATTCACTGTCTTGGTTGGTGAAGGATGGTGCACTGGACTGTTTTGACACAGCATAGAGTTTCTCTTCCTAGCCTCTTTGCAGAACTTGACTTTAGTCTTTTTTATTGTTTTTATTGAGCTATATATTTTTCTTCCCTTCCCTTCCTTCCTCTCCCCTCCCCTTCTACCCTCTCCCATGGTTGCCATGCTCCTAATTTACTCAGGAGATCTTGTCTTTTTCTACTTCCCATTTAGATTAGATCCATATATGTCTCTCTTAGGGTCCTCTTTGTTGTCTAGATTCTCTGGGTTTGTGAATCGTAGGATGGTTTTCTTTGCTTTATATCTAAAAGCCACTTATGAGTGAGTACATATGATATTTGTCTTTCTGGGTCTGGGTTACCTCACTCAATATGATGTTTTCTACTTCCATCCATTTGCCTGCAAATTTCAAGATGTCATTATTTGTTTCTGCTGTGTAGTACTCCATTATGCAAATGTGCCACATTCTCCTTATCTATTCTTTTGGCTGAGGAGCATTTAGGTTGTTTCCAGGTTCTGCTTATAACAAACAATGCTGCAATGAACATAGTTGAGCACATGTCCTTGTGGTACAATTGAGCATCCTTTGGACTTTAGTCTTTTGTAATTCCAGAAGGGCAGTCTGATTTCAGCTGAGCCCCAGGTACAAACTTCAATTAAGCCTGGGCAGTCTTCTGCTTACTGCTTGCAGCCCTGGCAGCTCCATGGCTGTAAAGTGTCTCCAGGAGATGCTGCAAACCAAGACTCTATCTACTCACATTCTGATCAATAACTTAAATAATAATTATTCAAATAATAACTATAAGTAGGTTCTCCAACAATGTTAATATTTTCAGACATCCAGTGTCCTGTGTCAGGTACCAGCCCAGGCCCACCTCATCCCTGCCCCATGCCTGCAATGATCTGCCCATTGCCTCTCTGAGACCCTCTGTTTCTGGCCAATTGCTTGTTTAGTGAGAGAACAGAGGGAACCCCAAACTGGGAAAGACATTTTTAATCAGTTACCAGACTCCTTTGAACTTCGACATGAGTCCCCTCAAGGTGCGCTGCAAATTTACGGTGGAGCTTTCTGAAAGAAGCTGTCTGAGATAATCCAAACCAGAGTGGCAGTGGCCAGGGCTATATGTGTGTGTCAGCCAGACACAGGGGCCTGTCCAGCTGGCACAGCTATGATGCACAACTGCGGCTTGAACTCGAGGGGGTCCTTCTCCTCTTTCCGTTTGTCTTAGAAAGCTGCCAGTGTACAGGGTGGGCATAGGATGAACGATCCAGCTCCAATGTCCTTCCTTAATTATATCACTTAATATTGCAGTGCTATACAAAATATTACTAGGAAACACTTCTCTCTATAGTGAACACTTTACCAATAGTTCCACATTGAATCTTCACACATACTCACAAACACTGAAAACTTGGGGGGAATAAAAAGGTACAGGTTGGGCTTGCCCAAAGCAAAATTCCAGAATCTGAAGTGTTCCAAAATCCAAAGGTGTTCGTGTATAGACATGATTGAGTGTATCAGGTCATATTCAAAATATAGCGACACTAGGCTGTTAGTTGAAATTATATTGAGACTAAGTGAATAAAACATAAATGAACTTGGAAGTTCAACTTGAGTCCCATTACCAAGATACATACACACAAATTTTTGAAAAAGAAAACAATTACTGGGCATGGTGGTACATTCCTTTAATTCTAGCACTAGGAAGGCAGAGACAGATGACTCTCTGGGAGTTTAAGGCCAGCCTGGTCTACATAGCAAGTCCAGGCCAGCAAGGATTGCATAGTGAGACCCTGACTCAGAAAAGAAAAAGAAGAAGAGGATGAGGAGAATTATTCTTGAAATCCAAGACCCTGCAGTCCCTAGGGAATAGTCAAGCTATAACATTGTCTGCAGCTTAGAAGCTTAGAGGCTTAGAAAAGTGAAATTGCTCTACGGCTCTCAACAGGGCAAGATGGGGCATGTTGCCATCTGCGGAAATACGGACTACAAAGCAAAAACCTGAACTGAGAGAAAGAATGTTAACCACCTCTAAGTGACATCTGGTCAATTAGGCCTCATGTTGAATTGATCTTAATTTCCTCTGGGCCACAAATGTCCCCTCAAGAAAATGGGGCTCACAGCTCTGACCAATAAAGGCCACTCCACTAATTAACTGAGTTATCTATATTCTGTAAGTGCAAGGTGGAGCGTGTGAATCTATCTGTTTCATATTACGAACCGCACGGGGCTAAAGGCTTGTGATAGGCAGTGTGAGAGCGCTCAAGGGTTAAAAGGCAGTATTTACCCATCCAGCTTTGCCAGCTCAGGCAGAGCATGGAGTCGTCTGGAAATCAAACTGCAATGACAGGGAGCTGTAGAGAACACTTCTCCTCAGAAGAACAGCGAGGCTTTTGTCTAATTGCCCATTTATCACAGTTTTATCTCAGTCTGCTGAGGAAAAGGAAAAGGTGGCAACTGATTTAGCCCGCTAGTCCAAGACTTTAGCCAGCATGTGGTTCCAATGAAGTCGAGACTTTCTGCTAACTGGGTGTTGTATCACCTCCCCTAATTGAAAAGTAATAAAAACATCACAAGCAGTGTCAATTAGCCAGTGAAGGGCTGCTTGCCTCCTTTCAAGACACCAAGTGGTTCTGGAAAATACTCAATGCCATGCACGCGGTACACACACATCACACACACACACACACACACACACACACACACACACACACACACACACACCAAATTCACATCATTTCCTTCAGGAGTGACGAGGAAGACAATCCCTGCTTGGTGTCTGGCCACTAAATATCTGTTGAAATATCTAACTTGGGCTGAATCCAGACATTCAAACACAGAAGGGGGCTGGGTGCCATCAAAATAACTGCAAAAGAGGGTGTTGGTTAATTATGATCTGAGAGTCAATAAAGTCATCTGATGGCAGATTTAAGGGCACTCATTAGAGGCTGGAATTCAGCTGTAGAGAACTGCAGGCTGCCAGCGCTCTGAAAGCTGCCCATTTCATTAGGGTCTTCAAACAGGATAAAGGAACCACCAGGGCCATGGCCCCTTCGCAGCCTCTAGCACCGCAGCTAGAAAGGGAGACGGCCAAGCTGCCGAGACGGCAACTTTCTTTCCACTTCTCACAAAGAAATCACAGGCACAATCAGCTCTCTTTTTAAGAAGCCAGCCAAGACCAAATGACCGCAGGAGCATTGGGGGTGCAAAGTCACAGGCTTCAGGGAGTGTGCTGTATGACCACATAGTGTGACTGCTGATGGAAACTGGGCAGAGACAGACTGCGAAAGAAGTCTCCGCCAAGTGCCCTGTGGACCCGCGGGGTTCCTTTCCTGACGACGGAATTGGTTTTGTGGTCTCTGGAATTCAAATCTCTTTAAGCAACCGAAGCTGTAAATAGAGCATGTTTGCCTCTTCGTCCAGAGGCCAGAATGCTGTATGTTGGGGAGGCCCTCTGCTCCCTGCTCTCCTGCCCTCGTTCCTTAGGACAATACACCTCTGTCTCTTAAAAAAAAAAAATACACAGTAGTCTCTTAGTTAGTTATCAAGGGCTCATCTTGTAACACCTGACCGGGCCTCTGGGGGTGATAAAAAGAGGAAGCAAATTAAAGTATTTGTACAGATTAAGATTATCACCCACTCTTTCTGAGCTGTTCCCTAAAAGAAATTGCCTCCCGTTCACAAGCAAGGTGATCAGATCTGAGACTCACACAACTTAGTCAATATCCATCTATTCAAATGCTCACACCCAAACTACAGAACTTGGAAAACTGAAGCATCTTCTGAAACAATCAGGGAAAGATGAGAAAAGAGGAACAAACAATAAAAAATGGGGAGTTTATATGACTGGGTTCATTCACCCTCCTGGCTGTCCATCAAGCAGTCCCTGGAAGTCACATTTTCTCTCTTAAATTCAGACATGAAACACTGGAATTACATACTTCTCACAGCTCTAACTTCCCTCTTAAGTAGGAATCTAACAAATCAAATGAAATATAGAAGCCAAAAAATTTTTTTAAAAAATGGCAAAGGAAGTTCAGTCAAAACAGAAAACTCAATGTAAATGCCCAGAGCACATTAAGAGAGAGATGAATCAGCTTGCTAATACTCACACAACTGTGAGCTGTCCTTTTTATCTACTGTTAGGCTCAACATTGTTGGGAAAGGGAAGGCTAGAGCAGCTTGCTCTCAAAGTGCAAACTGCTAATCTGTGAACTGTTTTAATCCAGTAATTCTAAAACCGCTGATAGCCTTGGACCTGATGATTCTTCCAAGAATGCATCCTTAGAAAATAAACTGAGGTGCGTTTGAAACTGAGAAAAAAAAAAACTCCCTCATCCCCACACATGTCCATGCCCCTGCTCCAGTCCTCCTGGCGCGGCTTCTTCACCCAGGCAGCACAATAAGTGAGCACCATGGCTCTAGATCGGCTGCCCCCACCCTGGAAACGACACTTTTCAAACACACTGAAGGAATCCAGATGTTCTCCTGACCTCCAGATGGTCTAACCTTGTGCCCACCCCTTGTTCTTTTAACCTAAGTTCTATTAGCAGAGTTCTGCGTGTGTTTCTGCCACTTTACCAGTACATGGCTCCTCTCCCACTTTGGGTGAGTCATGAGTTGGCCTTTTCTTTCAATTCATTCTCATCTAACAGAAGAAATTCTTGGAGGTTTGGTGTGCACATTTCAGCCTTCCCAAGTGTCAGCACTGGTACAGTTTTTTCTCTTATTTTTATACCTATCAGTCATTTTAATGGGGATCTGGAAGGAAAGGAATTAGACACTTGTGCTGACATCACACTCTTACCCAGACATCCTGGGCTGTTTTTCTAAAAACAAAAGACAATCTGAGGCAAAGAAAGAAAAGGAAGGAGGAGGCAGGGTAGAAAGGGAGCAAGGGGGAAAGATCCATTTGTAACTGTAGCTAACTCTCTGCAAGATTGTTTATGAGTGTCGATTATTTTAAATGTTTTTTCTTGATGTTAATGGACAAAGATTTGGTGTGAGGAGAGTATAGAAGGCAGAAAGAAAAATAACCATCGAATTGCCAACTTCTTGGGAGGAGGATAAGTCAGGTATAATAATGCAAGAGTCTGTTTTTCAAGACTTTCAGAATCTGGAGTCAAAAATGGTGGTATTTGGAGAGGCTATGAAGGTAGTGAAGTGTATTGTAAAACAGAAGGAAGAAATAGACAGTACAACTATTGTCCTCCGTGCAGTGCTGCCTACAAATATGGTGATGGCAACAGCCTCGCTTGCAATCCCTGAATGGAAGGTTCACCTTGATAAACTCAGTTGAAACCTTTTTTATACTGATATATAAAATGCTTCCTCCTAGAGAGAAGAGTTGGCATAACATGGCTATAAGTGGTAAAGGCAGTCAGTGTCTCAAAGCCCTCTGCTCTCACAGAACAGTGCAGATGTAGCAATTCTGATTCACCTTGGGCTTGCAGGTCTGTGTTCTTGTCCATCTTCACTGTGGAGCATTCCTGTGATCTGTAGGTGGTTTTTCATGTCACACCATACATACATAGAAGGGCCAGGGCTTATTCTGCTGTTGTTTTCAAAGCATAGATAATGCTCACTATATTGTTGCTTATTTTGACAAAAATCTTATTGTAATATTTATGAGATTTATATATATATATATATATATATGTGCATATATGTGTAAGAAATATTTTTAAGCCAGGCTGATTGTAACTGGCAGGAAAATGCCTAAGAAGAAAAATAAGAAGACAGAAAAAGAAAAAAATGATCAAGGAAATTTGGGTGATGTTTAACAGCTGCTTCATGGGTATATATCTGTTATATTTTACAGGCCACAATTAAATGTGATTTTAATAATCATTTGGTATTTAAATAATATACTATGATTGTCAAATGGAATTTTAATTAAATGCACATTTTCTTCTAAAATATGAAGTGTTACCACTGCAAAAAGACCTTTTCTTTCCTAAGCACACTTTTTAAAATAATGTTCGCTGATTTAGTAAAGAAAAAATTTTCTTTACAATGTTCTTTACCCTTTTCATTACTCCAGCATTTGATGAGTCTTGAGGGAATTAAAGGCAAGAATTTAAACTAAGTAAATGTTCTCATAATTTCTAATGAGGATAATGAAAACAGCCCTCAGAAGGATGTCTAAGATAAAACATGCTTCAAGTAAACAGTGTAGAGAAAGAGCAGTTTCTCCCATACCATCTCATTTCCTGCCTGCCATGTTCCGGGGGCAGTCACATTCCATCCCTTTACCTTTGTTCTTGGTTTCTTTAGGAAACTTTATATCATGTTACCCTCTCCCCGCCCCCAGCACTCAAAGGCTGACTGAGCTCTTAGGCCTTAGTTAAAGGAAGCTTCTGACTGGAACTGTTCAGCTTCCCATCTTGCACAATTCTGTGTTTCGGAGCTCACCAAATGTAGTTTAAAGGCCCTATACTTTCCAGTGTTTAAAAGAACCATTTTTATTAAAATATTGTAACTGCTGTGATCTGCCCACCTTACCTCTGCTCTCAAAAAACACACATTATGAGGACACTAACTATCACGGGCAAAGGGAAGGGTTCACACACTAGAAGCGTGACAAATTCAGAGGTGTTTCAAACTGAAAAAAAAATAAGCAAAATAAGATGAAAAACCGTGAGATGCTCCCTTTATATGGTAGAAACAATTCTAGCACCTGAGGTTTTTCCTTTCTTTTTGTCTTTGTATCATTTTTATTTCTCATTAGAAACATTAACCACAATTTCAGACAAGTTCAAGGTGAAAGAGAGTTTCTCATAGAGCAGCATGAGACAATTTGTTATTTTTAAAGGCAAGAGCTAGCATAATAAATGGAAAACATTGAGCCTCTAGTTCTGAAAACGCCAACAACTTTCTTTCAAATACGAAAACTATGGGAAGGCCATGTTCTTACTAGGGAAAAAAACTATTTTCTAAGGGTTGGAAGAATTCCACTATGCATTATTGAGTTTTATTCTAACTTCATATTTCACTCTCTCTGATGGAGAGAATACATAGGTTGAAGATGACAGAACTGTCGCTAGAGATCTGCTACACATCTGGAGTGTCCTCTGAAGACCCCAGAGTTAGAGGCTTAGTCCCCTCCTTGGTGCTCCTCGGAGGTGTTGGGACCTCTACCTGAAGAAGCCAGGTAGGCTCCTCTCCATTGTATTCATTGCCTGGACTTGACATGCACATCTTTGCTCTACCATGTATTTCCTGTCAGATGCACTGCCTGCCACAGACTCAGGAGCAACAGACCCAAGTGATCGTAGGCTGAAAGTTCCAAAACCAGAATTTAAAACAAACCTTTCTTTTTTCATAAGGTGGTTGTCTATGTTGGCTAAGGTAAGGAAAAGCAACCAACAAATACTCAGCAGGTAGTCAGGAAGAATAGCTAGTGAGAACTAAAAGCAGTGACCCAGTCTCTTTCTACAATGAGGGAGAGAATTACAGAAGGAAGGAGGCATGACATGAGGCCTCATCTAAACTGAGATTCCTTGAGTTTCAGGTCTGGTGAAAGAATGACTCCCAAGACACAGGCTGAAGTGACAAGATGTTGCTATCTGAAGCAGACAAAGGTTTTTAGTTCAGAGAAAAAAAAACAGGATGCACAACAGATATCATAAGGCCAAATATAAAACAAGCACTGTGGCCTGGGAGACAAGACTGTGGAATCAAGGGCCAGAGAACTCCCGTGTCTGCTGGGTCCAGAGTGGTACCCTGTGGTCTGTCCTTAGGAACTCCAGAGCTTGGGAGGGGATTGTTGTGGGTTATTTTGATCACATTCAGATACTCCGGAGACTGCCCAAAAGGTTTGCTTTGAATTGGAGGGCAGAGATAGCTACTAGATGACCAAAATTAGCCATAGAGGTTTTGGAGGAGCAAGGAACAGACAGAGACGCAGGAAATAGTAGGGCGGGGCTCAGAGGGAGTCTCAGTCATTTGGATGGAGAACGAGAGAGAGGAGGTCTCTGCTGCTTCTCTGATCATTCAAGTTTTTACCCTGATATCTGACTCTCAAGTTTTTATTAATGAAGAATAATTAGATAAACACTTCAGGGGATACAGAAAGTAGAATCAGCAATGCAGTGGAGGGTAGAGTCAGTAACATCAGAAGACTGGCCAGGGAAGTGGTTCTGATACTGGGAAAAACATGGGATTATATTTGAAGCATGGGCAGACGGTTCATAGATCTAGAAAGAGAAGAAAACAGAGTCACTATTCATTTATTCTGCTCTGCTGCTAATAGACATAATATATCTAGAAAAATACAAAACTATTCAAAATGAAATCTAATGAACTTTCTTCTTAAAAATTGATAGCAGGTACAAAATGATGAATCTCACAGTGATGTTTTTATTCAAGTGCATCATGTACTTTGAACACAAACACCCGCTCTTCCTGTCATCTTCCCTTCTCAATAGCACCATTTGGGCTTTCATGTAATATGTGTATATAAACAAATATGTAATATCTGCATGCATTCACACAGCAAATTGCCAATAGAACCTCTGCAAACACAATTTCCAATTCTCAACACAGCCATCTAAAGTACCAAGTAAGACTTAATACCCAACCTAAACCAATTTACCATCTCTGATTCACTCTTCTATCTGATATGTAAAAAAAATTATCCTTTTGTCTTTATTAACTCCATTTACTGGTATCTCAAGAACCGAATGTTTCGTTTTTCAAGAATCCTATAAGATAGTTCTCAAATCCAGCAGTTATAAGTTAAATTATATGAACTTGTAGTGAAATGGCTGTTCAGGGTTCTTACCTCTATTATTAAATGCCACGTCCTACTCAGCCACAGCTCTCTCTGCCTCACCTGTACTCGCTGACAGCATTCATCACTGAACTTACCTAAAATGTAAAAACAAAACAAAACAAAAAATAAGCAAGTCCTCTAAAGGAAGGATTTTGCTCCCATGCAAGATAGTTATTACATATTTCCTAGCACAAAACTGGAAAGAGTATTTGGAGATATAGAAAAATTGGAAAAATGAAAGTCAGATATTTAAAAACATGTTTTATGGATGAGAAGATTCCTGAGACTGGCATTTATGCCGTCATCATACTGATGTGTGTGGGGGAATCCATGGCATTTATGGGGCCAATGAAAAGTCCATACCTCCAAAAGCACCATCAATCTTCCCAAATGAAACAGTGCATCTCAAATGATGGATTTTTCTGCAAACAGTCATAGAGATCCCTTAAGGTGATTCTCACAGGAGGAATGAACATAGGGCTGCTAGCCAGAGTAGGAATGGAATGTCATATACGTCTGTCAAAAGTGAAATGGAGGACTGGAGAGATGGCTCCAGTGGTTAAGAGCATTGCCTGCTCTTCCAAAGGTCCTGAGTTCAATACCCAGCAACCACATGGTGGCTCACAATCATCTGTAATGAGATCTAGTGCCCTCTTCTGGCCTGCAGACATACACACAGACAGAATATTGTATACATAATAAATAAATAAATAAATAAATAAATAAATAAATAAATAAATATTTTTTTAAAAAGTGAAATGGAGATAGTATCAATATTATAAAAAAATGACTATGTGGAAGACCTCAAAAACAAATATTTTCAACATAAATTTTACTTATTCTTTGAAAATTTTACATTGTGCACCCTAATCCTGCTCACTTCCCAGTCCCTCCATATCCATCCCCCACCCCTGCAGTATGCCCCAAAATTAATTAAAAATAAAACAAAACTACTCCCCCCCAAAAAACTTACATTGCTTCTCCATCTTTCCAATACCTCTTCATTCATCTTAGTGGCAAGGACACCTGCAGTGTGTCACACAGTGTATCCCTTTTGTCCAATCAGCCCCACTGCAAAATGTTCATTGCAATGAGTCATTCAAGGCCTCTGGTTTCTGCCACACCATCATCACTGGGATGGGCCCTTATCAAAACTATCAGATACCCTGCTGTTGCCCTGAATCATAGATATTCTGTTGGTTATTGTTCTGTAGGACCAGTCCCATCACACACTCTAGCAGGTCAAAGATGGGGCAGCTGTTGGGATGAGCCAATCCGAGGCCCAGGATGTGGATCTGGATGGTAGTTAAGCTGGTCGGTCAGGGTCATTGGGACCATAGCCTCAGGTGAGGGGTAAAGCCAGCTCTTCTAGGTCCATACCATGGAGGCCAGCTCTCCCACACCCATGAAGCAGGGTGGGGCTGTCTCTCCTGAGTGTTGGGGGTCAACTCTCCCATGGGGGCAGGGGCAGCACCAGCTCTCCTGTTATAGTGTCCAGCAAAGAACAGGGTCAGCTGTCCCAGGGTCAGTGAGGGACAGGGATGGCTCAGCTTGGCCCTTGAAATCCAAGGGCCAAGCTGTTTGGTTCCTATGACCTCCTGTGGCAACATTAGCCATAGACATCTCTGCCCAGACCCTGACTGCTATTGGATCACTGACCCAGACATGGCTCCCACAACAGCAGGCTGGGCCCAGGCCTGTATGGCTGTGCAGGACAATCAGATTGCCCTGACTCCCTCGGAAACCAACATGGCCTCAGGTGGCAGTCCAGACCCCTAGCATCAGCATTGTCTCCAATGGTATCAGGAATCAGGAACACCAACACAGACCTTGGCAGCTGTAGGGTTACAGATGCAGACATGGTCCCTGCAGCCCTGGCCCAGAAGACACCACGGCCCCTGTGGCAGTACAGATGCGGACACCAACATGGCCACAGCATACAACCTAGACTCCAGGCATCTGTGTAACCTTGGGTGGCACAACAGGCCACAGACATCATAGGCCCCGACTGTGGTAGGACCAAGGACTCAGACATGGTCCCATGTGGCAGCCCAGGCTCGTATGTCACCATGGACCTCGGTATGGCCCAGACCCCTGGCTTCAGCATGGCCTTTGATGATATCAGGAGCCACAGACATTGACTCAGACCCACCCAGGCTGCATCAGGGACACAGACCTAGACATGACCCCTGGATGCAGCCCAGGCTCAGATGTCACCATGGCTCCAGATATTAGCAAGGCCATCCAGATCAGTATGGCCCCAACAGAAGCATGGCTTTCAGAGATCAACACTGACTCAGAAGTTTGACCAGACATCAACAGAGACCCTGGCTGCTACAGGGGAATGGACCCAGACATGGCCCCCTGGTAGCAACCCAGGCCCGATGTCATTATTTTACCTGGGTGGCCGTACAGTTCACCCAGACCCACATGGCCCTGGTGGTGGCACAGCCCATGGACACCACAATGGCCACCAGTGGGAGCCCATACCCCACGCATCCCCATGGCCTTGGTGGCAATATAACTCATGGAAGTCAACATAGATCCCGACTGTTGCAGACCCAGACATGGCCATAAGCAGCAGCAAAAGGGGTGAGGAGCAAACCGTCAACACCAGCCCATTTCTTGCCACCCTGGCATCTTCAGAACTGCCTCTTATGACAGCACATGAACCATTCTGCAACATCTCTTTCTCTTTGAATTCATCACCCTATACTTGCTCATCATATGGCACCTAAATGTGTGGTGGGGGTGGGGGCGCATAACCCAGATCATGAGGACCCAGGCTGCCCTGTGGGTGTTTTCTGGCCACTTGACATACAAGGCGCCAGGTAGGCCTGTGGATGCTTCAGGCAACCCAGACCAAAAACAAATATTTTAGAAAAAATATTAAAACAGATGGAAAAAATTCAAACATATGACAGCACTTAAAAAAAATAACTATGTTTAACGCATTTGTCCAGTGGGTTTCAGTAGAGTTCTCCAGATGATTTGAACTTTAGGTAAGAAAGCAAGACAGGCAAGACAACACAAAGACAGGTTTCATTTCCTGTCCCACACACCCACTGCACACTTTAAAACTTAAGTTAAAGCTTGTCTTTCTGCTCAACGGTTTCCTTAGCTGGTGTAGCCATGAAGGGGTGAGGAGGCTGCCAAAGAAGGTTTCATGTTTCTGTCATAGGAATTTTATTTGTGCAGTCATTGAAAATACTATCAAAGGCCAGGCGTGGTGGTGCACACCTTTAATCCTAGCACTTGGGGGGCAGAGGCAGGTGGATCTCTGTGAGTTTGAGGTCACTCTGGTCTACAAAGTAAATTCCCGGACAGCCAGAGATACACAGAGAATCCCTGTCTCAAAAAAAAAAACACAAAAAAAAGCAAAAGAAGAGGGAAGAAAGGAAGGAAGGAAGGAAGGAAGGAAGGAAGGAAGGAAGGAAGGAAGGAAGGAAGGAAGGAAGGAAGAAAGGAAGAAAGGAGAGAAGGAAGGGGAGAGAGGGAGATGCTAATCAAAACCACTACTCTAAGATCTCAAGAAATGCAGTCCTTCACATGTTTTAAAACCACCAACAGTCTAATTGATGGATACATACAACCTACCTATAAAAAGTAGAATTAAGGTCCGAAGAAATTAAGGACAGGAAGAAAGAGGCCGAAACATGTGGGTCTTGCCAAGTTTGACTATGAAGGCTCAGTTTAGGGTGATATGATTGGATCAACACTTTGACATTCATCCAGGTTCAATACAAAGAGGACATCAAGAGGACAAAAAATGGCTATAGGAATTTGGGAGGCTGTTAAAATAGCCCATTTTTAATAGGATGGTAAAGTAGAGATAGAGAAACTAGAAAAAGACAAACCTGGAGCTATGCTTTAAACATAACTTGTCTCTTGGCCCTTTTTCAAGCTCAGGTGATGGCGTTGAGTGATTAGTGCTAAGAGGGAATAATGCCTTTTTCAGTGGACTTGGGTAATTCTCTAGGACATGAATGAAAACCCACTCTTCAGAGACAGTTACCACCATAGTGTGTGGTTATAAAGCAAGCAGATTCCCTGTATGTGTCCCAGCATGCACACACACCCACTTGCCCTTCTTTCTTCCGCCATGGTTGAAATGGCCTGAGGCTTTCACCAAACACAAACAAGATGATAACATACTCTTGGTGTTGTGTTTCTAGCCTCTAACACCAACCATGAATCCAAATTAACCTCAGGTAGAGCTATTGCCTCCAGGTTATAATAATAACCAGCCTGTCAATGCATGGCCATGGTGCAAGAGTGGTGTGAATATTATGGGCTAGCCAACTGCTTTCTGACTGCATGCTCCACAGGAGCAAAGAAATGTTTAATACTGTAAATCTGGCCAAGATCCCATGGCCAGTTCATAGCATGTAAAGGTGAACTTGCCACAAATATTTTGCTAAGTGGACAAAGTGTCATGCTGTCCTTTAAATACACATCTCAATACCCATAGATTAGTACATTTCTCAGCCTTCTTCAAATGAATTTGTTTGTGCTTTGGACAATGGTTAATACAGAGATTCACAGATGGTCAAAGTGCAAAGAACAAGTGTCTTTGGCATGGCCAGCCATATATGGAAGATCTATTTTGAAACTTCACCCCAAAGGGCTCAAGGAATAGCATGGGAAAGGAAGTGGGAATATTCTAAGAGCCAGGGGTTTCTGAGTACTGGAGAAAAAAAATCTACTGGATACAACATACTTATGAGTTCACAGCTGCTGCAGTTACCTGGGGGAAAAAACAACACAAGACCAAGAGAATCAGCATTCCAACATGGATTAGGGAGGGGTGCATAAGCACCCATCTCCAGCTAAAGGGCTATAGGCAGTTAACTGCAGTGAGAAAAGGGAGAGTCAGCTTTCCTTAGGACATGGTCTCTGGCAGGTTCCTCATGGATAAACCAATACCCATGTGCATATGGGCAACACTAATGGGACTCAGGGAGCTATAAAAGAGAAAAGAAAAAGGAAGAACAAAAGAAGTAGAGAAAGAAAGGAATGAAGGAAAAAAGAAAGAGGGGGAAAGAAAGAGGGAGGGGAGAGAAAAAAAAGAGAACAATTCTCAGACACACATACACAGAGGGAGAGAGGAGAGGGGAGGGAGACTGCTGAAACAATTCTGAACAATGATAGAGCTGCCCGAGCTGTCACATCCTAGATGTCAGCTTGTATTACAGAGCAATAGCGGTAAGAAACCAGCAGGGAGCTAACATAAAAACAGACACCTTAATCAAAGGAATAGAACTGAAGGCCCAGACATAGTTCTACACACCTATGCCCACCCCAGACATAGTTCTACACACCTATGCCCACCCCAGACATAGTTCTACACACCTATGCCCGCCCCAGACATAGTTCTACACACCTATGCCCACCCCAGACATAGTTCTACACACCTATGCCCACCCAGTTGTTGACAAACAAGCCAAAAATACATAGTGGAGGGGGAAAAAAAGATCTTCAACAAATGACGCTGGTCAAATGAGATAGCTACATGTAGAAAAATGAAAACTGATCTACAACCCTGCATAAGATTCAATCGAAACACACCAAGGACCTCAACATAAGACAAGATACCTTGAATCTGATAGAAAAGAAAGTGGAAAATAAGCTTGAACTCTTTGGAAAGAGTTTTCTGAACAGAACTTCAAAGGCACAGGCATAAAGACCAGCAGTTAATCAACAGGTGCTTATGAAGCTGAAAAGATTCTACACAGAAAGGACCCCATCGTTTGGAAAAAGCAGCAGCCCCCCAGAATGGAACAAGATCTTTTCCAGTTATTTATCAGACAGTAGAGGGTTAGTATCTGGAATGTATAAGCGGAGGGGGAAAGAAAGGGGGGAAAAAGTCAAATTGAACAGCAAGAAAACAAACAAACAATTCAACTAAAATATGGGGGTACAGAACTAAACAGAAAGTTTCCAAAAGATGACACACTAGTGGCTGAGAAACATGCAAAGAAATATTCAACATTTAGTCATCAAGGAAATGAAAATTGAAACTACTTTGCGATTTCCTCTTCCTTTAGTTAGAATGAATAGAACAAATGATAGCACATGCTGACAAGAATCCAGGCAAAAGGGAACGCTCATTGCTGGTTGGAGTATAAACTGGTACAGCCGCTATGGAAAGCAATGTGGAGGCTCCTCCGGAAACTAGGAATCTAACTACCTCATGATCCAGCTATATCCCTGAGACCTTACATTTTTCTACAGAGGCACTTAATCATCTATGTTCATTGATACTCTATTTCTAATAGCCACAAATTGGAAAAAGTCTAATAAAAGGTAATAAAAAGACAATTAAAATGTGACACAGTTGCACAATGCAATATTGTTCAGTAAAAGGAAAAACGAAATTGTGAAATATGCAGTAAATGGAAAGGAAGTGAAGGAGCAATTCTAAACTGGACACTGGAAAGAATATTATCTAGAAATCAGATTATTTACCCCCAACAGTTTGTTGCTCTCATAGCTTATTGCTGCTTTTCTCTCTCCTGTTTTTTGTTTGTTTTGTTATTGTTTGCTTTGTTTTTGGTTTGTTATATCCCTGGACTACTTTGGTAACTTCTATACTATATGACACTAAAACCTGTTTTTTATTCCTTTACTAGCAACCTGATGATTGAAAAGTGATTTCCTGGAAAGCCTGGAGTTGACGAATCTTCCAACCTTGACCCAGGGGATTGTGGGTATACTGGCATGGATCTTCAGTGTTCATCCAGGAGTTTAGAATTCTTCATTCACTTCCTGGGTAAGAAGAGTTCAAGGTTAGTCTGAAGTGACTTCTTGGACCTTCTGAGCCATTTCCATAACAAACAGGTGAGCTTTCAAATTCCCACAAATATGGCAGAACATTTTAAAACCTTCCTTAAGTTTCTCACTACATTCCAATGGATACCAATGAAATTCAGAAAATAACTAAGCTGTAACTTAAACCCCCCTCTTTTTTCTTTTAAGACAGGGTCTTACTATGTAGCCCTAGGCCTCGCATTCACAGAGATCCTCCTGCCTCCACTTTCTTCAACAAATCTTACCAGCTTATGCCACCACAACCAGATTAAAAACTAATATTGCAAAAAAGAAGAATAAACTAAAAGAAACAGATGAATTTCTAGATGTTTATAACCTACCAATTTTTAAAATGAGGTAAACAACTTAGGCTTATAACAATGAGATTTGTCAACCTCACACAATTATGGGCCTGTATCTTGACTTCCAGTGTTGAATTGAGCCCATGCCATTATGTCCTAGATCTGGGCAGTACTTTTTCTTATCATTACTAGTAAGACACAGTTGTCTAAATGGCATCTCATATGAATTTACACCTTATATCTAGGGAATATAATCCCTCACACTCTAAAAGAAACATACAAATCTTTTTACTCTGGGTTACACTGCGCTGTTTTGTGTTTAAGACCATGCAGGTGGCTTTATTATTCACCTTTATTCTTTCTGTCAAGGTCAGTTGGGAATCTGGTCCTCAGGAGTCATTTGTTCTTGAAAGGAACCTCTGTCTCCTGCACTCACCTCTGGCAGCTGTTCTATTTATATAGGAACATGTTAAGGGTCTTGCTTGACCATGACTTTTCTTAGATGCATGGAGGAAATTTTTCCTCATATTAAAACTCCTCTTTGTAGACTAGAAACACTGGTCAGAGCTCACTGGATAGTGTCTCCATGCCCCGCCCCAAAGAATAGAACAGGTGATTCTTTATAATTACAGAACATTTTGAGACATGCCTCATAATCCGCTGAAACCTAGTTGACTTTGGAGGGCAAGGGAAAAAATATTATCCCTTTTAATATCTTTGGTCACATTATTGTATAGTATAGCACCAAGTATAGTTATTAGACAGACACCCAGAAGGTCAGTTAGACAAGTGTGGTACTTTTAGCTTTTGTGTAATACTTAGATAAAACTAGGGCAAAAAAATCAAACAATAAAATAAACTTTGCTTTGACATAGATTTTTGTTCTCAAAGCCAGCGTTAAGGAATATTATTTTAAGATGTGTTACATTTGTTTATGCCATGGAACATTTCCTTAATGATGCAAACACGCATTGCATTCTTTTATGTTGCATTTGTTTAAGTCTGTGAAACTGTGTTACTTTGCCTGTCTAAAATGCCTGATTGGTCTAATTAAGAGCTGTACAGTCCATAGCAAGGCAGGAGAAGGGATAGTTGGGGCTGGCAGACAGAGAGAATAAATAAAAGGGGAAATCTGGGAAGAAGATGGAGGAGCGAGAGAAGGAGGAGGACTCCAGGGGCCAGGCACCCAGTTACACAGCAAGGAGTAAAGAAAGGTACATAGGATAAAGATTAAAGCCCAGAGACAAAGGTAGATGAGATAACTAAGAAAAGCTGACTAGAAACAAGTCAAACTAAGACCACACATTCTTAAGTAAGAATAAGAATCTGTGTGTGTATTTATTTTGGGTAGCAGATCCCCCAAAAGAGTAAAAAACACTAGCAAGCTGGTCCTTGTAATTGTTACTAAGGGTAGAACAATAATCCAATTGATTAAAGCAGAAGTATGACATCAGTGTACTGAACTTTGACCTTTTGCATAACTTATAAGATTTGCTCAGACTACTGTAACTTAAGCTTTACAGCTTTCTTTTTCATTCTGGAAAACCTTCCAGCCCACCTTATGAAAAACAGTAATATTAGCAAATCAGCAATCAAGAAGCCTAGTTGCAATGATCGTTTCCAGTTGGCACAGCTGATGTCATGACAGTTGTTTGGCTTAGAAGATAGTGCTGTGTAATATCACTTTGAACCTAAACTGCATACATCATAAATTAATATTACCTGTGTAAACATTGTTAAACTGTAGGGTTCTGTCAGTCCTCGGGACAGCTATGCAGAAAACACAAGACAGTCTATGCAGAAAACACAAGAGAGTCTTATTAGAGTATATAAAGCAATCTACCGTAGCTGAGCTTTTGGTCTCTGAAGGAGTTAAGTAGCAGATGGAGACAGCCCTATATATAATAAGATAAATAATGTCACAACTTTCCTATTTGTTTTGTTTTGTTGCTATTCTTGTTTGCCTATTATGGACTTAGTACTTGAAGAATCTGGTCCTTGCTTAGGTAGAGAAGGAAGATGTGGAAAGGCAGGATAGTGTAGTTCTCATAACAGTAAACCAGAGCCAGAGTTGGAAAAGCCCTGTGCATTAGAGACAGGGAGTATGGCAGGTAAAGTCCACGCATTGCACCCCCAGAGCCTCCAGAACCCTACCCTTTGTTAGTCCTGAATTCAGATGATGATTTCACAATAATCTTTTTTACTTTCACGATCTCAAAAGATTAAAGATTCCAGTGAAGGTGGGAACAGAACTTCAAAAGTTCCCCTCACAACTCTTTTGGATCAAAGGAATTTTATTTTCCTGGCACCGAAGAACTAAAAGGTAAATAAAAAGGCACAGTATTTTATAGGGTTCTCCATTGATGGCTATTCTTTAAATGCTGAAGAAGAAAATAAATAACGCTCCCGACTGTTTAATTAATGTGTGTCTAAAGCCAGTGCTCTGCTGTGCTGGAAGAACCTCAGATGTGCTAATGAGGGGGGTCAAATTATTGAAGAAGGGCACCTTCACAGATGCTTCCTTAATTACCAGTTGCCCGCCCTCAGCCTTGTCTCCTAATCTTTAGGATGGGCATGGTGGCTGAGCAAGCAGAGTCCTTTAAGTTACCTGGGAGAACAACCAGGAAGACAATGCTAGAAATTAAAATAAGGGCTCTGGGGAGAACAGTAATGTTCAATAAGTAAAGTTCTAAGGCAGGGCGATGACTATAGGACAGGAGAGAAGAGAAACCAACAGAGGTGAGGAGACAAGGGTTGACCTCTCAAGCTGACCTCTGCCACCCTTCAGGAATGAGTTTCCCATCCCCTGCGGTCACCCGGGATCGGGATAGCACTTGTAGACTAATACAAAACATACGAAGTTCCCCTGAAAAAGGACAGCATTTTCTTCAGTTGGTCTACTCTAGTTTGAGCTTCTATCTTCCTCTCAGGACCCCTCTGCTCCCTAACTGAAATCTCCTTGTATTCCTCCCCTTTGTCTTTGGAGATGAAAGGTTCTACTCCTTTCAACCTCTGTGTGGCTTTAATGAGCATGCCCATGAGAGCCTACATTAATATCTTCTCCCCAGAAAGGCTTACCAAATCAGTACTGCTCGCTGCCTACAACAGTCAGCCTCTGAGGATGAAGGGTATCCTCATCTCTGTGCCACCAAGAGAATCCCTCTGACCAACTTTATTCGATGTGCATGCTTTCTGACTACAGAATCCAGGCATACACTCAACTCTGTCTATTCTTCTGTTAACTCCTCCCAGGAACTTATAATATCTGTGGCTTGCGAGCGCGAGGCATTCTGTCCTTCCAAACCACACTTCTTTGCATCAATGTAAACTGATTCATCAGAATATGGGTGAAAGGTTTGTAGTCACATTGTACTCCAGGCTATAATGAAATGGTTCTTCTTGTCATATCATATCAGCTTATATAATTAACCTTATGTATGAGACCCATGTGGTTAAGTCATTCTGGTACATTTTTAAAGCAAAAGACCTCTAGGTATGATAAGGTCTAGGAAAATGCAGCTAGAAATGTATCCATATGTACAAGCTGGGGTGTTGTAAAACTAGCAGGTAACATCTGCTATATGCAGCTAACAATACATTCATATGTACAAGCTGGGGTATTGGGAAACTGATAAGTAGCGCCTGCTATAATACCTGCTATGAACTGAGCTAGCTGTGTCCCCACAAACTCATATGTTAATCTCCTAACATACAGCAGAATGTGACAGCATTTGGAAATAGGGAGTTTAAAGAGGAAATAAAATCAAAATAAGGTCATTAGAGTAGGACCTAATCTAACGTGACTGATGCCCTTATGAGAAAATGAGGACGATCTCAGAGCAAAGACCATATGGAGACACAAACCAGAGACCTCAGAAGAAACAAACCCTCAACGTCTTGATCTCAGTCTTCTAGCATCTAGACTAGTGAATAGTATAAAATATGCTATTTGTCATGGAAGCCCACACAAGCTAGTGTAAGGCACGGAGAGTCTTGTTTATTTTAGGTTCAGAATCAATCGAGAAGTAGAAACAAGAGTGAGACATAAGAGGAAAGCACTGTTAATTACAGAGCTCACTGGAGACTATGCCTTGCTTCTGTGGTTCAGTGAGCTTGAAAATGCCTCCTTTCTGAACTGGGTAAAAAAAATTCCTATTCAGTGGGTGAATAGCTCTGTATGCATGGTCATAGAACCTCAAGCCACAGAAGTCAGCCAGGCCCCAAGGTAGCAGAAAATAAGACCAGATCTTAGGCTCCTTAAAAACAGGAAGATATGAAAAAGAAGGACTCATACTTGTAGGCATATTTTTCTGTACCTCCTGCCAGCTGCCAAATCACAACATGGAGACATATTAATTATGAAAGCTTGGCTGGTAGCTTACGCGTGTTCTTAACTAGCTCTTACAGCTTAAAGTAACCCATATTTTTATTAATATTTGTTCTACCATGTGGCTTTTACCTCTATTCCATTTTGTGTGGCCAACTCATTCTATATCTTTCTAGCAACTTCTTCTTCTTCGAAAGGCATCCTCTGTACCTGGAAATCCTGGCTGTTCAGCCTTTGATTAAACCAACCAGAGTGAAACATCAAAAATATTGTACAAAAATTATTAATCCACAACATTGGGAGATGGCAGGACGGACAGAAAAATATGCCTATACATTCTCTTCTAGAAAATCCACCACTGCGGAAGGGCTTGATGGTGTCTGGAGTAGGGGCAGTCATCACTAGAGATGTCTCAACCTCAAAAATCAGAAAGGGGTAGAAAGCTGAGCTACAGGAGAGAGTAAAGGAAACTGAGCGATGTTGGTGAACACACACCTGCACCAGATGGACTCATTCCAGTGATTGAGTGTAGAGTGACAGAGGCAGTTTCACTGTACGTATGCTAAGATCTTCAGGAGTATGGCTCTCTAGAACCCTCATCACATAACACAGATGCCCGTGAGCTTCTGCATGGCTTCTCTATATACATGCCTATCAAAATACCACTTTGTATGCCTAAAACAATTGAAAATCAATAAAGATGGAAAAATAATTTAAAATAGAATGATAATCTTCAAACAATGCGGAGGGGGGATTCACCCTTTGAAACTTCTCAGAAGCAAAAGAAATGAACTCTGGGGCTGGAAAGATGGCTCAGCAAACAATAGCACTGAATGCTCTTTCAGAGGGCGCAGGTTCAATTCCCAGCACCGCATGGTGGCTCACACCCAACTCTAACTTCAGCTCATGGACTCTGATGACTTCTCTGGGCACCAGGCATGGGGCACAGACCTACAGGAAGACAAAATATCCATATACATAAAATAATTTCAGAATTGTCAGTGAAATTTAAATCATAAAAATCTTCAGAACAGAGAGGCGTGTCTATGTTTATTTACAAGTGAGCAGAAATTAAAATAACAAGGACCTTACGAGAATGTTAGAGAAAAACCAAAGTTCTGTAAACATGAGTTTCAAGCCTGAAATTCTGAAGCTAGCACACCATCAGGGTTTTTCTACATACCTGTTCTGAAAAGTGTTACTAAGGATGTGCTACATAAGAATGAAGCAGGGATCTAACAAAGAAAAGGCATAGAATCCGGTGTGTAAAGTAAAGAAAGATCACAGAATTGCACTGTGCAGCCAGTGAAAGACAGAAAATATGACAAGTCCCAAAAGTCACTTCAAGAAGGAAGTCATTAAGGCACTTAGATGAAAGAAACTTTGAATTTTTTTTTATTTTATTTTTAGCTTTTGGTTATGTGTATGCTTGCATGTGTGTGAGGTTATGTGCATGTGCATTCTGGTAACAATGGGGGCCTGAGGCTTTTGATCTCCCAGAACTGGAATTACAGACATTAGTTGTGAATCTTTGGACATAGGCGTTGGGAACCAAATTTTAGTCCTCTGCAAGGGCAGTAAGCACTCAATTTACTTTAAGAAGTAAACTTCTGGCCGGGCAATGGTAGCACACTCCTTTAATCCCAGCACTCAGGCAGGCGAATCTCTATGAGTTCAAGGCCAGCCTGGTCTACAGAGTGAGTTCCAGGACAGGCTCCAAAGGCAACAGAAAAATCTTGTCTCGAAAAATTAAAAAAAAAAAGTAAACTGTCACTGATTCACTGATAAGCACTTTGTCTTTAGGATAGAAACAACCTGAGTGAGTGTACATGTGTGTGCACTGCTCAGAAGAAGAGGGAAGTGTATAAAATAGTTACGGATATTGGTGCTATAAGTGATTAATCTGATGATCTTATAATATCTTGTTTGGACTTCACACCTGCAGATTTAACAGAACATTCTCAATGTTAAGGGCATGATGTGGCATAAAACACATAGAAGCACAGGAAAAGCAAGGATTTGTTTAGCAGATAGATAGATAGATAGATAGATAGATAGATAGATAGACAGATGATAGACAGATGATAGTTAGTTAGATAGATAGATAGATAGATAGATAGATGATAGATAGATAGATAGATAGATAGATAGATAGATAGATAGATAGATAGACAGACAGACAGCTGATAGATAGATGATGATAGATAGATAGATAGATAGATAGATAGATAGATAGATAGATAGATAGATAGATAGATAGATAGATGATAGATAGATAGACAGATGATAGATAGATGATAGATAGATAGATAGATAGATAGATAGATAGATAGATAGATAGATAGATAGATAATGATAGATAGACATAGTAAGTTGTTTTCACTTTCAGTTTAATCCTCACAGTCATATTGTGATTTGCTTCTGACAATCCCTACTCTACTTAGACCTGTGGCAAGACTAAATATCTTGCCACAGGTCATAGAACTGTATATGGTAGAATAAGCTTCCTAAACAGGCCTGCTTATGTTCCTAAACATTCTCTGTTGGCTATTCCCTGCTCTGCCTGCATGAGGGATATATAAATCTGATATAAGGAAGACTTCAGTGTTGATGGTGGAAAGACATAAAAACCAGTTTAACATTTTCCTCAAGACCAAAAGCTCTACATAACTCAAATATGGCTTCCCCCACCCCTTCAAGAAAAGAACATTTCCTTGCTACTTTTTCACTGAGAGGATATCACAGACTGACTTCAGTGTGGGGAAGAACATTTCCTCACTAGTTTTTTTACTGAGAGGACATCACAGACTAACTGGGAAAGGGTTTGTAGGGAAGAGGCATGTCATCAGAGTGAGAGCTGAGAGCAATTAGAATGCATTTTATACATATACACAATGCCAACTAATTTAATAGTACAAATAATTTTTGAAAAGGAAAAAGTTTTGCTTTTTTGAGATTATTAAATACATTTCTCTCTTCCTTTTCTTCCCTTCAAACACTCCTATATACCCTTCCTTGCTCCCTTTCAAATTCATGACCTCTTTTTTTAGTAATTATAGCTGTATGCATATGTGTGTGCACATATATATTCCTAAATATAACTTGCTCAGTTGGTATAAGGTTACACACACACATATATATGCTTCTGGGGCTGATCATTTGGTGTGCTCTTCCCTAGGGAAGACTATTTCTACAACTCCCAGCATGCCTGTTTCCTGTTGTTCTCTGTGTAGGGTTGAGGTCTCATGGGCACCTTCTCCACTTTGGCATGACCATTGGTATGTTACGTGTTCAACTCATGTCTATGCCGTCGTGTTAGTGAGACTTAAGGGTGTAACTTCTGACAATACTAGGAGACACAATCTTACAATAAATTCCCTGATCTTCTGGATCTTACCGTTTTTCTGCCCCTTCTCTCTCAGTGGTCCCCAGGCCTTCGATGCAGATGTTTCGTGGGTGTATCCATTTGGACTGGGCTCCACAGCTTTGCAGTTTGATTGGCTGTGGTTTTCTGTAATGGTCTCCATCTGTTGCAAAGAGAACTTTCCTTGACAAGTAGTGAAGACTGCAGTTATCTGTAGGTATAAAGACAAGTGTTTAGAGTTGTGTTAGGGACTGTGCTGTTCTAAGGACAAATGTTTAGTTTAGATTGTTGTTAGGGATTGTGCTGGTTAAAAAAAAATTATTAAGTGAGAAAATAAAATTAATGCAACTTTAAAATGGAGTGGTGATTTAAACATTTCTCCAATGACATGTAAGCAACAAACTCACAAGAAAAGATCCAACCACCAGTGGTCCCTGAAGAGAGGCAAAAGCAAGGTGTGATAGAATACAACTACACATCCTTTAGGACACTAGCAAAAGACAGAAACAAGTCACATGTCACAGGTAGATATATAGAATGATGTATTCACTTCAGGGGAAAAAATAGTCAGTTATTGCAAAATGTGAACACAGAGTTACCATATGATCAACATTCCATTTCCAGTTACATCCAAAGCAAATGATATTTGGTCCCACAGAAATCTCCCTATGAAAGTTTATAATAGTATTGTTTGTAACCACCTGGAAGTGAAAGAACCTAGAGAATCTGTTAACTGAGTAAATAATGCAGTGGTGACACAATGGAATATTATTGGGAAATAAAAATCAAAGAACTATTAATAGATGTTACAACATGGATGAGACATGAAAACATGAAGGAAGCTGGACATAGGTGACACTGTAGTGTGTGCTTGCATTTATATGAAATGTCCAAAACAAGCAAATATATAGCAACAGAAAGCAGAATGGAGGTTGATTTCAGCTAGAAGAGTAGGAAACGGAAGGTTTCTAGTGAAAACAGGACTCTTTTAGAATGAGAAAATGTTCAAAATGTACACGGTCCTGTGACTGGTCTAAGAAACAGGACCTTACACACTTTTGTGTGTGGGCTTTATAGGTAGGTTGTAAACTTCAAAAGCCTGTCTTTCTGAAAAATTGGGGTTTCGCTGTCAACCCATGATGTAAAAGCTCTCTGTGAATTAGAAATAAAGGGGAATTTCTTCAACTTGACAAAGAATGTCTCTATTTGTGCTTGTAACTAATATACTTAATGATGAGAAATTAGGATCTTCCCCACCAAGATCAGAACAAGGCAAGTGTCTCTACCAGACATAAAGCTTCAACATAAAGGCAGAAATTTCAGCTAAAATAAGAAGTTTTAAATAGAATGTAAATTTGAAGCCAGCAATGGTGGGTACACACAGAAAGTTCCAGGACCACAGAGCTGCACAGAGAAAACCTGTCTTGAAGAACAGAGAGAGAGAGAGAGAGGAATGCAGATTTGAAAGAATGTCTTCGCTCAAACCTGACATGACTATGAAGACAATCCAAAAAAATGAAGTAATCTCCTGGAACAAATAAAGGATTGCAGCAAGTTTAAAGGATACAAAGCTAACGTTCCAAAGCCAAGTACTTTCCTAAATACCAACAGTGAACAAATAAATTTTAAGATGAAAACCAGTTGTTACACTAGTACATCTCCAAAATAAAAATGCTTATGTATAAATTTAACAAAATCTGTAAAATCTCTATGCAAGGAAAACCTGCAGGATTCTGATCACGGAAACCAAGGAAGTACTGGATAAATGGGAAAGTTTCCAGATCTATGGCTGGAAAGATTCAATACGAAGCAGTAAGTTCGTCCCAAACTGACACATATAATCAATGCTATTCTAGTCAAAACCCCAACAGACTCACTTTGTAGCTATCAGCAAACTGATTGTAAAGAACCAGGAGAGGCAAGATGTCAGAATAATCAGCAGAATAGGGAGGAAAAACAGAGATGGGGTACTGACTCTACTCACTTTCAAAATCTACATAGAAACGACATGGTTCAAGGCAGTAGAGTATGGTTGAAAAGGACAGCTAAACCAATAACAGAACAGGGTAGCGGCCCAGAGGATAACCACCTAAGTATAATTAACTCATCTTCAACAAAGAAACATGCAGGGTATTTTCAGCACTGATGCTGGAATACCTGGACAGCAACATGCATAAAAAGAATCTGTTTTAAAACGGTCAAGATATAGAGTCAATAGAAGAGAGATGGATAATGAAAAAGGGAGTATGTATAGTCTAGGGTAGTATTTAACTTTATTTAATTTTTTATAATTTATTTCACTTTATGTGAATTGGTGTGAAGGTGCCAGATCCCTAGGAACTAGAGTTACAGACAGTTGTGAACCGCCTTGTGGGTGCTGGGACTTGAACCCGGGACCTCTGGGAGAACAGCCAGTGCTCTTAACCACTGAGCCATCTCTCCAGCCCCAGTATTTAACTTTTAAAAAATGAGAAAATCTTGTCACTTGTGACAACATGAATGAACTTGGAAGACACTTCATGAAGTTAAATAAGCCAGGCACAGAAAGACAAATGCCTTATGATATTATTTATATGTAGAATTTAAAAACAATGAATTCATAGAAGTAGAAAAGTGCTTGGTAGATACCAGGGGCTGGGGTTAGAAAATGGGTTAGAGAAAAATTTTTAAAAGTTTATATTTCCATTATATGAGAGAAAGAAATTTTAAAACATTTGCTGTCCAATAACTGATGGTTGCATTAACAAGAATATACAATGTATTTAAAATTGTTAGAAGGATAGATTTTTTTAAAGCTCTCACCTTCAATTTTTTTAAATCCTGTATGTCTGCTATAAATCTTACTGTAATTTATAGTGTGATACAGTATCTCATAATTAATTACCTTGATTTAGCCATCACAATTTGTCAAGTTGCACAGAATAAACATATACAAATTTTATTAGTCATTTTGAATAAATAAAGTTAATCTTGGCGTAGGCCTTACACTTTTCACAACAATTAATTTAAATGGACCACAGGACTAAACGTTTAAAGCACAAAATAAAACTCCTAGATAAGACAGGAGAAACATTTGCATGGTCAGTGATTTGGCAATGACTTTCCAGTACAATTTCAAAGGCATGATCCTTAAGGGAGAGGGGAGAATTGACAACCTGGACTCAGTTAAAACTAAAATTTTACTCTCTGCAAGGACTATCAAAATTTGCAAAAGTGAACCTGGCAATGGTGGCACATACCTTTATTCCTAGCAATAGGCTGGCAGAGGCAGGCAGATCTCTGAGTTGGAGGCCAGCCTGGTCTACAGAGTGAGTTCCAGGACAGCCAGAGCTGCACAGAGAAACCTTGTCTCAAAAAATAAAGTAAAATAAAAAGGTAAGCTAAAGAATAGCAGAAAATATTGCAAAAGCCTGAGATCTCTGAAAGCACTGTAAGAACAAAAGCTATCCCAGTGCACACAATGCAAGAAAAACATGTTTTCTCCACATTGCCTACAGTCTGTGCCCCAACAAAAACAAAACTCCAATAAACGTACTAAGAAAAGTCCATGTGGATGGAAAATCAGTTGCTACAAGATTTTTAAAAGAAAGTATTGCAATATTATCTCGTAAAGGGTGGATGATGATGAACAGTTGTTTGTTTAATGAACGTTAGGTAGCGGAGCTTGCCAAAGTGTCTGACCACACAGCGGTTTCATGTGTGCAGCACAGCTGGAAGTAAAAGGCACCCAAAAGAGAACAGGCAAACCACAGAGCTCTTAAACGGGGCAGCAATGAAAGCCGTCTGAAGCCCCACTCCCACCCCCTCTTCTCTACATGAAGATAACATTCGCTTAAATAAACAGTACATTCTTTGCATTTAAATAAACTTAATTTTTAAACAGCAGAAGGGAAAAGGGAAATTAAACTAAACCATACATAAAACAAAACCAGAGATCAGTGAGAAAGGGCCTTCAAACCCAAATCTTATTTTAATTAAGATGATACTCAACAACAGGAATCCGGAAAGAATGGGACTCTCTGTCTTCCGACCATAGTGATCAGTCTGAGATGGCACCCATCCACCTACAGAGCTGGAAGGCAAGAAGGTACCCACATGGGCTTGTGTGCCCAGTGGAAGTTTTATTGCTTAGGAGCTGTGTTTTCTTACTAAAAGCCTTGCTGTCTAACTCAACTAGAACCCAGGAGGTTTCAAAAACAAACATTCTTCCAAGTCTAAACAAACTCCTTTGAAGTATCCCCTGCCACAGAAGCACCTCTGTCCCCTTCTGCACAAAGGGCATGGGAACTTTACACTGCCAAGGGGCAGTGCCGTGGCTAGCATGTTCCAGGGATGGACCTGACTGGAGTGGGAAGAAAATGAAAAAAAGGCAGACACCCAGTCAGAGAATCCGGAGTTGAGTGTACTTCGCTGTTGGATGAAGAAACCACAGTACCTGGGAAATTCAGAGTGTTGTGTTACATACAGTTGAACGAGGAGGTGGAGTTATTACATACAGGTAAACAAGGAGGCTGGGTTTATGGCATGCAACTGGACCAAGGAGACCGGTTCAACTAACCTGAGCAGGAGGAGGGGAACAGTCTTCAAATATAAATGTTTGTGGGGAGTGGGAGTAAGCTATGGTAGACATCTTTTGCACACACTAGCAACACTTACACTTAGAGCACAGGAAGGCTTTGCTGACCCTCTGAGCCTCTCCCTGGGGAGAAGGCTTTGCCTTTGCACAGATCTAGGGCTATGGTCTTTGAGAAGACCATGCCAATGTCAAAAGTACACTCAGGCTTCACTCACTCAGAAATTCCTCTGCTCTCCAAAGATCAGGGCCCACGGTTTAGAAACTCATAGCTTCTGGGGGAACGTCCATTACCCTAGTATTGCCAAAGCAAGAGCTGTTTCTCAATCTCTAGCCAAAGGCAAACCTCTCAAGCACATTCTCGTTGTTGGAACAACAATGGCACCCAATTCCAGAACTAGACAGAAGAAGCCACTACCACAACATGTGTTGTACCTTTCGGGGATAGAACATTCAGAAACCAGACAGTAGTGGATTTTGATGAGAAACCAAGAGTTTCCTGGCTGCTCCAGCCACAGCAATGAAATGCTAAAGGTAAGCAAATGTTTGCACGGGAAAAGGGTGGGTCTGATGACTCCCCTTTGGATTGATTCGTGGCTTGCTAACCAGCCAGACTTCTAGGCAGGATGGTAGCCTAGAAACAGCTGTTCTTTGACCTGGTGAAGACAAGCCAGAAGAGAAGAAAAGCTTCGGAGCTTCAGACGGTCCCAATGACTGTAATAGGATACCTTAAAAGTGTGGGGGTTAGGGAACGAGGTGGGGCACAGGGGAGGGAAGGAAGCCAAGCAGAGCACAGATCTATGTGCATGACTAGAAGGCTCAGGGAGGGAAAGCAAGGTGTACTCAAAATGCAAGTCAGACTGCCATGGTGAAAAGAAACTGAGCAGCAGGCCCACCCTCAGGAGGAGCACTCAGCTATGGTAAGCCATAAATCTAGTTGCAGGTTGACGACAACTTTGATTCCTCTAGCAGATGGGTTAGTAGTGGACAAGGATCCCTGTGATGGTTTGAATACGCATGGCCCCAATGGTTCATATATTTGGATGCTGCAGTCATCAAGGAGTGGCATTCTTTGAGAAGAATTAGAAGGTGTGGCCTTGTTAGAGGAGGTATGGCACTTGTTGGAGGAAGTGTGTCACCTGGGCTTGGGTTTTGAGGATTCAAAACCCATGCCAAACCCAGTTCTCTCTCTCCCTGTTGCTTGTGGATCAGGATGTAAAACTCCTAGTGCCTGGCTATGTACCTCCATGCTACCTGCTAGGATGATCATGGACTAAGCCTCTGAAACTGTAAGCAGACCCCATTTAAATGTTTTCTTTTATAAAAGTTGCCATGGTTTTAGTCTATCTTCATAGCAATAGAACAGTGACTAAAACAATCCTATTTGGTCATCGATGTGACTTGGAGGTCGGTGGTCTAGCACCACCTTGAGAGGCTACCTGGCTTTTAAAACTGAGCTACCCTATGTGCCTGAAAACAGGGAACAATGACAAAGATGAACTGAACATGCCATAGCCTATGGAGGTGGGGGAAGGGAGCAATTCTGGGAAGCAGTGATAGAAAGCAAAAAGGCCAGTAGCCTAAAAGTACAGGTAGAAGGAGACTTGGCACTGTCTTTGAAGAGCTTAGAGAAGGTGGCTCCACACCTGCTGGTGTTAGTAGTGTTAGAGCATGCCCAACAGATAAACTGTAAGCGAGTCTCAGGATTAGGGAGAGGTGTCAATCTCCTCTAGTGAGGTTGAGAGAATCGGTGGAGGTTTGAAGTTTCTTTGGGCAACCTGAATGGGCCAAAAGGATCCAGGTCCTTCTAAAGAGGGACAGATCTTAATTCAAGAAGGGAGGGTCTCCCATCAGAGAAAGTCAGAGAAACTGTTGGTTGCAGAGACCCATTGAAAGTCTTTATTTCAGTTATTCAGTTGGCTGGAACAACACTCAGACATTTGAAAACTAAGTGTAATGCTGAGCATTTAGAATACAGGGTATTTTAAGGCAAAACCACCTCCGATTTTGTACAAGAAAACAGTTTAACAAAAGCTAAGATAAGCAGTTAGCTGAACGGGGAGGTTTTGCACAAGTAGGCAGTTTAACAGAAGCTAAGTTAGGTGTAGCATCTTGATCTTGGGTTTGTAGGATAGAGTTGAATAATTTTCCATAAGCTTTCCCATCAAGGAGATTGAATTCTAGCTAAACCTAAAATGACCTCAGCAACAATACAAGATGGAAGAACTTCTGCACTGTCTTGTTCTGTCACGGTAGGAAAATTGGGATTCTCTCTTTGGAGTTCTTAGTCTTGTTGATAAAAGAATTTAAAAACAGACCCAAGAGGAAGCTCAAAGACAGTTTTGTCACAGTTTAAGACAAAAAGAACAGGGCAGGCAAAGTGTAAATCAAAACAACTGCTGAGAAAAGAGAGAAGGAGAAGATGGAAGAGAGAACTCCAAGTCTTTTGCAATGGAGGTAAGCAAACATCTACATGGTAGAAGGAGAAGGGTACTTCAGAGGGAAATATGGAAAACCTAGAACATCAGGGAAAACATGTCAAGGCTTTGGCCAATATCTACAAGAAAAAGGGAAAGTTAGACTTTCTGGGTAACTGAGAAAACCAGGCAGACTCCGCAGTACACGTGATGGAAGCTTTGTCAGCATCTTCAGGAAGGTTTCCTGGGATGATACATCTTGGCAAGGGCATAATTATTCTCCTCGGGACAGCCTCTGATTAAATCAACTTTCCTGGTGACTGATTGGCCCAGTTGGTTGAAGGGAAACACAATAGTATGTGTTATTTAGAAAGCTTAGAATGCCCACCCCACACATAGCCAGAGGAAGAATTTAGATTCCACTCTTTTGACCAGAAGAAAGTAGTTTTCTCTTAATGGTCCTCAACAAAGCCCTAGTATTTCTACCTTGTAATATGGTCATTTAAATCCTAGGGGTGTGGAGGAGGGGGAGCTGAAGTTTACATTTCTATTGTCACGAGGGAAACAGCAGGTGGAATTCAAAGTTTAACATGGGTGGTGGGGGCAGAGGTCCATCTTCATTTTCCAAGTCTGCCAGTCTGTAATAGTTCCACATCAGAGTTGAGACCCTAAGGTCACTTAAGAACCAGAACAGGGATCAAAGCCTTCAAATGAGTCTAACATTTGTGATCTCAGGATAGAATAAAGGGTGTTTCCAGCTCTGACCAAGAACAGCAATGGTCCTTAACCCTAAATTACTTGCCCATTTCTATCTTCTATCCTCATCATTGCTCCATCTGAAAAGGTAACTTTAATTGCCAGTAGTGACTTCGGATAATGACTGATCTGGCTTCTTCCTGCTGGGAGGGCCTTCTTAATTGGGATATCTTCCAGTGGGCCTGTCTAGGAAACCGCAAGTGCTCATCAGTGCCTTTATTTGTAAAGCAGCCAGGTGTCATGAGGAAAGAAAGCCCTTGAACTGAATAGAGATCTGTAAACGAAAGAGCAAATAAAAAAGGAGTTGAGGAGAAATAGACACTGTGTAAATTAGAGAGCCCAGAGGGCTGGGTTCTTTGTAGATTTTCAGGGGTCCAAAGACAACAATGGGGGTAGATTTCATCCTTTCCAATGGCCTCAGAGGCTGTTAATTCCAGTAGGGGTGGCAGTGAGGACAGCTGATTAGCTGAAAATAACTGGAGTTTAATAGCTGGTTAAATCAAAAAGGAACTGTTTTACAGTTTTCCTGCAACAGGGAAACAGGTGCTAAACACTGTAAGAATCTATAAGTGGTTCGTGTCTAGAAATACAGGCTTAATCACTACTGTGCTCCCATGGCCCTTAATTCGAGTTACATAACATCTTTAGAGGAGGAGAGATAAAGATTTTTTTAATTAATATGTTTTTATATGTTTAAATATTACACAATAATAATACACACATTTGTGTGTATCTGTATATGCATATATAAAAATATACATAAATTTATATATAAATAAAACTGGTTCAGTCTGTATAATGCTAATCATATATATGTTTATGTATATGTAATAATATATAATATATGTAATTATGTGTATATACCATATATATGTTTTCAGAACTAACCATTTATAGTGGATAACTATTGGTGTGCTCTTTCCTGGAGACTAGTTCTCCCTCTCTCAGAACTTAACGACCTCTACTTCTTTGTGTAGGCTTTTCCCTGTTGACTTCGAAAGCCTGTCCATATGTGTCATTCCTGTTTAGCTCGTGTTTAGGCGGTCATGTTGGCGAGACTTGGTGGGTGTAATTTCTGACATTACTAGGAGACATAATCTTGCAGCAAACTCCCTGCTCTTCTGGGTCTTATAATCTTTCTGCCCCCTCTTCCTTGATATTCCCTGATATTAGGTGCAGTAGTGTTTTGTATATGTATCCATTGGGACCAATCTCCACAATTCTTTTTTTTGATAGGCCATGGTTTTCTGTAATGATCTCCGTCTGTTGCAAAGAGAAGATGCCTTCTTCTGTCCTCCTTGAGTACCAGGCAGGCACATGCACACATGCTTGCAAGCAAAACGCTCATACGCATAAAATAAAATAAATCCAACAAAATCAATAAAGAATGAACTGACAGAATAAGATTTGTACTACAGAATCAGTTTAGTTTAGAACCTTGATGGAATTCAGGTGATGCCATCTCTTGATGTATCAGGCTTCCTAAATTCACAACCTCATGCATCTAGCAGACACAAAAATAACCTCTAGGAGAAAGAATAACCTCAGATTACTTTACAGGCCATTCAAAGGTACATTGTTTAGAATATTAAAAACAATCATGTACACTAGAAATCTGAATATCTCAACAAAAATATGACAGAGATTGTAGTTGGAGTTTTGCAAGACATTCTATATATAGTATAGTTCTTTTCTCTTTGCATGAAGAAATATAAGTAAATTGATTAAATCCTCACAAAGAAACTTTTCAAGCCAGTCTGTGTATTTAAACTGGTATTCCCTAGGAAGTTTTCATTTCCAGCAAAACGAGAGGATTGGTCAGTTTTGTAACTGGAGGTTTGTCATCTCACCTGGTCCCATAGCTGCTTTTAAAATAACCACTCAGGGGCTTAATATTGTTTACATACTGTTTGGCCTATTAGCTCAGGCTTATTTTTAACTAGCTCTTACAACTTAAATTAACCCATTTCTGATAGTCTATCTTTCACCACAAGTCTCATGGCTTGTTACCTCATATCTTGCTTCTCTGGCAGCTGCTTGCATCTCCCAGACTCCACCTTCTTTTTCCTTTTATCTTTGCTTGGATTTCCCACCCAGCTCTATTCTGCCTGGATATTGGCCAAATGAACTTCTTTATTAAGCAAAGGTAATAAAACATATTCACAGCATACAGAGGGGCATCCCACATCATAGCTTAGAAAAAACAATATCAAGAATATCACTGAAGAATTAGAAGCTATAAAAACATATAAGATCTACAAATGAAACACATAGAAACAAACTAAGAACTCACTAACTTTTATAGCACATTAATCACGCTACAGATAAACATAGTGAGAGGTCAAAAGATAATACCTAGAAAAAAGAAAATACACAAGAGATAAGCCAATAGAAGTAAAAATTAACAGAGAAGATGTGGAGTCTAAAATACATGTAATTGACTTCAAAAGGAGGAAGGGAGAAAAGGTCGCTCATTATTATTACTTAAATTTTTAGTAGCTGTGAACAGGTTAAACTGATCAAGCGATCAGTTAAAAAACATAAGATGACCCATTACTAGGATAGAATTTTACTATAGACCTTATAGTAAAACAGAAAACCAAGGAAGTAGGAAAACTTGTCAGGAAAACAGAAGTGCTTATGGTCAACAGAGCGATGCTTTGATGTCTAACTTCTAAACAAGCAGAAACAGTAAGCTTTAAACCCAATAGAAAAATATACCTGAGGAATCCAGGGAGAATAATCTCCAGTACAATAATAGCATATGAATCAGCCACCTAAACCTGAAACTAATAAAATTACACAAAATAATAGAGAAAATTAAACCACTATTAACTAAGCCTGTATCACAAATATGGAAACTGTGGGGAGCAAATAGGGTCCTGTGTGAATATTTTCTGACATGAGCACAACTACACCCAGGACCCCAATGTCAAAGATTCGCAGGCCAGGATCAGAGAAATGGCTGCAAATTCTTCCACTGATGTGTATCTGGATGTTGACAATATGTGCAAAAAGTATAGTCTGCAGCCAACTCCTTCTGACTGATACTATTTGCAGCCCTGATACGGCTCCCCTGTGGAGACTGCCTACCATGATTGGCTAAACCTGCTTCCTCATTCAGCTGTATACAGTCAGCCTACCTCTTCCATTCTTACGTATAAAATAAACACACTGAGTGCCCAGGCTGCTGGTGCACACCCATGAAAGCACGAGCCCCACGGGATCGCAGCTTGTCTGTGGGTATGTCTACATGTCCACGTTCAGTCCCTCCTTGCCCCCATCAGGTCTACCCCAAAGCTCTACAGGTCGTAGCAACAAGGCCAACACCCATATGAGGATGAAAACAAACACTTCAAAACCAGCAGAAGCAGCACCGATGGGATAAATAAATAAATGTATATTTTGTTACTTCATTCAATGAGTAAAGATTAAATTAAAAAAAAAACTCTTCCCTCAGAAGTTAATTCACGTAATGAGTAAAGATTAAATTAAAAACTTTTCTCCCAGAATAAGTCTAGCTCTGAATACGGAATTGCAAAATAGGCCTGAGACCTGGCTAGACGTGGAAATAGTGAAAAGGAAGGGGAAAGAAGCACAGTCAGAGGCTGGATCTCAGGAAGGTGCCACTTTGGGGGTAAGTGGTGCCAGTTTTTGGAAAGCAATAGTTGTATTGTATGGGCTCAGTGGTAGTGGGAAATAAGAAATGTTTAGCAGCAAAAATTAAAGGCCTTCGGGAAAAACACTCAAATTCAGAAAACATGCAAACTGTTTCCAGAAAGGGCACCGTTTTCAAATTATACTTCATCATAAAATCAAAAGGGTGTTCTTAAGATACACAGTAAGTCACTTAAAGCTATCACTACCTGCCTACTCTTGTTTTGTTTTCATTAAAAAAACAAAACAGATTATTCCAGAGCTGAAGCGATGGCTATGTAGTTAAGAGCATTTGCAGAGTGTGGTTCCCAACACCCCATCAGGTGCTAATAATGGCCTGTAACTCCAGCTCCTGGGGATCTAACATCCTCTTCCAGCCTCTGTCAGTGCCGGAATACTTGTGGTGTATATACATACACACAAGCACATACACCTATGCAATAATGATAAGTGATTAAATAATCGGAAGTAATTCCCCAAATCAGAGAGCATTCAATCAAGGCATGTTGGCTCACATCTGCATTCCTGACGCTTGGAAGGCTCAGGAAGGAATGTCACAAGTCCAAAGCCAGTCTGGACTACACAGTGAGCTCTAGGCCAATCCGCACTATAAGGTGAGACTCTGTGTCACCTCTCCCCGGGAAGCAATATTCCAAAATACACAGCAAACACAGTAATGGCAGTCATAGTAGTAGAATAGCATCCAGCATCCAGACAAGTCAGCAGTATGAGAAAACACAAGACATACAAAAAGTCACAAAGGACCATAGAATAAGCTACTTATGTCATATTATAGGTAAAACACTAAATATTTCTAAAATGCAGTGTATTGAAAGTTTCAGAAGAGAAGGCACAAATGACATATAAAGGCAGAGCCACTAGAATAACAGCTGATTCTTCAATGGAAAACTCCAAAGTGAGAAAGGCATGGAAGGGTGTATTTTAGTTCTGAAAGATTACAACTGCCAATCTAGACTTCTATGTGTCATGATGTAAGTAGACAGAAAAACTTTCCATGTAAAAAGCAGGCTGGAGCAATTTCTGCCACTATGACTGCACCACGAAAGATATTGAAATGAAAAATGGAAGAAAATGCTAAACACATCAAAGAAGCTGCAGGGAAAACATTAAAGGTCTTAAGACATTTGTAAGCAAGTAAAGACCAAGAGAAGATCACAAAACCAAGAAAATGGCAGGAGTTAATGTATACCTTTCATTAATAACTCTGAATGTCTACCAGTAGACTCAATTATCTAATCAAACGACATTGACAGGCAGATTGGGTCAGAAAATAGGATCCATCTTTTTGCTACTTTCAGGTAATACAGTTCACAACTAAAGACAGACTGGGTGAAAGATGGGCAAAGTTATTCCAATCAAATGGACTCTTTATTCTCATATATTCAATCAATACAGATCAGACTCAATAAGCTTACCTCATACAGATCAAACCAACAATCTCTAACAGTGCCATTCTAAACATGTATGCGCTGAATATAGACGCACCCAATATTGTAAAACAAACACTACTAGATTTAAAGTCACAGATTAGCATAGCACAGTAACAATAGGTGACTTCAATACCCTACTGTCACCAATAAATTATATATGCAAAAAATGAATGGAAAAGTATTAAAGAGCAACTGACACTATAAGCCAAATAGACTAACAGACATTTACAGAATATTTCAGTCAAACACTACAGAATATACATTCCTTTCAGAAGTCCATGGAATGCTTTCTAAAACTGGTCACATATTGGGCTCCCTAGATAGCCTAAATAAATGTAGAAAAATCTTAATAACTTCCTGTGTTCTGTCTGACTACAGTAAGGATTCAAAATAGAACTCAGTAACAAGAAAAAACACAGAAAAGACACAAACCTATGGAGACTAAACAATACTATTGGATAACTGGATCATTGACAAAAATCAAAGAAACTTAGAAGTTCCTATAATCAAATAAAAATGAAAATAAAACCTATAACCGACAAGGAAGACAGTACTCTGTTGCTTCCTCCACTCCCAATGCACTTAGGAGACACTCCAGCTAGAGCATGAGTCACCTCAGGGGTGCAACCTGAAGAATCTCGAGAGAATGGAGAGCCTGCCCAGCTCACAGACTGCAGAGTAAAGAAAGCATGGTGACGGAGGCCCTGGTGTAGTAAGAAGGAATGCTACAGCTATGGTGGCCACCAGACCTTAGTCAGCCCAGGCTCAGCAGCAGCATAAGTCACTGAAAGGTGAGTGTGCACTGGTCCCACCCCAACCCCACTCTGAGTATAAGAACAATATCAAAGACTCAGAAGGAGGCTGCTCCAATAGCCTACTTTTAGTTATTTATTGCTCTTGTGTTTCTGTTGTTTTACTTTTTAATAAAATTTAGTAATGCTTTGACTTTACAGTATTAAAAACTGCTTATTTTTAACGATTTATTTGTTGAATGTGTATGTGACAGGCAGTTGTGAGCCCCTGATGTGAGCACTGGAAAGTGAGCGTAGGTCCTCTGCAAGGACAGTAAGTGCTTTCATGCACTAACCCACATCTCGCTAGCCTCATGTGTGTGTTTTTAATTTTTAAAGATGTCTTTATGTTTATCTTACATGTATACATAAATGCCTGTGTGTGCACTGTCTATGGAGCCCAGAAGAGGGCATTGGATCCTGTGGAGTGGATGTGGGTACTAGGAACTGAATTCTCATTCTTTGCAAGAGCAACAAGTGTTAGGAGCCATCTCTCCAGCCCCTATGTTTTCATCTTAATAAATACACTCATTAAAATTTGTTTGCTTGCTGTTAAACAACTTTTTTTCCTCATGTCTCTCTTTTTAGGCATTTTTCTTTTTCAGGAGTGCCCCCTCCTTTTTTTCTACCATACAGTATTATTCTCACTTCATTTATTTAAAACAAAAAAAAAAAAACTTCCACTACTTTTCAAATTTCACACACTGTTCTTTGATCATATTCACACCAAACTTCCCCCTTTAACTCCTCACTGATCCACCGCCATCTACTTAACCCCCGCAACACTGTGTCCTATTTTTTTATGTAAAAAAAACACACATTAAATCAAAATAAATCAAATCAAATTTTTGCTGTCCATATACTTTTGTGTGTAAGGCCATCCACTGAAGAGTGATCAACATATAAGAAGCTACCCTTAGCCGGGCGGTGGTGGCGCATGCCTTTAATCCCAGCACTCGGGAGGCAGAGGCAGGCAGATCTCTGTGAGTTCGAGACCAGCCTGGTCT
This sequence comes from Ondatra zibethicus, assembly GCA_004026605.1. NCBI lineage: Eukaryota > Metazoa > Chordata > Mammalia > Rodentia > Cricetidae > Ondatra > Ondatra zibethicus. The sequence goes on along the minus strand of PVIU01000430.1, from coordinate 241,639 downwards.
ACAAGAGCTAGTTCCAGGACTGGCTCCAAAGCTGCAGAGAAACCCTGTCTCAGAAAAAAAAAAAAAAAAAAAAAAAAAGCTACCCTTAAAGAAAACTAGCTCTCCTTCCCCTAGAACCATCATTGTTCACAGCTTATCAGGAGTTGTAGCCCCTGAATGTCTTGCCAAGCCATGTGGCAATGATGGCTTGATTTCCAGGCAGGTCGTCTATAGCTCAACACTGCACCTGTCATGTCCAGAAAGTACTGTTTTGCTCTTCAGCCTCTGACACTGCCTGGCTTTCTGCTCACTCTGCCATGGTGGACTCGGAACCCGGGGTAGGAGTTGTAATATAGGTATCTCATTAATTATCGCCACACTTGTTTCCACAGTGGCTGCACCAGTTTGCACTCCTAACAACAGTACATGAGAGTTCCTCACTCCCCACATCCTCCCCAGCATGTATTGTCTTTTGTTTTCGTAATCTTAGCCATTCTGGCGGGTATAAAATGAAATCTCAAAGAAGTTTTAATTCATATTCTCTGATGGTCGAGGATAAACATTTAGAAAAAATATTCCTTAGGCATTTTAATTTCTTCTGAGAACTCTCAGTTATGTTCCATAGCCCACTGTTTAATTGGGTTCATGGTTTTTTGGTGTCCAGTTTTCTACTCCTGGTATACTATAGACACTAGTCCTCTGCCACATCTATAACTGACAAAAGCCCCCCCCATTCTGTAGGCTTTGTTTTTGGTTAAAAGTTGCCTTTGCAGTACAGAACCTTTTTAATTTCATGTTAATGGCTGGTCTTATTTTGTAGGTGATCAGAGTCCTATTGAGATTGCCCTCCTGTCTCTATATCCTGCAGTCTCCTTATTCTATCTTCTAGAACTTTAGAAGTCTAAGATCTAACATGAAGATCTTTGACCCATTTGGGATTTATTTGTGTGTAGAATGAGAAAAAAGGATCAAGTTTTATCCTAAATGTTATTCCATTTTTCCCGACATAATTCATTAAAGATGTTGGGATGTTTTCTCTGTGAATTTTTATTTTGTTTTGTTTGTTTGTTTAACATGGCTGTAGTTGTGTGCACTTTTACCAAGGCCCTCAATTCTATTTAACTGGTTAGTGTACATGTTTTTGCACCAATATCATGCTATTTTTACTACTATGGCTCTATAGTATAATATGAAATCAGGTATAGTGATACCTCTGCCAATGTTTTTATTATTTAGGATTGTGGTCTTATAAATTTTAAGTTTTTTTTCAGTATCTGTGAAGAATTGCTTTGGAATTTTTTTTGTTGGGGATTGTACATCAAGCTAGATCTCACTTAGAAGCCTTCTTGAGGACTAGCTCTCATAGTACCGGAAGCAAGTTGCCAAGGGAGAAAAGCAATCAGCAGTCCCACCCAATTATGATTCCTACAAAACACAACAATGACCAGCAAAGCAAGATATCCCAAAAGGTGCAGTAGTGATGCTTATATCCTGGCAGTAACCAAAAGCTATTTAATTGGATTTAAAGCCTTTTCAATAGAAGAAAGTGACTGAACTGTCTTTGAAATCGGCTTCGTGAAAAAGTCTTCTGGATACTATGGGCCTAAAGGCCGAAGATGGTTGCCCCAACAGTATAGAAGAACTTTGGGTAACTGTCCAGGCAGCAAGATGTCTCTATCATTTCTAGAGTATTGGAAGTTGCTTACAATGCACCTCCTGTTTACTTAGGTAATATTATATCCTTCTGGAGTCTTTGATGGAGTTGAAGAATTTATAGTTATAGTTCTCCTTAGTTATGATAAAAGATAAAGTAAATGTAAGTATTATGACTGTAATTCTTATTTGATACCTGTTTTGTTATGTGTAATTTTACTATGTTAAAATTAAAACGTTCCTTTTTATTTAGATAGAAAAGAAGAGATGATGTAGGATTCCTGTCTGTATACTGTGAACATGCTCCATTTCCATTGGTCAATAAAGAAGCTACTTTGACCTATGGCAGGGCAGAATATAGCCAAACAGGAAATCCGAACTGAGATACAGAGAAAGAGTAGGTAGAATTGATAAATGAAATGGAAAACGCTTCACCAGACAGGGCAAAGAATATCAGGAATGGAGAACAAAGCATGAATAGCTGTTAACATATGGTCTAAGAACTCATGTAGCCATCCATAGACCAAACCTAAGACACACAGGACAAAAGGAGCTGAGACGAAAATGAAACTGAAGGGCGGTATGACAGTCAGAGAGGGAACCAGCAGATTCTGATGGGATGCAAGACCTGCTTCACAGGAGTTTCACGCCTCACACTGTGAACCTAGACAAAAACCCATACCTGGGGACATCATAGACTCTACTATAGATTAGGATCCACAAATGAGGAAGAATATATAAGGGTTTTTTTTCATTCTCTTTCTCTCTCTCTTTCTGAGTTTTGAGTGACTTAATTTAATATTATACATTCTAAGTCTATTCATTTTCTTGAAAATTTTATTTTTCTTTAAAGCTATTAATATTTCTTTCATATGGGTAGCTGCTACATGTTCTTTATCTATTCATCTGCTGATGGTGATGTAAGTTGTTTCCATTTCCTTGCTATTATAAACAAAGCAGTAATAATCAAGGCTCTGCAAATATCACTTTGGTAGGATATGGAGTTCTCTAGGTGAATGCCCAGGAGTGAAATAGATGAGTCATACAGTAGTTCTTTAATTTTTCAGGAACCTCTAAACTGATTTCCATAATGGTTGTGATAATGTCCACCCACATAAGTAGTAAATAAGGATTTATCTTTCTCCACACCCTCTCCAACATTTACTGTCACATTTCTTGATAGTAGGTCATTCTGGAGGTCATAAGGTAATGTCTCAATGTCATTTGCATTTGATGGTGATTAGGAAAGTTGAATTTTTTTTTTGAGGCAGGATTTCTCTGTGTAACAGTTCCAGCTGTCCTGGAACTAGGTCTCGTTGAGGAGGCTGGCCTCGAACTCACGGAGATTCACCTGCCTCTGCCTCCCAAGTGCTGGAATTAAAGGCTTGCACCACCACCACCTGGCTGAGAAGCTGAACATTTTTTTAAATAGGTTTTGGTTATTTGTGTTTCTTCTTTTGAAAATTATGTTCAATTCATTAATCCATTTGTTGATTGGCAATTTTATTTCCTTGTCATTCATCTAATTTCTCTAGTGCCTTGTAAATTCTGAATATTAGCCCCTTGTAAATTCCAAATATTAGCCCCAATCAGAAGAAAAACTGAAGAGAATTTTCTCCCATTATGTGGGCTGTTTGCTCTTCTGATAGATTCCTTTGTTGTGCAAACGCATCCTAACTTTATGCAGTCCCATCTATTGCTATTAGGAGCTAGTTCCTGTGCTACTGGACCTCTAATCAAAAGTTCCTTGACTACCATAGTATCTTAAAGAGCAATTTCTATATTTACATCTATTAATTTCAGTATTTCACATTTTAAATTAAAATCAATCCCTTTCAAGTTGATTTTTGTACAAGGTAAAAGATATGAATCTAACTTCACCTTCTGTAGGTAGATATTTAGTTTGGTAGTACCACTTGCTGAATAGGATTTTTTCCACTGTGTGTTTTTGCCTATTTGGTCAAAAATTAGTTTCTAAACCAAGAAACACTTTAAATGTCATAACTCCAGTTACCTAGATCCCAGGATCTCACTACCACCCCCCAAAAAAAATATCCAAGCAATATATCTCCTCCAGAAGCCAACAACCCTATTGCAACAGCCTTGAAAAAGGAATTTAGTCCAAGTGTGGGACAAGGACCAAAGTAGCAATCAGAAGTACTTCAAAGACATTAACAAAGATATTAATAAATACCCTAATAGAGAAAATTATATGCAAACAGTTGAATGAAATAATGAAAACAATTCAAGATGTGAAAGTAAAATTTAACAACAAAATAAAATCATTAAAGAAAAAACAAACAGAAATAAAACTGGACATAAAAACTCAGGATGCCAACTATAAACCTCAGAGGTAAGCCTCACTAAGGGATTATAGGACATGGAAGAAAGAATTTCAGGTCTTGAGGACAAGGTAGAACGCAAGACTAGCTCAGTGAAAAAAAAATGTCAAATTTGAAAATACCCAAGCATAAAACATCCAGAAAATCTGGGACACTATGAGGAAGTCAAATCTATTAATAATAGGTATAGAGTACAGAAAAGAAACCAAGGTCATAAGCACAGAAATTAATTATAACAACATCATAGAAGAACAATTTCCCAATCTAAAGAAAGAGATGCCTAACTTGGTACAAGAAGTATACAGAATACCATGCAGGACTAGAAAAGAAATTCTCTAGACCCCACAACAATCAAAATACTAAATGTACAAAACAAAGAAAAGATACAACCAAATCACATTATAAAGGCAGGCCCATTAGACTAACACCTGACTTTTCAATATTGGAGCCTCTGAAAGCCAGAAGTGCCTGTATAAGGTCTGAGAGACCACAGATGCCAGTCCAGAATGTTATACCCAGCAAAACTATCAATCACAATCCACAGAGAAAGAAAACCATTACACAATAAAACCAAATTTGAGCAATTTTTGTCTATGAATCCTGTTCTATAGAAGACATGAAAAGGAAAACAGAAAAGAATAACCACACTCAAAAGAATGCAAAGTACAAATAATCCAAGAACAGTAAATAAAAGGGTGGGGAAATACCCACATAACCGAAACAAAAAAAAATAGGAATCAATGAGTACTACACATTAATAACACTCAATATTAATGGTCTCAATTCCCCAGTAAGAAGACACAGACTATCATTAGTTTAGAAAACTGATTCCAAGAGCTGGGTGGTAGTTGTGCATGCCTTTAATCCCAGCATTTGGCAGGCAGAGACAGGCAAACCTCTGAGTCTGAGGCTAACCTGGTCAACAAAGAAAGTTCCAGGACAGCCTGGGCTGTTATACAGAGAAACAGTCTTGAAAAACCAAAAAAGGAAAAAGAAAATAAATGATTCCATATTTCTGCTGCCTCCAAGAAATACATCTCCCCACCAAGAGCAGACATCACCTTAAGGTAGTGGTTCTCAACCTTCCTAAAGCTGCGACCTCTAATGTAGTTCCTTATGTTGTGGTTCATTGCTACTTATTATCTGTAATGTGTGAAAGACACACATGGGGCAGCCTGGGTCCTCACAATCCAGCCTGCCTGAAGCATCCACAGGCTTGCCCAGAGCCCTGCAGTGCCAGGTGGGTGGGTGCCATTATGATGAGTAAGTATGTGGTGGAGAAAGGGGAGAGAAAGAGAGGCAGTATGGTTCGTACACTATGGTAAGAGGGGGTTCTGAGAGACAAAGAGAGGCGGTAGGTTCGTACACTATGGTAAGAGGGGGTTCTGAGAGACAAAGAGAGGCGGTAGGTTCGTACACTATGGTAAGAGGGGGTTCTGAGAGAGAAAGAAAGGCGGTATGGTTCATACGCTGTGGTAAGAGGCAGTTCTGAGAGAGAGAGAGAAGCGGTATGGTTCATGCGCTATGGTAAGAGGCGGTTCTGAGAGAGAGAGAGAGAGAGAGAGAGAGAGAGAGAGAGAGAGAGAGAGAGAGAAAGAGAAAGAAAGGCGGTATGGTTTGTGTGCTATGGTAAGAGGTGGTTTGAGAGAGACAGAGAGGCTACGGTATGGTTCATGCACTGTGGTAAGAGGTGGTTCTGAAGAGGCGAGAGTGGTGAGGAACAGGCTGATGTTGGCAGCCTGCCTACCACCTGGGACCAGGGTTGTGTCTGGATCTGGGCTGCTGCCTAGGGTCACATCTGGGTATGTGGTCCTGCTGCAGCTGGGGTCTATGTTGACATCCATGACCAACCTGACCACCAAGTTCATGAGAATGGCCAGGGTCTGGGCCACCACCTGTGGTCATTTTGGTGTCCGAGGGCCATGATGCTGCTGGGGCCATGTTGATCTGAGTGGCTTGTGCTGCTACTGAGGGGGACAGGGAGGGGAATGATGATATCCGGTCCCAGGCTTCTGGGGGAGGGGACTTGTAAGTCTGGGTCTATGACCCTGCAGAAGCCAGAGTCTGTGTTGATGTCCATCACTTCAATAACCACAAAAGGCCATGCAGATGACTACGGTCTTATCAGACACCTAAGTCTATGTTGGTGGCCAAGGGCCATTCTGCCACTGGGTCATGCTAATCTAGATAGTCTGTGCTGTCACCAGAGGTCATGATGACCTCCGAGCCCAGGCTGTAGCATAGGACATGTATGGGCCTTGGGTTGATATATGTGGCTCCTGATACTACCAAAGTCCACTCAAATACCTGGGGTCTGCCATCACCTGAGGCCACGTGACGGCTCTAAGGGTCTTGCTACAGCCAGGACCATACAGTTCTGAGTGGCCTGCATTGCCATGGTGACGTACAGGCTGAGCTGCAGCTGAGGGTCATGTCTGGATCTGTGGCCCTGCTGCAGCCAGGGTCTGTTTTGATATCTGTCACTCCTGATATCATCAAAGGCCATGGCAATGCCAGGGGTCTGGGCTGCCACCTGGGACCACGTTGGTGCCCAAGGGCCATCCTACCGCTAGAGCCATGCCCATCTGAGTGACCTATGCTGCCACCTGAAGCCAAGATGATATCCAAGCACAGGCTGATGATGAGGACCATGTCCAGTTCCATGGTGCTACCACAGTGGAGTCTGTGATGCCTGTGGCCTGTGGTGCCACCAAAGGTCATTTGAATGCCCAGGATCTAAATCACGAGCTGCCACGTTGGGCTGCCACATGTATGGGGCCACCTTTTGGGGCGACTTCTGCCAAGATCCTAGCTGCAGTGGTTTTGTATGTTCCAGGATAGGGGCGTGAGGATTAGAAAAGTTAGGTAGGAGGAACAGAGATAAGAAGGAATCACAGAGATGTAAGATAGTACCGGGAGAGCAACTCGGTGAATACTGAATGGTAAATTTACCCAACATGTTTATTTTCTATACACTTCTATGCCCCAATACAAAAGGGGGAAGAAGGCATAAGACTGCTTTAACATGATACAAAAAAACAAATAAAACTACTTGCCCCAATACTTGAGACATCAAGTCATTATTTCTTGAGAAAAGCATTCCATTGTTTAGGCAGTGAACCCACCCTAGACCAAGTATCCTGAAGGCAGCCACTCCCTAGGTCAAACCTCCTATTTCAAAAGGAGCAGAAGTATGCTTCAATTCTCTGGTCTTTGGTTAGGGTGGAGTAGATTTACTTCTATGGGTCATCTCAATGTCCAAAACACCAAGTAACCACACCCTAGGTCAGGCTGTGTAGCCACAGTTGTTGTCAACAACTTTGAGCAAGCTCAAACTCTCTGACCTTCAGGCAAGGTGGAATAGGCTCACATTTTTGGGGCCTCCACAGATCTGGGTCACAACCTGGGGCCATGTTGTCTGAAGGCCACTCTGTTGTAGGGATCATGCTATTCTGAGTGGCCTGGGATCATGGTGTCCTCTGAACCAGGGCTGCTGCTGTGGTTCATGGCCCAACAGCAGTCAGGGTCTGGATTGATATCTGTGGCTCCTGTTGCCACCAGGGGCTGAGTGGATGCCCAGAGTCTGGACAGCCAGCTGAGACCTTGTTGGTGTTCAGGGGCCTTGCTACCATAAGGGCCATACTGATCTGGGTGGCCTGTGCTGCCACTGGGGCCATGGTGACATCCAGGGCCTAGTTGCTGCTGAAGGCATGTCTGGGTTTTTGTTCCTGCTGCAACTGGGATCTGCCATGATGTCTATGGTGCAAGTTACCACAGGGGTAATAGGAACCCTGTGTGCTGAAATCCAAGGGCCATGTTGAGCCAGCCCTGCCCCTTATTGGCCCTAGGATGTCTGGTCCTCATTGGACACTGCAGCCGGAGAGCTGCACCCCACCCTTTGGGAGAACTGGCCCCACACTCAGGAGAGATGGTCCCACCCCTCACCACAGATGTGGAAGAGCTGGCCCCCATGGCACGGGCCTAGGAGAGCTCACTTTGCCCCTCTCCTGAGGGGCAGTCCCAGTGGCCCAGACCAACTAGCTCAGCTACTACCCAGACCCACATCCTGAGCCATGGGTTGGTTCACCCTAACATCTACCCCATCTATGACCTCCTGGAGTGTGTGAAGGGAATGGTCATGAAAAAAAAAAAAAAACTATAACCATAGGATCTCCATGACTCGCGGGAATTGCAGGATATCTGAGATCAGTGAGGATCCAGTGATGATGGTGTGCCAAAGGCCTTAAACCGGACCAATGACTCATTGCAATGAACATTTTGCAGGTAGGACTGATTGAACAAAAGGTTATACTGTATGACACACTGCAGTTCCTGATGCTACTATTATGAATGAAGAGGTGTTGGAAAGACAGAGGAATGAGGTGGGTTTTGTTTTAAATTAATTTGGGGGAGGAGGCATGCTGCAAGGGTGAGGGGTGAATATGGAGGGACTGGGAGGTGAGTGGGATTGGGGTGCATGATGTGAAACTCCCAAAGAATCAATAAAGAATTATGTTTAAAAGAAAATCCAAACTTGCTGACTGGACTTTAAAAGTAGTTTATTCTACTCATTGTCTTTAAGAGAAATACCTCATTTATAAAGATACCCATGGACTGAGGGCCCAAGGGGTGGGAGAGAATTTATAAACCAAATGGAGGCCAAAACCACCTAATGTAGATATTCTGAATGTGATTCAGAAAACCTCAACCAAAAATTATGCAGAGGGAAGAAATCAAATCTCTACATATTAATTAAAGAAACAATTCATTGAAAATATTTAATAATTATAAATACTATATACTAAATGTTGAGAATCTCAAGTTGATAAATCAGACTATAATGGACATAAAAGATCAAGTAAGTTGTAGCTACAAATACAAAATAGCTACAGGCCAATTTCCCTGATGAACATAGGTGCAAAAATACTCATTAAAATTCTTACAAACCAAGCTCAAAAGTACATTATTAAGATTATACACCACAGTAAAGCTGATTTTATCCTAGGCATGCAAGGATCATTCAACACACCAAAATTTGTCTATGTAATGCAGCATATGAAAAGTCTTAGAGAGAGAGATCACAGGATGATACCAGAAACATACTTCAACATTGTAAAGGCTGTGTATAGCAAATCGATAGCCAATAGTATACTAAAAGAGGAAAAACTGCAAGTGTTTTCACTCAAACCTAGAATGAGACAAGAGTATCAAGTCTCTCCACTAGTATTCAATATAGTGCTCAAAACTACAGTTAGAACAATAAGACAAAAGAAAGAAATGAAAGAGATGCAAATAAGCAGTCAAAGTATCCCTGTTTGCACACCATATAATCCTACACTTCAAAGATGCTAAAGACTACAACACAAAAGTCTTAGAAATACTAGGGTACAAAATCAGTTGCCTTTCTATGTATCAACAACAAACTTTGCATATTTATTCTATAAGGCCAGCATAATATCAAAATCAAAACCTACCACTAAAAGAAAAATTGACTTTGTTCATGAATGTTGATGTAAAAATTCTGGAAAAAAATGTTTTAATATGGACTCCAGTAATACATAAAAAGGACAAGTTACAACACACTCCAAGTTTATCTGGAAATGTACAATTAATTTCATATTTAAATTAGAAAATTTTCTTTTAATGTAGAAAAATACCTGAGATACATAAGCTTATATAGATAAAAGGTATGATTTGGCCCAGGGTTTCAGAGGTTTAGCTCATGATAACTTGGTACATGATGCCCTGAGCATGCAGCAGGACAGTGCACGGTGGTGGCCTGTTCACCTCATGGGGCCAAAAACAAAGAGAAACAGGTAGGGCCAGAGTCCCAATACTTTTTAAAGGGCTTATGAACTAAGTCTGTTTCACTAGGTCCCACCTTCTAAAGGATGCACTATCTCCCAATTGTGCCACAGACCAATGACCTTGTCATATGAACTTTTGAGAAGTTCTCACCCAAACAATGGTAATATTAAAAAAAACAATTCAGGTAAAAAGTAAAAAGTTAAAATATTAAGTTTATTTCAACAGAGGAATTGTAAACTCATTTACTAGAAGCAGTGTTTATCTTGATTCTTAAACACACTTGCAATCAAATAGACTCCTTTAATTTAATAATTAAAAATAATTTCATAATTAAAATAATTGAATTATTTAGATGCTTTACTTTTAAAATATCATAACTAAAACCTGGGAAAGAAGGAAAAGACTATAAAGGAGAAACAACCATCATGAAGCACTGTGTTCAGACTGTTCCACATCAAACATTTCTCAAGGAGCTAAATATCTTAGAGATGTTTTAATATAAGCATTTATAAATATATTAAATCATTTCCTTTATAATGACATTAAACCTGAAGAAAAATATCATAAATTTTATATTTATTACTGGGAGATTTAGATTGTTTTCCATTATTTACCAATGCAAATAATTCTGCAACAAACATCCATCTATGCCTTTCAGTGATATACGCAAACAGACAGAGGTGCACCTCTGGGAGAAGCATTATCGGATCATCGGCATCTATTTGTACCCTACCTATAGTATTTGAGAGAACCTGCCTCCTGGTAGTCACATTCACACTCTATTACTTCATGTTTTGGTCTTTGTCAGCTGAATATATAAAATCATTCTCTAATTTAAATTTATATTTCTTTTGTTAAAAGTGAATAATCATATTTATTGCATCTTAACCTTATAAACATGAGATTTTCTATGACTTGTTCATTTATAGACTGTCCCACTTATATTTAAATAATATACTAGATAATGAATTTTCTTAGATTAGAAACCAAAAGTTCCAAGAAAGAATGACACAATTAAAAACTTCTCTGCCACCCTATTTTCCCACTGCCCAGTACCCTTTCTCATCAGTGACCAATTCCATTACCTTTGCACATGTGTTTCCTAAGAAACTAATGCATAAGCATGAAACTATTTGCCTGTGTTTATGCCTGTGTGTGTTTCCCTTCATCTTCCCTCAGCTGATAGCTCGTTATACACATTCTTCATTTTTTAGGTTAAATGTTTCTGAAGACTTTTGAAGCTTTCCCCAATTTCACCTGACCAAGTGTAAGCATGCAGCAAGCACCATAATTCTCACCAATTAAATACAGCCAAGGAGGCTCCAGCTTGGAGCAGGAGGAAACCAGGAGAAATAGGTCTGTTTCTAAGACAAGTTGTTCAGAAGCCTCTGCCCTGGAGCTATTTCTTCCCACCAGAAACCTCAGGATGGATAAACAGCCCCTCCCAAAGTGCTGAGAAAAGCAAACAGCAGATGTGCAGCAGTGATCTGAATACATCCAGAGGGGCACAGCCCTTGGGGAACTAGACAGCCACAGAAAGAAGGATGGTCCAAGCTGAGGCCACATTGAGTGCATCTAACAGTTGGCACAGCCAGGCTGGCTGCAAAGCAGAAGCAGAACTCTGAGCCTTCAAGCTGCTAGCCCTCTTTCCGAGTACAAGGTGATGCCATGTCAAGGATGCAGAGGGTAAACAAGCCAGTAACAGGCTGAGGTGGTGGGACATGTACATTCACTGAGAAAATCCAAAGAAGCAAAAGGTCCTAAAATATAGGCTAGGAGTGAGACACTGAGGGTGGGTGGGGTTGAGTCCCACAGCAGTGTATGAACAGAGACATGGCCTCTGGGCATTGTGACTAACCAGGAGAGATTAGTGATTAAACAAGATCTTACCTGTACTCTGCATAGTATAATTAGCTTTGTGCATGTTTAAATTAATTAGGAGATAGATTTATATGTGCATTGCTCATAGAATCATTTGCTTCTGTTTGACTCAACTCCCTTCCCTTCTTTTCAATATCCCTAATCAAGGAGCCCCAAGAGTTGCTTAAGAATGGGAATTTCTAAAAACCCAAACTGCCTGTCTAGCTGTGGCCATGAATGGAAGTGGTTGCCTTAGAAATATATTTACTTTAGCCCCTTCGTTTATCATCCTTCACACATAGAAAAACATTGAGATTCAGGAAATGGCTTGCATATTATTTTCAATGACTGACTTACAAAATATTGTCACAGGGTGAAACTATTTAGTACTCCCTGTGGGAGGATCCTCCATTGATATCTTTTAGTAGGCTGAGAATTATTATAAGTAGGCACTGTGAAGGCAGATTTAACCAAAGAAGCCTGTGACAATTGATGTACCCCCAGACCTCACTCTTAAGGAATCCAATCTAGCATGGAAGAAAGAAAGAAATAACTAAGCAAGAGTTTCATTCCAGGACAAAATGTTATGTAATAAAAATATTAACAAGTACCTTAGTGGTACAAAAGAAGCAGCCATCAGTGCATCTGAAGTTCTCAGTAAAAGATTCCCAGAGGAAATGATACTTGAGAAAGATGGATTCAAAGTGGTTTCTAGGGATTATCTTGGTAGAGAGGTGAAGACAAGCATTTCTGACTCTTGGAACACTGCATATAAATGTGGAGTCAAATGAAGGAAAGATTCTGAAGTTTATTGCCACTGAGGCAAGGCAGCAAAGAGAATAGAAGAGATGGCCAATGTCAGAACTGCTAAAGTATTTGATATGTGCACACTATCCAGTCCTGATGGATTTGAGTGAGGGGAACTGACCAAATAGCATCTAAAAGAGCATCAGGGGTCACCACTTTGCAGACACACATAACGCACAGTTCATGTAAGACCTGAGACAGGATTTTGCAACCCACCCAGTTTTACACACCAAAGTCAGGAAGGAATTCCCCCTCCCACCCTTACCATATCCTACTGATTCCCAACCAAGGGTTCAGTAGAGGGTGTCCTGACAAAGCCACTGAACACTCTACCATCCGTGGAAAAGCACCACAAGAGTCAGTCAGTTCAGCTACTAACACTCCCAAGTTTAAGAAGTCTGCCCTTCAGTGCCCCCCACAAATGGGTTTCACACTACAGGTGAGCTGTACAATGATTCCATCCTGTCCTGTCTTTCACCTCCAGCTGCCTCCCTTTACTGTGCTGGATCTGGTTATCTCCCTCAATTACACCGGACTCTCATTTCAGCAGCTGCTTCAGTAACAACGCCTCCTCTACAGCTCTTGTCCTGGTGCTCTTTAGTTTCCACAACAGTGCATGGCATTTGGGTCCCTATTTTATCTTTACTATGAAGTAAACACGGCGGCCACAGTTTGTGTCTGAAGCGCAGGCCTTCTGTCTTGACTCCCTCAGATCTGCTCCTGTCTGCTCCCCAGCATAGTGGAAAGTTGCCTCAGCTTTTTAACTGGTGACTCAAAGCTTCCTGGAAAGTCTCATTGCTTGTGAGCTTGTTCTATTTAATGTATGTGTGGACTTGGGATGGTTAATTTCAATTGTCAATTGACTGGATCAATAAACAACTATGGCTTTAATGAGGCACGTTTTTAATGTGGGTATTAGGGCTTCCTTCGGAAGAGGATCAACGGAGAAGGTAGATTGTTCTCGATGTGAGTGACACCATCACTTAGGCTCGAGTTATAGAATGAATGAAAGGGAAGGAAAGGAATGAACCAGCTGAGCACAGAATTCCCATCTCTGCTTCTGGATCCACTGAAATATGAGCAAGCAACCTAGAGCATGCAGCACAATGGGGGCTGCTTCTGCCATGCCTCCTGCCATGATGGACCCTAGCCCATCAAACCATTAGCCAAAATAAGATCCTCCCTGAATTTGATTGTGTCAGGTCATAGCAACCAAGTAACTAATACAGTGTTTAGTGGTTTGTTGCTGTTGGTTGTTTTGAGACTGAGTCTCACTAAGAAGCTTAGACTGGCATTCAAGTCTTGTGACTATGCCTGAGCCTCCAGAGAGCTGGGATTACAGATTTATGGCACCACATCTGATTTAACTGCTCTTTATTTATACTCAGGTGAAAATGACCCTTACCTTCAATGCCCTTCTGTCTTTTTAACAGTGCTACAACATTTTGCAGTGCTACATTTGCAGGTAAGATGCCTAAGGAGTAAGTCTCCAGCCCCAGGTGGTTCTTGGTACCCATGACTTATTACCCTCATATTGTCGGTCCAAGCCCATATTTTTGAATCAAGTTGGATAGTCCCTTCCTTGGGATTTGATATTAAAGTATGCATAGGGTTTAGCATTCCACTGGCCACTTTAACAGACATAACATACAAACTTGAAAACTATTTTTTAAAATATATTTAATTTATATAATTTTATATATTTCTAGTGTATACAAGAGGAAAATCTTTTTAAAAACTAGTTTTCTAAAATAGGATTATGGGGCAGATAACAAAAATTTTTCTTAAAAATGGATATTAATACACACCAGAATTTTTACTCCATGCACAAAATTTAACTCAAATGAATCAGAACACTGAATCTGAATGCAGGGGTGGTTTTTAAAAATTCTGAGACAAAAAATATTGCCATAAATTCCTTGATCTTGGATTAGGAAACATTTCTTAACTATTACAACGGAAACAAAAACAACAAAAGAATAATAGATTAAATGGTTTGCATTAAATTTAAAGACTTTTATGCCTTAGAGGACATCCAAAAGTTAAAATACAATGCAGAGAATGAAAAAAAAATTTGCAAACCATGTATCTGACAAGAGAGCTGTCTCATATATATATATATATATATATATATATATATATATATATATGTATCACTCTTATAAGTTGACTCTAAAAAACAACCTAATGAAAGATATCTAAAGACTGTCTGGACAGCTCTTAATGGCTGTAACAGGCTATGTAACAGGCTATGAAAACCAATCACTTACCAAGCAGAGTACTGAGGCCTGTCCTGGTTAATCCTTTTAGGTTCTAGAATCATCCACGAGACAAACTTTTGCCCATGCTTGTGAGGGACAGTCTAGATTAGGTTAGCCTCTAAGGATGGTTGTGATTTCTAGATTAGGTTAACCAAAGTGGGAAAAGTCACCCACACGCCATGCACTGGGATCCCAAACTGTAAAAAGGAGACAGACAGATGACTGCAAGCGTTTATCACTCTCTGCTTCCTTGGTGTGTGGTTCCTGCAGCATGACTGCCCTACCACGATGGACTGTGTCCTCGGCCAAATGAACCCTTGCTTAGGCTGCTTTTGTCAGATGTGCCACAGCAGCCCAGTAAAGTAATTAAGACAAGGGCCAAAGAGTTAGAATTGACTGACAAGTTTAAAAAATGTACTCAAGGATTTCCTTATCAAACACATTTTCATCCGTTTGAATTATTTCTCTCACTTGATTGCTGGTCACATGCTTGCCCATCCTATAGGTGACAGTCAGAAAAAGCATGAGGAAGAATGATAATTCTCTTACTGAATGGACTGCAAATGAGGGCAATATGAAAGAACTTGTTTCAAGGACAGAACAATCTGAGCAGATACACAAATTATAAAATTATCTATAATTATTATTATAGTCGTATGCTACATTTCACATGCCCTTATAATACGATAGATATGATAGATAGAGGGACTGCCTTTAGCCAAAACTTAAGAGATGAGTAGGAATTAGCCTAGAGAAACAAGATATGGGAAGTAATCCTGGCCAGAGAGAACGTATTGTACCATAATAATATGAATAAAATCAAGCAGAGCTTGTGGGAAGGAGTGAAACTCCTAAGGAGTTCAAACTTTCCAGAAAAAAGAGCTGCACCCAGAGGATTAGCTGTGATATAGAGTAAGAGTGTTGCCATTAAAGCAAAACTGATACTGCTTGTGGATTCAAGAAAGTGTGGTCCAAGAAATGAGAAAGGAATCAACGATTTCATTATTTTCCCCAGGGGATGATAAAGACCAGAACAATGCTGGAACCATGGACCTAAAGACCATGGGTCTGCTGGGAGACTCTGAGAGGGTTCTCTGCAGCAGGCTTGTGATGTAAGCATGGAGCTAAGACACCGACCCCAATGAAAACACAACAGGAGATAGTTTCCCAATTAAGACTATCCCTTTCCAGTAAATACTACAAGGGCCATTTTAACTGAGATAAACCTTATGCAATAAAGCACACATTCCCCCCCCCCGTGATAGTTCTATTAATTTCAACTAGTGTACACACCACTACAAACACAGAGCACAGTTTATTCACCTCAAAAAAAAAATCTCCCTTAGAGCCTTCTTGCCGTCACTTCTCCCTACTCCAGCTCCATGCATCTGTTCTCTGTCCCTGTCGTTTCATTGCTTCGTTTGTCATATAAATGTAATCATATAGCATCTATGTGCTTGCGTACTCTGGAATACGGCTGCTTTCGTCGTCAGAATGAATTTAACATACGGCCAGTACTGCTGCATGCTTAGCTAGGTCCTTTGTTGTGTGTTAGGCTTTGGAGAGGGGATGGCAAGGATTCCAGAGGACACTGAAATGAATTATTGGGGAATAAGGGGTTTATTAGAAGAGTTACTCAGCCATGGACAGACGGACAGAGAGGTAACAGCAAGGCGGGACTCAGGAGAGAGAAACCCGAGCATTGGGGCCTAGGAGGAAGCCTCTTTGCAGAGTTCAGTGAGGATGGGGGAGGTTTCACAGCAAGAGCCTGGAGCCAGGCTCTCAGATTCCCTGGCAGGAGGCAGGGAAGGGGGTGGGGAGCAGGCTGTGTCACATGCCAATAATCCCTTTGATGTTAACTCACTTCCCAGGTGAGAAATAATGGCGAGGGGATTGTCTGTTCACTCGGGACTCACAGACAATGTATCAGCAGGGTGCCTGTCGGTAGCCGCCCGAGGAGGAGAGAAGGTCGCTGCTGGTCTGACAGCCTGCTCAGGGGCTAGAGACACCGCGTTCTTACACAACTACCATCCCGTTCTTTTGTTTTTTGTTTACGTGTTAAAAACAAAAAACAAAACCCAGAAAAATGGTTTTACAGGAAAGAGAGGCGAGCCTGAATGAAGCACGGTTGGTGGACGGCTCATCCAACTTCGGAGCTGAACAAGGACGAAATGGGGGTGGGGCTTCCCCTGCTCTAGGCCTCTAGTGCAGAGGCAGGCACTTGCAGCAGCTCAGGCTGTGATTGAGTCCACGTGCTGTGTACATGCTGGATGAGAATGCAGAGTCAAGAGGGCTGTGGATAGATGCTCTTCCTGATCAATTAGTAGTAGTTAAATCAAATTTCTGACAATTCTTAGAAAAATGTAATGTGGTTTATTTTTTTGGCCCCAAATTCTTAGCCCTAGTGCTACAGTCAAAGTACTGCTGGTTGACCGTGTGAGGAAAGTGGTTTGTGTTCTGTGCTTTGACGAATAACTCACCCAACTTCAGCTCAACAGCAAAGCAGTTGGGTAAGTTTGCAGACTTTGGCCTACAATAACAATGAGGTGCCTTTGAAGTTTTTTTTTGTTTTGTTTTGTTTTGTTGTTTTTGTTGTTGTTTGTTTATTTTTGTAAGATGGAATTAAGCATTTCTAAATAAATGAGGTGATACTTGAACCTTAGGCATATGTAGTATGCTTTGTATTTACACTCATACTTAACAGCTGTGGACTCTTTCTAACATGTGTCTGAATTTATTGGCCTGGACATTGCAGAGGCTTTTAATAGGCATTACCGTTAGTAGAGCAGAGCTAGACTAAGCACAGGCCGTGAGATGGCTAGTGTGTGAGTCTACAAAGGAGGGAAAAACCAAAAGCACTGCTACAACCTCAGCCCGGGTGATACAGGAAGATGTGGAAGAATCCTTACTAGAAAAAACTCTTCTCTGGGAGAAAACTGTATGAGATCAGACAAATGGGCCTTGTGCTGGTTAGTTTTTTGTTTTGTTTTGTTTTTTTGGTTTTTTGTTTGTTTGTTTTGTTTTGTTTTTTTTGTTGTTGTTGTTTTGTCAGTTTGACACAAACTAGAGACTTCTGGTAAGAAAGAACCTCAATTAAAGAATTACCTCCATCAAATTGGCTTCTGGGTAGGTCTGTGTGGCATCTTCCTGATCAATGCTTGATCTGGGAGGCCCAGTCTACTGTGGGCTGCGCCAACCAGGGGCAAATGGTCAGGTGGTTGTGTTAAAAGCAAGCTGAGCAACCATGAGGAACAAGCCAGTTGTTCTCTTCTTGTCTCTGCTTCAGTTCCTGCCTCCAGGTTCCTGCTCTGAGTTCCAGCCTTGGTATTCATTAGTGATGGCTGTAACCCATAAGCCAAATAAACCTCTTTCTCCCTGAATTGCTTTTTGGTCAGTGTTTTATCACAGCAAAAGATAGCAAACTAGAACAGAAACTGGTAGTGAGGGTGGAGAATTGAGGTAGTGAACCATGTTGGCTTCTGTGGGGTGGCATGAGTAATGTCATGGAGCTGTTCAGAGCTGCAGACTAGAGACGCTATTGACTTCTCAGGATTTACTGGGCCTTTATGGGAGCTTAGAGGATAAGAATGTTGAGAAAGATGAAGGCCTGGCTTGTGAGGGAATGTAACGCTTCCTTTCAGAGGGAAGCAAAGGCTCTATCAGAGTTGTTTGTGTGATCTTTTATTTCAAAAAATCTGTGAGTTCTGGACCATGAGGAATCAGCTGTGATTAACAAGAGACCAGCACCATTAAATCGAAATCTTGGCTTTACCAGAACAATCAATGTTTGTTAGTTGGGGCTGAAAAATCAGCTGTGATTAATAAGAGATCAAAATCATTGAAGTAAAATCTTCTGGGACGTATTTCCCCAGGGTCAGCACACAAAAGATGGTGCCAAGGAAGTCAAGGGTGCTTCTAAGGCTGGAAGCTGAACTTAACAATGTGTCAGTTCCTCATGTGGTACTGATTTTGCAGCATTAAGGGGTCATTGAGAGCATGGAGGTCAGTGAGACTTGATACTGTGAGGGGTTTGCTGCAGGTGCAACCTCAATTGCAGTAGAGTCCCCAGAATTGAAGGGGTCGTGGAGGGAAGCTTAGGCTTAGCACCAGGAGAGTCCAGCAGTAAAAGGTAGCCTCAGTGGCAGTGGAGGTCCCGGCATATTAGAGATGCTAGGACAATAGGACAACTTGCATAGCCACAGGTATATAGAGAAGCCAGCTTGAGCCAACTAGAAAAGTTATATTGCTGAATAGCAGAACCAGAGAGGTGGGCCAATCCAAGTCCTTTAAAGATCAAAAGGTTATGAACAAGTTCCAGAGTTGGATACTGAACCGTGTATACTGTTAGAGTTTGATTTGACTTGGATTTGAATGTGCCTGAGGCCTAGTTGGAATAAGAAGGTATGTAATTTATTCAATTTTAGAGGAGCCCACAGTTGAGGAACTCTGGACTTTTGAAGAGATCTTGAATTTTTCATTTTACTTTATTTTATTTTTTGAGGCAGGATCTCACTATGCAGCTCTGGCTGTCTTGAAACTCACTATGTAGACCAGGGTGGGCTTGAGATCTTGAACTTTTAAACTATCAAAAATGTTCAAAAACAGTGGGACTTTTAAGGTTGCACTGTAGTCTATACTGTGGTATTAATTAAGATCTTGAGGACAAGATAATGATATGTTTGTGTGTTGAGATGACAAGGGGTCCATTGTACTGGTTAGTTTAGTCAAAAAACTAGAGTCACCTGGGAAGAGAGTGCCTCAGTTGGGAAAATATCTCCATCCAATGGCCTGTGAGCATGTCTATTTGGCATTCCCTTGATGTAGGAAGGCCAGATTCACTGTGGGTGGTCCCTCCCCTGGACTGGTGTTTCTAGATTGCACAGGGAAAGCAGGCTGAGCAATTCACGGAGGGCAAGACAGTAAGTAGCATTCTTGCATGAGCACTTTGGTTCCTGTCTTGGCATCTGTTAATGTTGGACTGTAATTTGTAAATTTAATAAACTTTTTCCTCCCCAAGTTGCTTTGGGTCAGTGTTTGATCATGACAGAAAGCAAACCTCTTTCAGGAATGTGATCAGACTAAGGTGCCAAGAAGAAAGGAGAAGGTCTAACAAGCAGTCTGTCAAAATCCTTCCAAGGCAGAAAATCACACCCTATCATTTCCCATTGGAGGGGTGCATGCTCCACCCCTGTCCTTCAGCAATCCCTGAAAATACTGCCTTTTTTTCTGTTTCATTTAAAAAAGAGAGAGAGATTTACTTGTGTGTTTTGTATACAGTGTTCTGCCTGCATGTACACCTGCAGGCCAGAAGATAGCACCAAATCTCATTATAGATGGTTGTGTACCACAAGTTGGTTGCTGGGAATTGAACTCAGGACCGCTGGAGGAATAGCCAGTGCTCTTAACTGCTGAGCCATCTCTCTAGTCTCCCATTTTGCTTTTGGAAACAGGTTCTCACTCTGTAATATAGGATGGCCTCAAACTCACAATCCTCCTGCCTCATCCTCCCAACTGTAAATCAATACCCCTGCTTTTAAGAGGTATAAACCAACAGGCCTTCTTAATATATCCTATGAAGGTCTCTGATTTATCAGCCCGCCTAGGATTCACGTAGCTTTGGGTTTGTCCTAATCTTGCAATAGTGGATAACTTTATTTAACACTTTAATCCAGCAAGCAAAGGACTTGGAGAGAAATTGTTTTGGTTAGGGTTTCTATTGCTGCAAGAAAACACCATGACCAAAAGCAACCTGAGGAGGAAAGGGGTTTGTTTCTGCTTAGAGTTCTATGTCACAGTCTATCATTCAAACAGAGCAAGAAGCAGAGATAAGAGCAGAACAAGAAGCAAATGCCATGGAGGAGGCCTCTTGACTGGCTTTCTCCACATTGCTTATTCAGCCTGATTTCTTCTAGCAACAAGCATCGCCAGTTCAAGGATGGCACCACTCACACTGAGTGGGATCCACCCACATCAACCACCAATTAAGAAAATTCACAGGCCAATCTGATGGAGGTATTTTCTCAATTGAGGCTCCCTCTTCCAAAATGACTCTAGCTTGTATCAAGTTGACATAACACTAGCCAGCACAGAGATGCAGTGAAGATAAAGTATGATTCAAGATGAATATGCAAGCAGGTTAGTGTTTGGAGCTTCTGCTTTGTAAGCATTGCCTGGAGGAAGCTGAACATTTGGGTGATGTTGATTGGTTGATTCTTGAGAGAATTGTTGTAGTTGAAGGACAAGAAAGGTGTTATATTTCCAGCCACCCCAAATTTCTTATCTTGAAGAAGTAAGTGTGGGTGTTACAGAAAAAGCTGATGAAGGCTATAAGAGAAAACTGAAATTCAGGAAGAATTCTCTGCATCTCCCTGTAAATTGTGAATAAGGAACTTATTCCCTAAGCTGTGGGTAAGAAGGGAAGGAAGTTGTTACTGTCCCTATTTACAGGACTGGAAAACTACACAGCCGGGCTCCTCATGACACCAACTCAAGACCCCTGCAGAATCTCAGTACTACCCACTCGCCAATAGTCCTCACAAGGCCCTGAGGGAGGAAAGAGCTGATCCCTTCTGCCTTGTCCATTCTACTCCAGAAGTGCCGAAGGGAGAACAGCTTCCTATATGAAGTAGCTGCTTTGGCCAGTGTCTCACCACTGTAACAATACCTGAGGCAATTAAATCTTTTTTAAAAAATATTTCTTATGGTTTATTTAACTTTATTTTATGTGCATTGGTGTAAAGGTGTCAGATCCCCTGGAACTGGATTTTCAGACAGTTATGAGCCGCCATGTGGGTGCTGGGAATTGAACCCGGGTCCTCTGGAAGAGCAGTCAGTGCTCTTAACCACTGAGCCATCTCTCCAGCCCCAGGCAATTAAATCTTTAAAAGAAAAAGTCACTTGGGCTCATGGTTTCAGAGGGCTGTTGTATTTGTCTTCTCATTCCAAGGTTTCTTGGTGTCCTTGTTTTGGCTTGCAGAGAGGCAGCATTCCATGACAGAGCAAGAGTGACATCTCATGAGAAGGAATTGAGAAAAAGGAACTAGAAGCCTCTTTCTTGTTTCCTTCAAGGACACACCCCTAATAACCAGAGGGCCTCCCACCAAGTCCTGTATCTTAAATTTTCCACCACCTCCCAATAGCACCCAGGTGACCAAGACTTTAATACATGAGCCTCTGGGGCACATTCTGAGTCTAAGATATAGCAACACCCCAAAAAGGAAACTGAGGACTCTGATGTGTAGTAGCCTCACAGAACTGCCTGGGACAGGTATTTTCTTTTTTTAATAATTCATTATTAGTATCATTCCATAGCATTGCCTTACATGTTGGTAGCAAAGTTGAACTGCTTCCTTTTGCTTGACACTGATCACACTTCTTGAGAAGAACTTAGAGAAACATGTGTGACAAATTTAAGAATGAATATGACCTAAGTGAGGGTGCAATCCATCACTGATAGAAATAGAAGCCAGCTTGTTGTTCCTACTTCCTGTCATTCTGCGAAGCTGTATAAAGCATGCACTCATGTGTTATTTAAATGAATCATTCCTATGACAAGAATCTGAACATGTTGCCAATCCTTGCTCATCTAATCCTCAGAGACTGCCGGAGAGAGCAGCTACTGGCAGCCTTAGGTTGGACTTCAGCCGATATGCCCCCCTGACACTGTTTCCCGCAATCTGTACCTCCACACACACATACACATCGAGTTTACTCCGAAGATAAATAACATGTTGGAGTCATTGGGAATGAGAGGTATAAAGAAACATAAAGGAGATTTAGTGAGCCATCTCCCACCCTGCAAACTCCACAAGTTTCAGAACTGAACACCCATTATTTTAAATACGATTGTCCCTGGACAGGAGCCAGAGCACCCAAGACTGTTCTGTGGAGCACCATTAAATGCATGAGAATCAAAAGGAGGTAATTTCCCAGCTATAATCAGACCTTCATTACTAGCCAGCTCTGGGGGGTAATTAGCCTCTTCCTCAGAATTGTTTCCTCTCCTTACATCATCCTACCTTACATCTTTCTTATGACTTGCCCTCCAGGAATCACAGCGCCTAGCATCCCCTCCCCCATCACCACCGACCTCTGCGTTTCCACATTTCTCTACTGGAGATAACAGCTATGATTTCCATCCGTCCTTTACAAGTAGCCAACTGCTCAAGGATACGCTTCCGCTTCTCGTCCCTGCGTGCTAATGGATGCAAGTCTGTAAGCAGGTTTTGGAAAGGATTAGAAAGGAAAGAATATGTCATCTGTTGGCGTGTCGCTGAGGAAGAAGATACAGAGGTTCGATGGCGAAGCCATCCAGTCAGCTGCTCAGCATGCCTCCTCGGGTGCCACCACCTTAATGGGGTCTACATGTTCCAAGAGCTACATCTCAGCAAATACGGAATAAAAAGTGGTTTTGACAGTTTTCCATGGTGTATAAAGCTCAAGGAAAATAACTCATACTAATAAAACTCACGCCCACACAAAAACGGTTGTAATATCAAAATTTCTGCTCACTATTTTCGTTCAGTAAGAGGGGAATGTCTGAATATACCCATGTTTCCATCAGCTATCAAAACATTTGATCATCTTAAGAAAATTCATCTAGAAAGACAAAGGGTAAAATATTGTTCATTCATTGCAGCTAGAGAAAAGGCTCAGCACTTCAGAATTTTGGGATTCATCAGTGACTAGTAAAGGGGAAAAAAAAAGAGATGAACTCAGCAGTTAAGAGCGCTTGCCATTCCTGCAGAAGTCCTGGGCTCAGTCCCCAGCATCCACATGGTGGTTTATAATCAAATGTAGTTCCAATTGCAGGGGGTCTAATGCCCTTTCCTGTCCTCTGTAGGCTTCTGCACAAGGTGGTCTATGTATGTGTTCCCAGGCACACACACATACACATAAAATTAATAAATCTAAAAAACTATTTGAAAATACTGTTAATGCTGGGCCTCTCAGAGGCAGCCTTTCAGGCTCCTTACGGAGCAGACCAGACATCTACACCCTGGCAAGCTCTCCAAGTAAGAGCTCGCCTGCCAAAGCCTGAGACACACTTGTCTTAATGGGCTCGGCGCTGGAAAGAGCTGCACAGAACATCCATTCATGGAAAAAACAGCAGTGCATCCATCGTCTCCTAGAACATGGACAAAAACGAAGTCCTCTTCCGGAAGCTGCTCCCTTCACTAGGAGAGAAAGTGTGGAGAGGTCTGAAGTGCAGTGACAGGCCTTCTATGGGTTTATTGTTAGAAACCTGGTGAAAATCCAGGTTGAGCTTAAAGAAAGTGAGAAAGAAAAAGGGAAGTTGAAGAAAGGTTTCCCATGGAGATAAAAAGTATCATCGATAATAAAGACGTCTATGCTGGTCAGATCCCAATTACCGTAAGAGATCCTTATTAAGAGAAAAGGTTCACCTTGGATCATAGATTCAGATTTCAGTCTGTGTTTAGTTATTCCTAAGGCTTTGGGGACTGTGATGGCATATCACATGGAAATTCATGGTAGATCAAAACTGCACACTTCACAGCCGAAGTGTGAAAAAGATTGAGGAGGTGGCCAGGGTCCCACAATGTCTTCTAAGGGCACACCTCTGATAAGATTTGTACCACCTGACAACAGCACCCAGGGTAGTCAAGTTCAAGACTAAGGCCTGTACACATGGACTTTTGGAGACACTTATGAACCAGTCTATAGCAGAAGAATATGAACAGTCAGATAGACAAGATATGGATGTGTTTATAGCAAGGTTACATTGGTGGCTACTTAAGTATCCCACTACAGAGAACTGATTAAGCCATTCAAATTGAAGTTGGCAGGTGTATTTTCATTTTGTTGTCTAACCTATGGATTTGTTCTGTTATGGTTTGAATTTGAAATGGCCCCTAGGGGAATCATCTGTTTGACACTCATCCGTACCTAATGGCACCCTGCTGGTAGGTTGTGAAACATTTGGAACATGGTGATAGCTGGCAGAGGCAAGAGGGTCACTTCAGGGCATGCTTTAGAATATACTGCTTTGCTTTCAGGTGCTGTTCTCTGCTTCCTGGTTGGCCATGACATGAGACCTAGTGGTCACATGTTCCTGCCATGCCTATGCCTTCTCGGCTGTGACAGACTTTACTTTCTGGAACCCCCAACCAAAATAAATCTTTGCTCCCTCAAGTGGTTTCTGTTAAGTATTTTGCTCACAGCTGCACAAAGGTAATGACTTCACCGTCTTCAGACTAAATATTAAGCAGCCTAAAGAAAATTTGCACTGGCTGGACCAAAGGAAGGGCTCTGAACCACCTTCCTCTCTCTCGTGGTGCCTTCTTCCGGGACTCTGTCAACCTGAGTGTAGGAAGCCGTGTGAAAGCACCTGTAGTAAAAGAAAATAGAACACTATGGAGCACTCCCCACACTGCCCTATTAAGTGGAAGGAACCTTTTTAAGACTCAGGAAGAAAAGAGATTGGAAGGCTGTCTACAAGGTTATATTCCCAGATCCCTCAGTCCAATTAGTGGACAAAGGCAGAGACTTGAGATCTGCCCATTCATTGGAGGAGCTGCGCAGGCGCCAGGTTCTTGTCAGTTTTTCCTGAGAAATAAAGGGAATGGGCCCAATGGCGGTGAAGTGGCAGGTGCAGTGCCACTCGAATTCACAAGGAACCAGCAAGTCCATTTTGCTTTTCATCTTAAGAATGCAAAATGCATGAAATTACAGAACACACTGCGTTTGAGGATTTCTCATAACATAATTCTTTGGAGACTGATAACAACATACATTTGTTTGGGTTTTTTTGTTTCTCTCTCTCTCTCTCTCTCTCTCACTGTGTGTGTGTGTGTGTGTGTGTGTGAGAGAGAGAGAGAGAGAGAGAGAGAGAGAGTTTATTCAGGATCAAATTCAGGACTCCAGCATCCTAAATAAATACATGTTCTAACACTGAATTAAACACCAAACTTTGGTTTCATTTTTATTGTTGAGTAATAGTCCATGATAGAGATATACTATGATATAAAAGTATACATTCTAAAGGACATACAACCGTTCACAGTTAAGGCCTTTTAATACAATAATACTATGAACATTCACATACAAGGTTTGTATAAATCTTCACTTCTCTGGGATAAATGCCAAGAATGTAAATGCTAGGTCACATGGCCATTGCATAGGTAGTTGATAGGAAACTGCGAAGCTGTTTTCCAGAATGTCTGCAAAATTTTCCCCTACCAATTTTAAGAAAAAGGGTATGGTTTCTGTTTTATGGGCTCTTGCTTATGTTAGAGCATCTTTTTATTGCTTCACATGTATGATAAGCTGACAAGCAAAGTATGCTTGTGTCAGGATAGATCTTTCTTGAAATTGTGTATAATTGCATCCAGCATCTTAGATTCTTTATTTTAAAGAGATCTGTTCCTAGCTTTAATTTTGTTCCTTTGCACGCGCAACCAGTGTGTCCTATTGAGATACTATATGCAATATTTTCTTTCTTTTGCTTAAATAAAAATATTGCTAGATATGCTTTCAACATCTGTCTTCAGTCATGTTCCATGACACCTTCTGTTTTCAAGGTCTTGTCTTACGCTCTGGTTACTGCTTCTGTGCTGGGCACTACCATTCCACCCATCCTGTACCACATCCCTACTCTTTTCCTGCACATTCTGTCTCTCTGTACTCTGGGGGAAATGTCTCAACTCTTTCCTTTGCATCGGTGGCCCTCTTGTCCACAATGTCAGCACAGCTTTGACCGCTTTTAACTACATTTAAATTCTTCAATTTCAATTCTGTCTTCCAACTTCACATCTCTCACCCAGCCTTCCCTGCATATCATCCTGTCATCCTCATCTCTTGCCGCATCCCTCTGAAACCGCTTCAAAGAGCACAACTTTTCATGTCGAAAGTTACTGAAAGCTTCTTTTTCAAACTATTTAAAATAAATCATTTTCAAAAGCATTCTTCATGCTGAAATTTCAAAGTGGTATTTCTTTCTCTTGTGCTGCATTATTAAATTGTTTTTAATTGAGAGAAAGTTAACGTAACACAATGTTCACTAAATTGTCCCTTTTCATTGTGCCGTTCAGTGGCTGTCAGCCCATTTACAGTTCTGTATAATTTCTCCAGCCACTGCTGAGCTTAGAACCATTGCCACCCCAAAAGAAATCCTTCACCAGTTAAGCACCTGCTTTTCACTCCTCCACCGAGCAGCGCTCTGTCTCTGTGGATTCACCTGTTCTGGTTGTTTCATACAAATTCCATCATTTAATATGTAGTTGATTGTGTTTGGCTTCTTTCAATGAACATGTTTTGCAGTATTTTTATAAGGGACATAATTCTGAGTGTAGTTTTAGGGTCACAGGAAAATCGAATTGAATATGTGAGACTTCTCCTAGACAGACCTCACTCTTATCCATGAGGGAAAACTTCCAGTACACCAGTGGAAGCTTGAAATTAGTCACAGAAGTACAATCTCTCACTATGTGCTATGCAGTAAGCTTTTCTCTACACATAAACGTAAGCCTCAGTTACAAGGAGAAATTTACAGCTCCTCTTTAGCATATCAAAACGTCCAGCATCACCACTCTCATGCATTGCAGCTGTTATCAAGTTAAATAAGGGTTATTTCAACCCAAGCACTGTAATAACGTGATGTTTGCTCTGATATGGAGGTGATTCTAAGTGACTAACACAAGGGGAGTATGTGGAGCATGGATATGTTGAACAGAGGAATGGTTTGCCTCCCATGCAAGACAGAGCAGGGACCCACTGTTCTCCCTGCTCCCCTCATGGTGTAGGAGGTCCTTCTGTTTATGAGTTGCTTTCATTGGTTAATCAATAAGGAAACTGCTTGGCCTGATAGGGCAGAACTTAGGTAGGCAGAGAAGACAGAACTGAATTCTGGGAAGAAGAAAACAGAGTAAGAGAGCCACCACGGAGCTGCCAGGTCAGACATGCTGAATTTTTCCCGGTAAGCCACGACCTCATGGTGATACACAGATTATTAGAAATGGGTTGAATCAAGATGTGAGAGTTAGCCAATAAGAGGCTAGAGCTTATGGGCCAAGCAGTAATTTAATTAATACAATTTCTGTGTGATTATTTCAGGGGTTAAGCTAGCTGGATGGCAGGGACGAAAAGCAGGCCCCCTCTCTGCTACAGCACCCTCACGTATAGCCAGCCCTGTTAACAACATCCAGCACCCACGTGGTATATTTACTGCAACTGTTGCACCTATACTGGCATACTTTTTAACATCCAGGACTCCCAGTTTCTGTAAGCATTCCCTTTTGGGGGTGAACTTTGTATGGGTTTGGACACATATGTAAAGGTATGTATCATTGCAGTATTCAGCAGAGACACTTGCTGTCCTAAGGACCTCTGTGCTAAGCCTGATCTGATATGATCTCTTGGTTTCATTTGTTGAAACAGGCTCTCACTACGTAGCCCAGACTGGCTTAGAACTTGCTATGTAGACCACACTAGCTTCAAACACACAGAGATCCACTTGTTCCTACCTCCCATGTGCCAGAAGTAAAAGCCCAAGCCACTATGCCAGCATTGTGCAGTCTTTTTGAACATAAAGGTTTTGGATTATCATCAGTCTCCACCACATAGATTAATCTTGTCAAGAGATAGAAGAAGGGTCACCTGGTTGCTATTTGCTTGGCAGTGAAAGATACACCTTTGCTACCCTGCAGTCCTTGGTTCCATGGGTTCCACGGGGGCCCAGAGCTCATCCTAATCACCCACTCTGCTTCTCTCCATTGATTGTCTGACTCAAAAGCACACCTTGTTTTCAGAAAAAAAAAATAAAGTGAGTTTTGTTTTTATCAACTTAAGTAAATATTTTATAAAACAGTTTTGAAGATGGGCTTCTTCTGAAAAGGTAGAAACCAAAAAAAAAAAAAAAAGATTCTTTTGAAAGAAACATCCTGTGTTTGTGTTTGAGATGGTTTCTTCAAGTGGAAGGCAGAACAGTATGGTGCTTGAAATGGAGGCTCAGGGACTAGCAGCCTGGGTTACGTTTTATTCTGTCATTTAGAGAAATAACACAGGCGAATTCTTTAACTGTTGTATACATTACAGGGGAAAATAATAATACCTCACCCTGTCATCCTGAGAATTAAACAAATGGATATTCATTTGTTAGCAATCAACACAGCACTTAGAACTACCTACATGGGCTGAGGAGGCAGCTCAGTTGTCAAGCATTTGGTAAGCATGGGAAAGGCTCTAGGTTCAATTCTCCAGATCCAGAAGGGGGAAAGCAGAACAAAACACTACAGGGGTCATAGAAGAAAGGATGGGAAACATTAAATTTAAGCATATATTTTCAACTAAAGTCTAAAACAATTGTGTTCCGTATTTTATGGCAATTCAGAGAGTCATTTACTTTTTTAGATTTCTTTGATTTTCAACATTTAATACATGAAAGTAATAGCAACCTGTATCTGATTTCTTTCTTTTAAACACTAAATCTGTTTCTAATCTTTCTTCTTCTACTCTCAGAAGAAGAGTGCCTGGCAGCCCAGGCCCGAATAATAACACAGAAACTATATTAATTACAACACTTTTTGACCAATAGTTTATGCATAATTTTAGCTAACTCTTACATCTTAAATCACCCATTTCTGTTAATCTGTGAACCACCCTGAGACTGTGGCCTGCCAATAAGGTTCTGTTTTGGCATCTGTCTCCTTCAGCAGCTATATGGCGTCTCTCTGACTCCGCCTACTTTCTCTCTATATCTCTGTTCAGATTTCCCTCCTGGCTTTACTCTACTAAGCCATTGACCAAAACAGCTTCTTTAATAACCAATGGTAATAAAACATATTCATAGCATATAGAGGGGAATCCCACATCATCTATGTAACCCCAGCAGAGAAGTTTCTGCCTCTCCAGAGGCAGGCAGATCTCTGTGAGTTTGAGGCCAGACTAGTCTACAGAGTGAGTAAATGAGTTCCAGGACAACAGGCTCCAAAGCAACACAGAGAAACCCTGTCTCTAAATATATATATGTTCCTCTCTTCCTGAACCTTCCACACCCCCACAGATGAGAAGCAGGGAGATCAGTCCCAAAGGTTCTGGTGATGCTAGAAGATACAAAGAGGCCTTGAAAGGACTGGTTTCCAAAAGCCCTTCCAACCCTTCCACTCTGTGAGGCAAACTCAATTTACTTCCCAGTTGAGCAGGGTCCTTGGGACCTGTCATCCAAGGAATAAGCACACTGAAGAAGTTGAATTCATTCCTAAATGGCAATACAGATACATTTGAGCAAGAAGTCAGCATGTATGTCTTTAAAGGAAAATTCTTTTCCAGGAGAAAAGTTGACAATACTTGGAAATCAAAGACTTTCTAAAACTATTCTGGGGAAGTCCAAGCTGGCTGTAAGGATGAGACATCCCACATCTTACATAATATGAAGTGCAAAGGTCATGGAGACTTTTAGGGTTTGCTCACTAAGAAGGGATCCCTGCCTTCCACACTAGATAGAAATCTATTGACAGCAAGAAAAGTGACTGGGAAGGAATGCTTTTCCCTATTTGGGATTTTCAAACATAAAAATAGAAAAACATTAAATGGTATATAAAAAAAACTACTGTGTGATGACCTAATATGGTCCCTTTTCCTACCCCATCAATAGGTTGGCAGACTGATCAACTTGGCCTTGATTTAATAAGCAGTCAAGTCTCTGAGCTTGCATGTGTCTTAGTTACTGCTCATATAGAATTATCTAATTCAGAAAATTGATGTAGAGAGTTAAATAATAAAGTTACCCAGGGACCATATAATATGGAATAGTACTATGCAGAGAGCTATAGAATTGAATACAGTTTTCTTGTTCTCTTAATGTTTCTATTTCTATGTTATGTAATCTCTCAAATTCCTGTTTCTTTTTCTATGTGTGTTTTCTATGTGTGGTACATAGGCCATAATTGTTAGTTGATTATATTAGTAAGTAAATAAGATGAGACTATCAGTTTTACTTACCAATAAAGAATTTAACAAGGAGATCTCAAAAGGATGAAAAATACAATATAGTGAAAAGCATTGCATTGTTATTAATATCAATAATAATCTAAATCAGTTAAACTTGATAATTCAAAAATCATTTTTGGTACAACAAATGAAGTCTCAAAATCTAAGAAAGTATTTCCTGTAGGACATTCAGAAAGCTACGATGTTAAACCTTTTACCACACAAAAAAATTCCATATGTATTAAGAACATGTATTGAAATATGATAGCTTTCTCCAAGACAGTATTTTTAGGTTTGTATTAGAAGTAGCAATTTAAAAGGCCGGACGAAGTGGACTGAAGGATGAGCAAGATGACAGAAGGAAGAGAGACTGAAAAAGACTATTAAAACTCTATTCAGGCAGCAGATTATGTAATTTAGACACATGTATTCCACTCCCAGGAAACCCTGTGGCTATCATTTTATTGCGGTGTTTTGCAACAACTGATATCAATAGGGATGACAAAGACCACTTAATTGTTGTGAGAATACTCTAGCTAAAGGGCAAAAGAATAATTAGGGTACATCTTCAGCATAATTTTCATTTTAAAATGCTTCTTTCAAATGTGGGTCTTGGAAGAATAATGCTCAACTTGTGCTTTACACAATTCCATATCATTTCCCCAGGGGGTCAGGGTTTTCTCTGCCTTAAAGGTTGGTAATGAGCAAGGCTACTGACAAGCCAACAAGCCCTTCTAAACCTCCTACAAGGGCATTCCAGCTTAGTGATTCTTGAAGTACAGTCTTTAGGATCCTTCTTAAGTGTCCATTTGTAAATTCTTGTGGATAATGGATTGATGACTCCAGAGAGACTTACCACCCAATGTTCTATTTGTAGCTTCCTAACATATTAAATATGAC
This sequence comes from Ondatra zibethicus, assembly GCA_004026605.1. Taxonomy (NCBI): domain Eukaryota; kingdom Metazoa; phylum Chordata; class Mammalia; order Rodentia; family Cricetidae; genus Ondatra; species Ondatra zibethicus. The sequence goes on along the minus strand of PVIU01000430.1, from coordinate 210,084 downwards.
TATAATTTGGTATTCATAGACTAACGCCAACAAGCTCATTGACTTTATTAAAGATTCTAGATCAGCATTCTTTTAGAAATATGGCTGTTATCCAGGCTTCTGACTCCGCAAAGGACCTATATGCATGCACACACAGATAGTAAAATATCCAGTTGGGAGGGGTAGGAGTGTATTATTAGTTTGTCATTTTTGCTGTCTTGAATCAGTTGTAATTTTTAAATGCTGCTACTTTTACTTTTGTAAATTACTCTTTAATCTGTCACTAATACATAGGTTGGCTGGTAGAATGCATATTTGCCTCAAACAGTATTTCTGACAAACTTTCCGATGACTGAGCTTTAGCATGTACTAAATTTATACATTCTTTCTCTTCAAGATTTATTTATTTATTATTTATGTACCTGCATGAGTTTATGTACAACATGTGTGTGAAGGTGACTTTGAAGGCCACAAAAGGGTTCTTGGATCCTCTGGAACTAGAGTTACAGCCAGTTGTGAACTACCAGTTGTGGGTGCTGGAAAGCAAACTCAAATCCACTGGAAGAGCAGCAAGTGCTCTTACCTGCTGAGCCATCTCTCCAGTCCCCAGGACTCATTCTTTGTCATGAAAACACGAGCAGAAACCAGTCTTCACCTCATTTTGTACAGCACCTGTGCGCCTAAATAGCTTGTACTCTCAAGATAACTGTGAAGTAGATGTTAGAGTGTTTTAACTCCATAGAGTATAATTTATAACATAAAGCATAGAAAGTATTCATTTTAATCCATCCTGTAAGTAATAATTATTTTCTCATTAAATGAAACGTTTTGAAAAATGTATATGTTTATTTTCATGTGCACGTGTGTGTATCTTCATGAGTTTCTCTGCACCACACACATGTAGGTACTACCCCAGGTTGCCAGAGGGCATCAGATCTCCTAGAACTGGAGTTACAGATGGTTGTGAGACACCTAGTGTGGATGCTGGGAATGGGACCCAGGACCTGTGCAAGAGCAGTAAGGTAAGGGTTCTTAACCATGATACCATCTCTCTAGTTCATGACAAACAACTCTTACATGTTTCTCCTAAGTTTAGTTCTGTAGTTTATCATTCTTCAATTCTTGGCTATCCCCAAATTATCTTTTGTTTTAAAACAAATAGTGGTAGAGTGTCTAAGGGTTTCTGCTCCCCAAAAAGCTGGAGTTTCCATACGGGAGAGAAGCGACTTTAGAAAGAATGGGGGAGAGTCATAAATGGGTAGTACTCTAAATCACCAAAGTCATATTGTTCTCCAGAATGAATCATCCTGTGCAGATGCCAGATAGCCAAAGCGGTGCTGTACATGGAGACCCATCCAAAATATTTCTGCCCACGAACTTCGTAAACACGTTGTCAACAAGCATGCATGCATAGCTATTTTCACTGCAGAGGGAATCTCCCAACTCCTCCGGCTGCTCATCTGACTCCGCAGAGAATTTACTTCTGAATTATTTTAATCAGAACAAGCTTCTCTGTTGGCCAAAGGAGCATAGGAATTTTCGTTCCTCGGAAGAAGCTGTTCTGCCCTCGGCACAGGATGCTCCGAGCAGCTAGCTCCCCACCTCAGAGGTCCACTTTTAATGCTTTGCCTCTGTTCCGGACTGAGTCACGGGCACATTTTCCGGTGTTCTTGTTCTTGCCCGCTGTCTTCTGTTGCAGCATGCTGCCTTCTGCCTTAGCCTCCCCTTCCAGTCTTCCCTCCTCTTTTTGATATTTAAACAAAACAAAACATGTTTTTTTTTTTTTAATTTAAAGCCTTCAATTCAGCCTTATGCTACCTTGAAGATTTTCCGTAAATAGTCCATTTAATGGTTTAATCAATTTTTATGCCTGCAGTAACAGATCTGTTTTGTGGGTAGAGCTTCCTGTCCATTTGTGAGAAGCATTTGTTTTTAGTTCAGCCCTGACACCAAGCTTGAGAATCACTCAGTCCTACAGCTAGTTCTCTGGTACTATGAATCACAAGTATGAAAAAAAAAATCCATCTACTGAGGTTTAGATGTAGCTTGAGGACATCCCTGAAGGTTCATTGCTTGGTGCCTGCTCCCCACTGTTGCAGTCTTGGAACGCAGTAGAGTCTTTAAAAGGTAGGGCATAGAGGAGTGTGATGAGGTCACTCAGGCCCCATTCTGGGACGGAAGTAATGAAGTTCTCCCAGGAGCTCAATGCTCCCTGCAAGAACAGAATGTTATCAAAAGAGCAAGATGGCTTCTGAATCAGTGTAGCTGTCTGCCTTACCATAGAATCTTTGCTGCACATGCTCTGGCCATTGTGCTTCTGGTTGCCATGAAGCCCTCAGTAGAGGGTCTCAAGCTATGAACTAAATGAACTCCCTTTTATAGGCTGGCAAGATGATTAGGCAGGTAGAGGCTATTTCAGCTCAAGCCTGACAAACTAAGTTCAAATTCCAGAACCCATGTAAAGGTAGAAGAAGAGAACCAACTTCAAAAAGTTGTCCTCTGACCTCCACAGGCATACCAAGGTATTCATGCCCCATCCCACATCATGCACACACACACACAAAATAATAATAAAAATAATAGTAGTAATAGTAATAGTAGTAGTAGTAGTAGTAACAACAACAATGAAACAATAGCAATCTCTTTTTCTCTTAAAGTACCCACATACTATTTTATTGAGTATCTCCCTGGACCTGACTTTGCCACTACTCTACTTGCTACTCATGTGGAGCTTTGGGATGTGTTGCACAGGAACATTTAGTGAAGACACTCACAGTAAAGAGACAGTTACCGAAGTCAAGTCTCGGCCCTGTGTCAGGGATCACAGTACAAACAAGAGAGGAAGAGATGACACATTTGCCTCCTTACTTTCTGTCAACTATTTTTGACCAGAAATATTGTGTCTTAGGAAATGGATGATAAAATAGTAGATACATCACCAATGCTCATTCTCAAGTCCATCCCCTTTAACCTTGAATTTTATAAAAATTCCTCATGTGAGCTAATTTTTTAGGTATGTTTGTGTATTTCTATGTAATTTTAAAAAGTTTAATGATAATTTAGAAGGGGTAGAATACAGTTATTTTAAAAAGTAAACCAGGCAAGAAGATATCAGAGACTTTCAATTTTTAGTGTTCAGCCCCACCATCCTCTCATAATAACCAGAAAAGAACAGTTAAAGCAACATTAACAAACAAGGCTTACATGCAACCATTTAGAGAATTTTAGAGGCATTCCTAAAAATTTCCAACAAGCATTTTCCTTGCAAGTGGATTGAGAAACAAAACATGTTCTGCATCGTTTACCATATGAAATGTGAGTTTGCCTCTCACGAAGCAGGTAGGAGAAAGGTACAGTCTCCTCCCACAACATCTCCTTACGGAGACATAGCAGTTTAGAACTGATGAAAAAGACAAAAACAAACAAACAAACAAAAATAGCCATACAGCCGTCACTTCCAAGGCACCAGTATGTGAGACACATATTTGAACTTACCAGGCACATTAAGTGTTTGTTTTACTATTTGCACACTTTTTGGCACGTGTCTGAAGATTTTATCTTGCTGAAGAATAACATCTGTTTCATGAGTAGGATCCCTGTATTCACAAGGGACCTCATGTCGGCATGGGTCTGACACTAAGTGGGCGAACCACCTCAACCTATGACTGAGTCTCTACTATGTGAATTAGAGGCAGAGGCAGGGAAAAAACATATGAGGGTCTCTGTTCTGCTTATTTGTGTGCTAAGTCAGGCAGAAGATACTGCATGTACATGTTTCTCTTCGTGTAAACTGCTACAGATTACTAGTAATGGAGACAAGAAGAGCCCTGGGAGTTGCCTGTGTTGTGAGTTTTACCTGTGTATCTGTTGGAGAAAGCCTCTATTTTTATAGAATATGAATGTCTCCTTAATTCTGAGAAAACTGACAGAGAGTGGGTGAATATTCCAACTGAATCCAGGAGAGCCAAGAAAGAAGTGCCTATCAGAAAGAGCTGACTGACTGCATTGGCCTCAACTGCTCTCTACCTGCAAGAAAGCTGCACGGGCTCAGAGAGGTGCAAGTGACCAAGGTCTAGGTGGGTCTCACTTGAATAAAACACAGTTAAAGAGAAGCCAGTTAAGAAGTGGCATGGGATCTACGGGAGGACGGCCTACAAGGAGAGAAGAGTAGTGGCTACAAGTGTTAGCATCACAACTCAACACCAAAGATCGCTAGGACAGGAAGTACAGCAACATTTCAAAGACTGCTTGGGATCATCGACAAGATGGGAACGTAGAGCTCGCAGGAAAGGAAAACCAATCTTTCATAGAAAGATCAAAGATAAAGATGGGATACACTTTAACATAGTAAAATTACATATAAAAGTTAAAATGTTCCTTTTTGATTAGGCAGAAAGGGGGAAATGATGTTGGATGTCTTTCTGCACACTGTGAATATGTGTTGCTCTCATTGGTGGAGAAATAAAGCTGCTTTGGCCTATGGCAAGGCAGGATAGATTCAGGTAGGAAATCCAAGCAGAGACACAGGAGAAGGATGGAGTCTGGGAGATGCCATCCAAAAACAACTGGTAATGCCACAACCACGTGGCAATACTTAGATTTATAGAAATGGGTTAATTTAAATGTAAGAACTGGCTAGTAATAAACCCGAGCCATCAACCAAACATTTATAAATTTTAAAAAAAGATGGATACACAACCCACCAGCCTAAGAAACTGATAGGAAAGAAACTGAAAACAGTACCATGCCAACTTATCAGCACAGAAAGGACCGAAGCGGTGAGAGCTGAAGTGCTAGCGTGTGCTCACGGGAGTCCTGTGTGCATCATGTACAGCTCACACAGAAGGGTGGAACAATGTTAGTTAAGACACAGACAGCAGGATAGAAGGTAACCTTGTTCTTCATAATTTTCTCCATTATCTACACTGTCATTAATAGGAAAAAATAAAGGTAATTGATAATACTCCTGTGTTTTAAATATAGAAGCAATATAATACTGTAATGAAAAAAACACTGGTTTTTTTTTTTTTTGGAGACAGGGTTTCACTGTACAACACTGGATGTCTTGGAACTCACTCTGTAGACTCAGACTCAGAGATCTGCCTCCTGAGTGCTGGGATTAAAGGCTTGTGCCACCACAGTGGCTATAAAAAAAACCCTTAATAATAAGAAAGATACATGAATTAGCTACTCTGTTACCATCTTATAAATGCTATATATTTTTAAGTATTACATGTATGTTTTAAAATAAAATTTCAGTTTGCATTACTTAAGGATTCATGTTCATTTTATTTTTTGCATAATATTTTATTGTTCTTAGACAATTTCACATACTACTCAATGTAAACTGGCCACTCTCATGACTTATCTTCTCATATCTTTATGCCATTCTTGTTTGTAATCCATACTCACCACAAATCTCTCTAATCTTCAGGTGCATTTGTGGTAGTTTGAACGAGAATCGTTCCCAGAGACTCATATGTTTGGATGCTTAGTAGCATCCCACTTAGTAGAACTGTTTGGAGGTGTGGTCTTCTTGAGGGAGGCATGTCACTTTGTCTAGGCTTTGAGGTTTCAAAGATGCATTTGAGGTTTCTTTCTCAGTGTGCTCTCTGTTTCCCATCTGTGGTGCAAGATGTGAGCTCTCACCTGTTCCTGCCACCATGCCTTCACTCTACCATCATAGATTCTAACTCTCTGTAATCATAAATTCAATAACATGCTTTCTTATGTAAGTTGTCTTGGTCGTGATGTTTCATCACAGCCGTAGAAAAGCAAAATACTATACCATTTTTGTGGGTTATGTGTGTATGTATGTACATGTGCATATGTGTGTGTGTGCATATTTATGTGGGGGATTGTTGACAGGGCCAATTTCCTTGGGCCCAGTCATGGCGACTACATTCGTTGTGCATTAATTATTACAATGGTCTTATCAAGCCTAGAGGATGGCATTTCACAGCAACCCACTAGACAGCAGGAAGAAAATGTCCAGCTTAGTTCTTGCCTTCTGTCTCTATATCTTACAGCAAAGTGTGTAGTGTCTTCTTCAATATAATCATACCCTCTGGTTCTGGTGAGCAATAAAGAGAACTGACAAGAGTTTGTACTGTTTCAGGACCTCTGGGATCCCGTTGACCAAATCCTGCGGGGATATCTCACTCCTGGACCTGAGAACTGTGTTCAGGAATGTGCTGCCTCTAGGGATAGCACCACCCAGCCATTACTGTTACAAGTGTTCACTTAATGGCTGCAAAACACGCCACTGAAAATCCATTCAATAGATTGTCTGGTGTTTTTATTATTAGTGTACATGACAGACCTTCAAACGTTTTAAATTATGAATGATGATAAATAAATATCTTTACATAAATAATATTTTAGCATTTTAGATTGGTTAACTTAGAGTCTCTAAAATAATAAACACTCCTCTTTAATCTTAACAACACTTTGTCTACATTAGACATTAAACTCATTTCCATCTTCCAGAAGAGGAAATTTAGCTTTAGAGCTCATCCTTGACAGGTGGTAGGATCAAGCTCTGCAAGCTGCCTGGAGATTGGCTCACACTGCTACTTGACTTTCCAACACTGTCACTTTTCTGATTAACATCGTCAGCAGACCTGCCTCATAGATCCCACTTCACGGGGAACCCTACCAGAAATGGGGTATTTAAGTTCTCTTTCAGGTGATCCATCAGACAGGGAAGAAAAGATACTAAATTTTTGTTCTGATTGGCATTATTTTCTTTGCTTTCAAGATCACTAAGGAATGTCTAAACACAGAGCAACACATTCCAAATGATGAGTAACTGAATTCATCCAGTATGTTGATCATACTGTGCATTCATGTGAGCTGGATCAAAGCAAAATGAAAACACCACAAAACTTAAAGGAATCCCTTTCTCTTCCAACACCCAGCGAGCCTGAGGAGAATGACAGCTGAAACAGGCCTCACTTCCAGGGGAAGCTCTTGATGCTGGATCAGAAACAATGCTTTTTAAAGCAAAATTCTTTGAAATGCAAGAGGAAGAATTCTCAGAGAAGAAAAGGCTAGAAAGAACCAGAAAGAGCAGGCCTGGGAGGAAAGAAGGCAGCAAGAGCATCTGTGCCAGAGAAGAGACTGAGTAGAATGTGGAGAAAGACCAGACTCCCATGCTCCACTCCTCCAACACAAACAGTGTGAATGAAATTCAACCAGATTCGAGGCTGGAACCACCAGTCTAAGGAACTGAAGGAAGTCCTGGGAAGGGATCAGCTGGGTAAGCTGAGCCGAGTCCTGCAGGCCATCACCTGCAGTGTGCAATGCTCATGGAAGGCAGAAGGCAGCCATCCACAAGAGCTGCCCACACATAGTCCTGGGAGATACCCACGCTGGGGCACTGTTGACTCCATTCTAAATGTCCCTTCTCAGTGGACATAGGATGTGGCAGCTGAGAGAGAGACTCCACTAAGATCTCCATGCTTGACTTTGAGCAGCGTCTTTAACAAAGGCCTGGGAGGTAGTCACTCAGAATGAAGTGCTGGGAAAGGGGGCTGTAGGAAATAAGAAGCAAAATAGGATGGGTTAGAGACAATGGGAAAACGTACTTAGTTATCTGAGCTGTGGCCTGGAGAAACCCCATCCTTTATCTAGGAGTAATTCTAGAAGATAACATAAGGAAAGTTGCGGTGAGGCAGGATGTAAATAAAGTATCTTAGAATTTACCAGAATAATGAAAGACATAAGTCTTCCTGGAAAGAGTATATTGCATGCCAGAAATATTCACAAGTAAATCTATCTCAGTAAAACTTCAGGACTTCAAAGATTAAAACAAAAATATTAAAAGCTAAAATACAGGGGAAAGAGATAATTCGTTTTTTTTTTAAATTGACACTTATAGATGTGAATTTTCCTACAAGCAAGAACTAAGGCCAAAATCTAGGAAGCAGCAAATTTACAGTGCTGAGAAGAAAGAGAGAAAGAAGGAAGGAAGAAAGAAAGGAAAGAAGGAAGGAAGGGGAAGGGAAGGAAGGAGAAAGGAAGGGAAAGGGAGGAAGGAAGGAAGGAAGGAAGGAAGGAAGGAAGGAAGGAAGGAAGGAAGGAAGGAAGGAAGGAAGGAAAGAAGGAAGGAAGAGGAAAGAAGGGAAAGGAAGGAAAGAAGGAAGGGGAAGAGAAAGGAAGAAAGGAAGGAAAGAAGGAAAGAACAAAGCAAGCCATTGACTCAGAGGTATGTACTTCATCAAATCATTTAGAAGTGAGAACAAAATAAAGCCATTTCAGTTAAAAAAAAAAAACTGAGAGATCATTAACCATGAGGAATTGAGCATGAAGTACAGTAAATCAGAGGAAAGAATGAGATGCAAGCAGCAATGACAGGCACAGCTAATGCATGATACACTGGTAAATTTAATTAATGGCTCACCAAGAGTATAACAACATAAAGACTTCTTATTAATCAGAGAGGTAGGGCCAGTAAAATGGCACAGCAGGTGAGAATGCTCACTGTCGAGCTGACAATCTGAATTCAAGCCCTGAACTCACATGAAGGAAGGAGAGCACCTACTCCCATAGGGAATCCTCTTACCTCTTTGCCCTGCACACACTGCGCGTGTGTGCACATGCGCACATGTGTGTGTACATAAAATAGAAAGTAAATTAAATAATTTTAAAAGACCACTGCAAAGAATTTTAAGTGTAATTATGATGTTAAAATATTTAGTTTTGCTCAGTGGAAAACTACAGGTACTAAATTGATTTACATAGTATTAATATGTTACACTCAGCATTTAAGTGTTTGTGCTAAAGCAAGAGAGATAGTTTTCCCTTGGGATGAACACACCAATCTGTTATCCAATGACAAATGGTCAGCTCTAAAAGACATACATGCCAATGGCATTATACATTTAGGGACATATATGTATATGCATGTATGTATTACATGCATGTATGCATGTAATAGTAATTGATTAAAAAAAGGTCATTAGTTTGAAAGCTAGAAAAGGAGAGGCATATGGGAGGGTATGAAGGGAAGGGAGAAACGCAATTACAATCTCAAAATAAACAAATCAAAAAAACTGTAAAAATAGAATCCAAATTGTAACCCTGAAAATTAGAAAGATTAGAAAAAGTGATCCAATTTTACTAATCACAAAAAGTAAGAAAATAGGAAACAGAATCAAAAGAGAAAACACTAAAATAGGTGACCGAAGTAATTCTACTACGTTAACAATCATAATAAATGCAAGGAAGCTTGTTCATCGAAGATACAACTGAGAAGAGATATAAAAGCAAAAGATACAGGACACACATCCATGTATCTTAAGTGACATAATAAAAATGAAATCCCAGATTAATAAGATAAAAATGAGTATTTAGGCCAGGCATGGTGTATACAGTTGTAATCTTAGTGTATGAAAGGCTACAATGACAGAGTCAGGGGTTAAGATCATCCTTGGCTATATAAGATTTTGCCGGGAAAAAAATGTTTTTAATTTACAATTTATTTTCCCTTCCAGATATAATGGTGAAATGTATGCCAAAAAGAAAACCAATTTTCAAAGGTTTGTCTTCATTTTAGATAATAGAGTTAGAAAAGAAAATTCCAAGGATGGTAGAAACACACTACAGAGTAAGAAAATAAATTTATTTTTCAAAAAGAATCAGTAACTATAAGTCTAAAGCCTCCAAAAAAGTGAATGATCCCTCTACAGTGGGAGACTTCAAGATGTATTTCCAGAAAGTACGAGATTAAGAAGGCAAAAACAGGAACCAGTCTTCCTGGCCCAAGACTTTCGCCGCACTTGGGAGGCAGTTCCAGGCCAGCCTGGACTACAGAAGGACACCCTGCTATAAAACAAAAATAAAAAACTCTAAGAGTACAAAAAATTCTGGAAATTATAATTATATATCATGACTCTCTGGAAGACAACATTCATTTCTTTTGAAAACATTTATAAAATATTGACTAATAAGTAAGCCCCCAAGGAAGTTCTGTGGACTTCAGGGAATTAGCATTTGTGTGTATTTTTAACCAAAAGCTATTACATTACATTTAGGTTACAGTCAAAAGACAAGTAAAACAGATTACAAATTCTATTTAATTGGATGGAGCAGTCTCATGTAACCTATGTTGACCTTAGACTGCTGATCCTCCTGCCTCAACTTCCCAAGTGCTGGGACAAAAAACCAATTTCAGATAGCACCTGAATTACAGAGAAAACCTGTATCCCAAGGGCTCTAAGGAAATCTGGAGCCATGCTGTAAAGTAATATTAAGAAGGGAATTTCTGTTCTTCTATGAATGTATGTGAGAAAAAAGATGAGGAAAAATGAGCTATGTTTTCAACTGAAGAGTCTAGAAAAAAGACAGTGTATGTCCAAAGAAGATAAAAAAGGAACTTATAATAAAGGTAGAAGCAAATTTATGAAGTAGAAGAAAATAATACAGGTAACTGGAAACACTTAAAGATCATTCACAAAAATGACTATTTGCACACAGTTACCAGGATAGGGAAAAAGAAGCTATAGCAGTAGAGTGAACAGAGCAAAAAGGCTGAAGCACAACCCTCATTCTCCTCCTATAAAGAGCACTAGCCTGAGATAGCCCAAGTCTTGCATGGTACCTGTAAGAAGACATGGCTCTTCATATTCCCTATATTCCTATAATATGGTCTCTAAAAACAACAGCACGTTCGTTTTCAGCTCACGTTAGCCAGGATGCTAGGACAGAGCTTTAGGCTGATTTTGTGTTTAGAAGGCAGGTAGATCACAGTTGAACTATTGCTCTTCCCTAAACTGTCCTGAAGTGTAATGATAGAGAAGTTTAAAGTCTTTAACACAAAAGTAAAGGAAATACACACACACACACACACACACACACTGCACACACACACACACTGCACACTCTCTCTCTCTCACACACACACACACACACACACAGCAACCCAGAGAATCTAGGTGACAATTCCTGGAGCACTGACCTAGCCCACTAGTTGTCCTGTGCAATCCCTGGGAATCTGCACTGCAGAAGCAGGCAGGTACCTGGCAAACAGCTTGGCTGAGAGCTTTCATCCTTTGTACACACCAGAAAGTGACTGTCCTGATCCCTTCCCCCGTGTTAAGAAGTTTTTATTTGATCTGGTTTGTGTTCGTGTGGATTGCTATAACAAAATACTTTGGATTGCATGGCTTAAAGAACAGACATATATTCCTCACCATTTAGAGGCTGAAGTCCAAGACTAGAGTGTTAGCAAGTTCAAAGTCCATTTCTCCTAGGAAAGGCCAGCTTCCTGGAATGTAGCTGTCTTCTCGCTATGTTGTCACTGGGCTGGGAGAATATGCTAATCCCCCCAGAGGGGCTCTTGTCTCACATCCTCATCTAAACACACCCACTTCCAAATATCAGCACATTGTGGATAGAGTTTCAACATATGAATTTGGGGGACACAAATATTTAGTTTATAAAATGAGTTTCCCAGAATGAAAGCAAGAGAACAAATATAATTTATCTTCTGATTTTAATTAAGTTCAGGAGCCCTCAAACCCAAATTGGTTGAGAAAAATGATCCTTTGCCTTTGAAAATGAGTATTTCACAAAGATTCCTCTCCCCTTCCCTGATTTTTCCCTTTAGCTTATAAACTAACGAAGAACTTTGCTGGGTTATGACCATGCCTGAGGGCTTTATGAAAAATAAAGCTTGGGAGCAATAAATTCGAATACTCAGTGGAAAAAAACTATCTACAGCAAAGTGTTCAGGCTGCTGCCTAGGTGCTGCATGGATGCAGTTCAGAGCATCCATTAAACTGTAGGAGAGAAAGAGATCAAGGGGTAGAATCTGTATGTGAAAGAGGAGCAATAAAGGAAGAGTTAAAATAAAACCTAGAGGGTGGGCAAAAAAATCTTTCCCTAAAAAGGTCGGAATGGATAGTGGGGCAAGGACCCTGAAATCATTGCCCACAACATCTTGGCCCAGGGCTTTTGCAGGGCAAATGTTCATTGATCACTCAGAGTGCCTCAAGTTACTGCCCTTATATCCCAGTGCACTGCTATACCACATCTCCCAAAAGGCCCAGGAGTGGCTCAACTCACTGCCGAGGAGACACAAATGCTAAACCCTGGCAGGATCTTCATGGTATCAAGTCTGGAAACATCCAGAAGGCAAGAGCTGGTAGAGGTAGGACTCCATCTGGATTGAAAAGGATGAAGTAAGCAACCAAGAGCCCACGGCTGGAGTGCAGCCAACAGAGAGCATCTCCAACGGGACCTCTGGTGAGATCTATAGGTTGTCAGTGGGCAACAGCAGCCTAGGGAAGCTACAATCTCAAGACTCCAACTGCAGAGGGCAGGGGCACAGGCTGTGCTCAGCAAGGGCATAGAGCGCAACTCCCCCAGGCTTTGGCTGTTGTGCTCCAGAGTGCACAGGAACCAGGACATGGAGTCAAAAGAATGATTCTGGGGCTTTAAGATGAGTCACCTTTTCAATATTTGACATTAGGCTTCTTTGGAGCCTCTTACTTCTTCTTTTCTTTGTCTTCTTTTTGGAAGGCTGCCTCTCCTATGCAAGCGTATTGGAAGTAGAAAACGCTCTTGATTTTACAATATTGTGGGTAGAGTACCTTCATCCAGACATGCTTGGAGTCTAGCCACAGTTGATCTAGATAAAGCCAGATAACAACCTAGACTTGGTGCTTCCGAGTTGGTGCTGGAAGAATTTAAATGGGACATTTGTAACACACCACCTCTACCCAAGGCTCGGGGAACACGGTGGTAGAGAGAGCAGAGGACTGCTATGAACTAGTCCAGACAGGACATGAATTTCAACGATATGGTTGCCTGCACAAGGCCATACCAGTCACCATCTCAGTACAGATAAGAGAAACTGCATTTTATTAGCATGTTTAAGTGATTGTACCAACTTGCCTTTCTACCTATAGGAAAATAAATACCCATTTCTTATCAGAACTGATTATTTATATATATATATTCAACAACTGAGAACAACCATCTTTCTTTCAGTTTATCCTAAAGCAACTCCTTTAAATAAAATATCTTTTTTATTTACATACTTGAGCTCTAGAAAATCAACAGGTCATGCTCAAATCAACATGCTAATACTCAAAGTGTACTACCTGTGGTCCAAGATGTAAGTGGGTCTCTATACAATCAGTTCATGAATACCAAACTGCCTTTATTTTAATTTTCCTTCTTTTAAAAAATGATATTTTTGGAATTCACATATGAATATAACATATTATCATCATATCCCTCTACTCCCTCCAACTCCTTCCATGTGTCACTCCAGAACCTCTCTCAAACTAAAGTTCATCCTCTTCTATCTATCTATATATATATGTTTGTGTGTGTGTGTGTATATGCACATATACATATCCACTTAATGTTGCTTATGTGTACATGGGTGTAGGTTGAACAGTTAGGCATGAGCAAGCTATCAGGGGCCTCATCTCTGAAGAAATTGGCTCTTTCCCTCAATAGTCATGAACTGTCTTTAGCTCTTCAGTTTTGTGGGCCCTTCATACATCCACATATATTCCTCTTACCTCTGCTCATACTCTTCCTCTCCAAAATGAATAAAGTATAAGTAAGAAAATAAATAAATAGATAAATAAATAAATAAGATTCTTAGCTTTGACCTACCTTATCCTTATCTACTATGGTTATGGGATGTCGCAAGGATGTGTTACTAGTAACAAAATTCTCAAGTTTGTGAATATTTTCTCTTAATTCTTAGCAATAGACTCAAAATTAGTCTTGTAACTATCACTCTCATGTAAATATTCTAACATGCTATAGTCTGTTTTTCTGGTTCTTTCCTTTCTCCTTTTTCTATTCCCCTTTTTTAAAAAAAATTTAGCTTATTTTGTATGAATTATTCTCTTTCAAGTGCTTATGTGTACCACATGTGTGCCTGGTGCATGCAGAGGACAGAAGAGCGCGTCAGAGCCCCTGGAACTGAACTTAGGGATGGTGTGAGCATCCATGTGGGTTCTGGGAGCTGACCCCAGCTCCTCTGCAAAAGCAATGACTTCACTGAGTCATCTCCCCAGATCCACTTTTGTTTTCGCTTTACTTTACTTGAGACAGAGAATCATTCTGTAGCATAGGCTGGTTTCACACATGGCAATCCTCCTGTCTCAGCTTCCAAAGTGCGGGGTTTACAATCAGAAGCCACTGTACTTAGCCTATGCTTTGTTGGGTAGGAAAATAAAGGAATAGAATAAATCACGAAATCTGGCATCATGTGAAAGTCGCTATCATTGAGCTGGGATGGGAAAAGATAGAGCTCCACTGATAGAGATTATGTAGTGAGATATTCAATGCTCTACGGATAGTAGTCACCAAACTTAATTAAAGTTATTTCTCGGTCCCACTGTGAGCTTTTCTACATTATACACTTATACATTTTTCTACATTATACACTTTTCTACATTATACACTTTTCTACATTATACACTTTCATCATCTCTTCATTTGGTCTTGAAAATATCTAATAATAACAGGAAGGATTCTTTCTCTTTCTGAGGTCAAATGAAATCAGAGATCTTGGGACTTCTCATCAACACTGCCTTTTACGAAAAGGAACCTCTGTACTCAGTGTGTTCGTTTCTTTGTTTTTCACTGTGACAAAATATGTGTCATGAACAACTTAGAGAAGAAAGATTTCTTATGGTTCATGGTTCCAGAGATCTCATTCCATAACTAGGTGGCTCTGTTACTGTGGGCTTGAGGAGTCTCTAACATCAAGGAGGAGAGAAGAGTTGTGCTGCTCACTTTACGACAGCCAGGAAGCAGAGTGTTTGGAGCAGGCTGGGCACAAGGCATACCCTTAAGCACAACCTCTCAGTGGTCTGCTTCCTCCAAGCAGTTCCTATTTCCTCAGGTTCTGCCACCTCTCAATGACATCCTTAATCAATCAAAGAATGAATCTATAAATGAATCAAAGTCCTCATGATTCAATCACTCCCCCAAAGCTCCACCTCTGAACTGGCATTCTGAAACAAGACTTAAACACATGAATCTTCCAGGGACATTTCATATCCAAACCACAGATGAACCACATTTTGTGGGCACTGAGAATAAGAAAGGAAGTGGGCAGCTGGTATATGAAAGAAGCAGATTTAAGCAATAATTTAAATGATTTTGGTAATAAGAGGAAAGAAAAAGTAGAGTCGTGTAGAGAAAACACATCCATATGGACACTTCTGGGCATTTGTTTTGTAGTTGCCAAATGCACACACATTTAAATGATTGTTTCCTTCCTGTGCAGAAGCATCTCCCAGAAGACCTCTCTGACCTTCTGGAGGACCTCTTTCCTTTTACTGGCCGTCTGGTAAACAGGATTTTCTTCTACCTTTTTAGCCACTGTCCACTCTTTCCCCTGTATTCAGTCTATATCTATTATTCCTGCTCAACGGAGCATGCTGGCTTTAGCACTCTAGTATCCTGGCAATTTTGCCTGTTCAAATATGCCATTGTACTCAGAGGGATCAAACTGGAACTGATCTGAAAGCCTATGCACAGACATACATGAAGGCAAAATAAAGCTAGTTGACATACCATTGTGGAGAGTGGAAATTCTCCATGGTCCCATTTCTATATGAAGAGCTACAAGTGGTCAATGCCCATAGAGAAAGGAAGAACCAGTTTCCTCCAGGGCAAATTCCTGCATAGATTGTCCATTCCCAAACTGTCAGTCCTAGATGCCTGTCCATACAAGCAAAGTTAAACAGACTCAATACATTGTGTATACACATGTGTATGTATATGCATATACACATAGCAATAACAATTAAGGAGAAGATCATTAATTTAGGAGAGAGACACAGGGGAGATTGGAGGGGAGAAAGGGAGAAGTGAGAATGGTCGAGATGGAGTGCTCACGTGTGAAGTTTTCAAAAAAAATAAAGTTATTAAATAAAACCAAGCCAACTTTATAACTTTGTTTCTGCATGCTGGGTCCTGTACAAACACATCACTTTTAAAGTATGTCATCATCTGGTTTACGCCATCATCATCTTCATATACCATAACTGAATGCTGTTTATCCTCTACTCAAAACCAAAGGTTAAGAAAACGAAATTCCCTACGATGGCCCACCTGAGGCTTATGAGACCTGACCAGCTCTAGATGAAATCAGTCCTGTCCATTCATATTCTCAGAGTGTGCAGCCAACTGGTCTGTTTCTCACAAATACCAAGCTCCATCCCACTTGAGGGCCTTGAACCTGGGATTTGCGTAGCCTAGAATTTGTTTATAGCTTCTACCAGATTCTCAACAACTCTTACTGAGTGTGTGTGCCTCAGCTCAAGCATCCCTGGCCCAAAGTCCAATCCCATGTTACCTTTCAAGTAGAATTAAACAATTCAATGCTACCAATTAAGTTCTTGTGATGTCCTTCGTTGGCCTTTACAGCGATTATCGGTTTCTAAGCTTCCATTTACTTACTTGGCATTGTTCTTCCCTGCTAGATATAAGCCCTGAGACCGTAGGAACAGCTGACATGACATATTCAGTACATGTAAATAGGTGAATATGTGCTTGAAAATAAAAGTGGAAATTCCGTAGCAGTTAAAAACCCCAATGTTAAATCCAAAGTCAAATTCAGCCATTGAATAAGATAACCTCAACCATGAGTTTGGTGACTATAACTGTGGTTCACACTTGCTGAGTAACAAGGATGGGTTACTCACTTGTGCTGTGTCTTACCCATGAGCTTACAAGTCATCAAACTGGGAAACTGATGTTTAATTCACATTCTCCAAAGACACCAGGCTCTGTATAGGATAAACTGGCTTCAAACCTAGGCACTCTGGCTCCAGTGCCTTCAGGCATTGGCACTACTTAATTAGAAACTTCCCGATATGTGAACCATGAATGAACTACAGATGCGCCACCAGTAATTGATTCGTTCAGCCCCGGGGCAGCCAGGCTGGTGGCCCCAGGCTGTGAGCAGTCTAGTCTAGGGCACCTAAGAGAGTGGGTGATCAGCTCTGATGCTGTTCCCCATCCCTCTAAACAGGGGTGGGGAGCCCTGACTGTGCCTGATGCTTCACTGTGGATAGGTCACACATCCTAAACTTGGGCGTCTGTCTTGGCAGCGCTGTGGACCAGACACCTCTGGAGCTCGTAGAAAAGTGCATGTGTGACACAGGCAGAAGCTCTGGGCTCCAATTCTGTAGACAGAGAAGCAGAGGATGCCTATAAAGGATTCTGTTTTCATTTAATTGAGTACATCTGTCAGGCAGCCACAGACATGCCCTTCAATGTATAAGTCAGCTAGCTGCAAGGTGACTGCCTGGGGACTGCTCATGGGTTCAGATAACATGAGATACATCTTTACCTTGATTTATTTAAAAATTTTGAGTTGGGAAGCTGGAAAGATGGCTCAGTGGTTAAGAACAAGGGGAGTTCTTCTAGAGGACCCCGGTTCGATTTCTGCTATCCGGATGGTGCCTCACAACTATCTGTAACTCTGGTTCCAGAGGATCTGACACCCTCACCACAGACACACATACGTGCAGGCAAAACACCAATGCACACAAAATCAAAATTAATTCTTTCATTTTTTTAAAGACTTTAAAGAAATAAATATTAAATTCTTTTAAAGGGCTAGAGAAATTGCTTGGCGGTTAGGAGCACTTACTGCTATTGCAGAGGGCCTGGATTTGGTTCCCAGGCCCCACATGGTGGCTCACAATGACCCAACTGTTCCATTCCAGGTGATGCAACACCTTATCAGATCTCCTTGGGATCCTTTACCCAAGTCATCCATCCTTAGGTACACACACATACATAAAATAAAATGTAAAATAAGTAATATAAAATCTCTTAATTGGACACTCTTTGCAACCATTTGATGCATTAAATTCTGCTACATGAAGTTATGATCATGGTTTTTCAAGACAGGGGTTCTCCATGTAACAGCCCTAGCTGTCCTAGAGCTAGCTCTTGTAGACCAGCCTGATCTTGAACTCACAGAAATCTGCCTCCTGAGTGCTGGGAATAAAGGTATGCACCACCACCACAATGTATAGCTCAATAAAAACAATTAAAAATAGAAAAAAAAAGTTATGATCATGGAATCGGGCTCAAATTTTGGCAAAAATGTGAAAAGATTGGGTAGAGGTTTTATATAAGTTTTATATTGCTATCTTTAATACATTTTACTTCATTTTTCTTGCCATAGTTATATATAAAGAAAAGATAACTGCCTTTTTTTTCCTTACAGATACAGGAAATCTGACCCAACTGTCTTAATTTTCTTTCTATTGCTGTGATAAAGGCCATGATCTAAAACAAGTTGGGGAGAAAAGGGTTTATTTGACTTAGAATTCCAAGTCATAGTCCATCATCGAAGGAAACCAAGGCAGGAACTCAAGCAGGACAGGAACAAGGAGGCAGCAACTGAAGACACAGAGGAACTGACTTGCTCCCCATGACTCGCTCAGCGTGCTTTCTTATATAACCCAGGATGACCTGCCCAGGTTTTGCACCAAGCACAGTGAGCTAACCTCCTCTACCAATTAACAATCAAGAAAACACCCCCACAGACTTGTCAATGGGTGATCTGATGGAGGTATTTTCTTTACTGAGATTCCTGTTCCCATTTGATTGTAGTTCATGTCAAGTTGAAATACTAACCAGGACACCAGCACACTCCCAAGATCATTTTCTATGTGGGTTCCAACGAGAACGGGTTTGGGAAGCCTCCTTATAGCATACTTTATCTGAAGAACATTTATTTTGAACACATTATGGGAAAGTTAAAAAGTAGGCATTTGTGTCCTGCAGACACGCAGGCCCGTTCACCACCCACTTGCAGTTACTCTGGAAGGCACTGTGCTCTCCCTTGCTGTTTCATCTAGGTGACAGGTAAGAGCAGAGACATTGGAGATGGAATGCTTGGTTTTAACTGCAGTTTACTACTTAAATGTGTGACACTAAGCAGGCACCCAGCCTCTCCGTTTTGTCATATAAAAGGGGACTGTGACAGGAACCAGCCCAAAATTGAAACAAGGTATGTAAACATCCCCAAGTGATGCATGGCATATAGTAAGTACTCCAAAATGTCAATTTTTACTCTTTCTTATCCCCTCTTTCCCTCTCCATGCCCCACCCCTTCCTTGCTTTTGCCTAATTAGGTCTCATTTCCGGCGACTGTTCAATCATTCTTCCATTTCCTATCTACCGAGGACTGGACCGGAAACCCTTTCACTACCACACAGAGCCCAATGTTAGCCTCTTCTTAGCACTTACCACAGAGCATGGGCATTTTCATTTGCTTGTCTGTTGCTCTCCCACACTTCCTCAAAGGAAGCTCCTTGGGAACAGATAGTATTCTATTGGCCCATGATTACTCAGCCCCTACTATAACCCTTGTACTTAAGTGGTCAATGGATGATACTTGAATGGAAGAGCCCATTTGATTCCATTGTTACTTCTGTAACAATGACAGCAAAAGGAAGGCACCCACATTTTCTAATATTTACTCAAAAGTCTGATTATATCACAAAGTAGAACATTTTTTGTTGTTCTATTTTGTTCCAACTTCCTACTGACCTTATTGCCAACAACTATGACTTTCTCCCTTTTCCATTCAAATCCGTCCCATTTCCCATTTGTCACTTTATTTCACCCTCAGAATTGTGGGTAGGTCAGAGGAAGGTTGAGGACACTTTGGTGATGACAATACAGCAGGCAATATGTTGGCTAGAGCTTCTCAATGCTTTACAATTCATGGAGCCATTTGTCATGAAAAGGCAACCAGGTTTGGGGATCAGCTGAGATGGCTCCAGAGTCAAGCTTGAGAACAGGCAGCAGAGTGTTGAGCCACACCTTTCGGCAGAAAATACCTCCAAGTGACAGCTGAATTTGTCAAAGTTTTCTTGTTCTTGGCTCAGGAAGTCATCCAAGACCACCCAGTTAGTTCCCCTTGGATCTGCAGCTTGTTTCATTAGTTTTCTGTTTCTGTTTTCTAAGAAGGAATATAGAAAGGGGCAAACAGGTAGTCTATATTACAGAGCATATTGATTTTTCTAATCATCAAGCCCACATACTGGGTGTATCTTCACAGAAGTCAATACCTAGGGCCTTGGGAAAGGAAAAATAAAAGAGAAACAAGAAAGAAAAACTTTTTAGAACTTTTTTTAAAAAGTGTTCAGTGTGCCTGTGTAGATGTCCTGGGATGGGGGATGAGAAGAAGAGAGTGCTGCGGAGAGGAGAGGTAGCAGCTGCTTTCCAGGGTCTAGCCTGGGCCCTCTGTGAGTGTGGACTCACCTCATGTTCACACTGCTAGATGAAACTATGTCAGGACACTTACGGATGGACAAATATGACAGAAATAGTTAAATAGAACTTCAGGCATCAATAAGTTTTGAAACTAGATTTTTCTAATTATAACCTCTTCTCTTCTTCCAACCAAGGATGCGAGCCGCAGCCCAAATTTGGTCCTCTGTCTATTTCTTTAGAGTTATAAGTTGTGAATGATCTTATATTTTTAGGGATTTGGGAAAGGACCAGATAACAGTTTGTGACATATAAAAATTATGGTAACTATATGAAATTTAAATTGCAGTCTTCATAGCTTGAGAGTCAGTAGAATGCAGCGCCACCTTAACTTAAATACTGGACGTTCTGACTCTACAATGACGGGCTTGAGCATTTGGGTAGAAGTGACCACTTGACAGTCTACAGAGTTGCATAGATATTGAGCATCCTTCATCCAAGAAGTTAAGTCTAAAACGCTCCTATATCAAAAACTTTATGAGAGTTAACTTGGAGCCACAAGTGGGAAGTTCCAGAGTGTGAACCAGTGTTTGATGCACAAAACTATTTAAATTAGGGCATAAAACTGCCCAAAGACCATATAGAGGAAATGTATATGAAACATAAACCAATTTCATGTTTAGACATTGCTCTTGTCTCCAAAATATCCAATTAGAGTCATGCAAATATCGTGCAATCTAAAAGAATACCAATTCAAAGCACTTCCGGTCACACCCATGAGACAAGGAAGATGCTCTGTCTACATCTGGTTTTCTACAGAAAAGGTTTGTTGGCCCCTGCACTAAGTGAATGATTTGCCTGAAGAAGTTTATTTTCAAAAGAGAAAATGAAATGATTTTACCCTGGAAAACATTCTCTTGAATTCTAAGAATGATGTCAGATTGATATCGTATATTGACGATGTCAACTTTGATCACTTTTCTGAATCATATGCACAGCACTGTTTTTCCCCTCAGCAGTTACCTGCACAATTTGCAGGGCCTTTTGCCAACCAAGAATTTAGCAGAGGGTGAAGATGCAGACGGTCCTTTCCTGGATCTTCTAAGTAAACTAACTTCATCTCCCATTTAAACTTTCTTATCTTCAAACTGTGGCCAGGACAAGACAATCCCCATGGTCTCTCAAAGCAATAAAATTATAGGCTTCTGTGACTTAACACATCATTTTAGACTGCTAAGTGAGCATAGTGGTTGATAGAAGCTATGGCTTCGCATTTATGGCAGAGCAGCGGCCATATCCATGATTTATTTTACTCCAGACCCTTAGTCAGTATCTCAATTCCCAATTATGTCACTATCCTTTTAGGAAATATGAGCAGCTTTATGATAACTGGCTTCTTGGGAAGATTTCCAGGAACACACTGAGTGCAAACAGTATAAACTTTATAGTTCTCTGGTTTATCACCAATTTGAAATTTGGAATTTTGGGAGAAGGACAATGAAGTAAGCTGGTATGTGTTTTAAATATATTTTTTAAAGTTAAATAATAGTACACTTTCAGTAACTAACAATAACAATTTTGAATTTCTTTTCTGAAGTGTTTAATCCACTGACCACAAATCCAACTGCAAATACAGACACTCTCATTGTGTCTCCTTGTGGTATGTATTCTGAGCAGAACTCTGAGTTTCTTCAGATTGGTGATTTCTCGTAGGAAGGCTCAAAGGCAGAACTGCAATTCCACCTGGTGCACATTTATTCCATTGTCTATCACCACCGTGTCGTTCCCTTTAGCCCATAAAATAATCTACAAAGAGAAACTCTCCCCATGTGGAGAAGGCCATAACCAGGGCCTCTGAGCAGACAATGCTATACCTGCCATCCCTGGAGAAAGAACTGAGCTGTAGAAAGTGTGCAGTGTCCTGTAGCCCTACTCAGTGCAGGGTCAGTGATTCTTAACTGCTCCAGACTTCATTTTAATAATCCTTAAATGAAGCACAGGACCACACGCCATAACCTTACATTCAGAAGTTGACTATGACGAAGCCTAATGGTAGGCTAAGGAGAAATGGAATATTTTCCATCTTATGTACTCCTTCAAACATCAAAGTTTTTAAAAGTAGGTATGACTTTCATCTCTTGGCCCATGAGAAGATGGCTGTATTGTGTCGTGGACAGACAGTCTTCAGCAGGAAGCATGGACACACAAACCCACTGGGCTCAATGAGTAAACCTGGTGGTTAAAGTTAACGCCCACTCCCTACCCAGCCCCGTGCAGCTGTGAGCTGAAGGATGGGCATCATCATCAGTAGAAGGAAGGGTGAAAACATTCATCTTCGCACCTTCCTCCTGTCCCCGGACACAGTGATAATATCCTCCATGAAATTATGGGAGTGACTGTATCTACACACAAACTTAAACAGCCACACATTCATGAGGCTTGCCCCTCTACATCCAGCCTAAGAAAATCCATTACAACTTATTGTTTTAGACTAAATCAACTAATTTCAGACTAAAAACAATTTTAGATTAAATCAACTAAACATTAACATATTAACCAATGGGTCCAAGAAATCAGTATCCCAGATTAGATTTAGATTCTCAAATTTCAAGTCCAACCATTTTTGTGTTTCTTTGTTTATAAACATATCCCCGAGGATAGAACAAATTCTAAGTATGCCCGATCAAGGCTGTAAGGGGCTCCAGATGTGACTTTTAAAAAGAAAAGGGGAGGCTAGGTATGGGCTATATGCCTGTAGTATCAGCACTCAGGAGACAGCAACATGCAGATCTTTGAGTTCAAGGCTAGCCTGGTCTACATACCCAGATTAGAGACAGCTAGATTAGTAAAATCATATCTAAAAAGGAGGAAGGAGGAGGACATGGTGGTGGCATGGTCCAGAGACAGATACTATCTGAAAAATCTTCCTGCTTATAAGGATTGGATAGGCCACACCAGATACATATAAGCCTTTTAATGATTCCTGCTTATGGGGGCTGGAGGGATGGCTCTGCTGCTAACAGTGCATGTTGCTTATGCAGAAGACAGTTCAGTTCCCATTATCTACATCAGATGGCTCACAGATGCCTATAGCCCCAGTTGCTTGGACATGTGCTCACACAGGTTCTATCTATCTATCTATCTATCTATCTATCTATCTATCTATCTATCTATCTTTCTTGCACTCACGCACACACAAGTCAAATAATAAAATAAGTTTTAAAGATACCCATTTTGGGGCTGGTGAGATGGCTTGGTGATTAAGGTACCTGCCATCAACTCTGAATACCTGAGTTCAATCTCTGGGACCCACATTGTGGAAGGTGGTAACCAGTCCACAAGCTTTCCTCTTAGCTTCACATGTGTACAATGTGTACAATGGTACATGCACACACACAAATAAATATGTAATAAAAAATTTTTAAAGATTATCATTTCTTTTACATTGCTATAGTCTAAATTCTCACTTGAAGGGTTTCATCTATACTCTGACCTCCAAATCACTCTTCCTTTCATGTCTACTACCTTCAAACCCTGGCTCTTAAGAATTTACCCGAAAGATGCCAGAGTTCTATCCCACTGTATGTTTTTCTCCTTTGGGTCTAATATGCCCACCTTGGTGGACAGTCTTTCCTTTTCTTTTCTCCTCCACTGTGTTTAGGATTTCAAAGACTTTTTCTCTGGAACAGAGTTTCCCTTACCCTGACTCCTTGTTTGTGTGTCTAGTATGAGGAGAACATTTCTAACTCTTATTGCCACAAACCCTCAAACTCAAAATATCAAGATGGCACATATCCTTGCTTGCTTCTGAAAAGTTCTCCAACTTCCATGTGCTCTTCAGTCCTGTAACTTACACTGCATTGCTGCCACCCTCACATGAAAAAGTAGCAATTAGCCAACAGTTTCATCTCTTACTCAACAAACCAATTACCAAATGCAAACGCCTCCATCTGGGTTGTCCAGGTTTCATGTGACTTATGAGTTGGTTGTGACAGAGGCACTGTCTTTTCTGGGATTGAGGCTGTAAGCAATAACAATTTTGCCATCTTTATTCATGAGAGAACCAATCCTCAGAAAAAAATCTAGCCAAGGACCAAATTAATGTAGAAATGGAAGGAAGAGATGATCCTAACAGGGATGCTGATATGGTCCCCTCTATATCTGCATCCTGGGAGCCTCCTGTTATTTTTAGGCTTCTAGTGAATTATCTTTGTTGACCGAAACCACTGAGTTTCTGTTACCTGAAACTAGAGTTCCATGAACCTCATCTGTATGAGAGGCCACTTTCAGGAAACACCACATTCAAAGTCTGTGATTACAGACTGGTGTTCCTGGGGGTACTGGGACATAGCAGACCGGGGCATATTTAAATCTATTCTCTGAAGTTTTTAAGAATTTCACAAAGTAGCTAGATAGTCCCAGTACTTTATTTAATTACACAGTTCATTTGAGAAATGTTGGTTGAGACCCTTTGGAATGCAGGCTTTCTGAAATAAGGAGAAAATCACATCTGTTGAGTGGCTGTGTGCAGAGCGCAGAAGTCTCATCTCATTCAATTCTCCAAAGACTCAACGTTAATTCTGAGGAAATTTCAGTACAGGTGAGCAGTGCTCAAAAACATATACCCGAGGACCTGGAGAGATGGATTTGTGCTTAAAAGCACTCTCAGCTCTTCCAGAGGACCCAGGTTCAGTTCCCAGCACCACACGGCAGCTCACAATTGTCAACTTTCTGTATCTCAAGCTCTAGGGAATTTGATGCCCTCTGTAGGCACCAGGCATGCAAGTAGTGCACACACACGCATTTATTTATATATGCAGGAAAACACTCATACACATAAAATTAAAAATAATTTTAAAAATATATGGCCCCAAATGGCAGAACCCAGGCTTATAATCAACAGAAAGACATCAGGAGGAAAGCTAAATATTTCCTTTGATGGTTTCTATTAATGGGATCTTCTGGAAATGGAATGGGATAAGAAAGCTGTCTCCAACACACCAAAGCCTCCTAGGAAGGCAGTGGAGGCAGAGTTTGTTATTCTGGCAGACAATCAATTTCCTCCAGGTAGCGGGGATCTGAGTGTCCACTCCTGCTACAAAATATGGTGAGGTCAGCAGTACCCTCTATGCCTCTTAAAACCCTAAAACTTGTCCTTACTTGTCAAAAGTGTCTCCTTCCAAGTGAACACTTTCTTTTTGGGTTTGGGATGCACCCAGGAATTTAATTATTGCCTTAGTCTTTTATTTGGGCAAGCTTGAATGGTTTTCGTGGGTATTCTTCTTTGAGGAACTTTACCTTGATGTCTCTTTATCTGGTGCCATTCAATCAATATTGCAGCTATTTAATATTTTTTAAAAGGAAAAATGTTTCATTCTGACTTTTTTGATGCAACTGTATAGTAACATCAGAATCTGGATAATCTGGGCTAATTCACCAGCTTTTGCCTGACCCATACTGAGTTGATTTACTCAATTCTCATTTTCATTTTACATGTGTAGATGAAATATGACTATAGTTACTTAGGCACTATTAACTCAAGTTTGCAAGCAACCTAGGCTGTAATAAATTTGTATTTTGGGCTCAACATTGATTTTAATTAAAATTCTCAAAAGACTATCCTTATTGGTATGCCTCTCTTTGAAACGGTTTCTGCAGGTGAACACTACACAAAGCATTATATATTTATGGTTCTAAAATATATCTGAGATTTTATGAAATAGGTAGCAGAATTAATATTTTTATTTTACATGAGTGGTAAGCCTAGGAAAGAATCTCTAGATTTTTTTATCTTGTGAAATACATACAATCAATGCCTTTGAACATAAATGCAAAATTTTATGGAAAGAATAATAATACGACATGTGGCTCTAAAATTTCATCTAGGAATAAGATTATGGAGTACATATATACTGTATATATATCGCTGTGAGTTTGAGTGAGTTCTAGGACATTCAGGATTATGTAGAGAGAGACCTTGTCTTAAAGCAAAACAAAATGAATCCCCACCACACACAATCTACTAACTAACCAACCAAACAAACAAAGAAAGAGAAGTGAGGGGAAAAGGGAGAGGTAACTTGCTCCCTCTGGCATCACCAAGGCCAGCAGCAGAGTCACCTCTTCACAGCACCCCCTTATTTTCTTTTCAGTTACTGTGAGATGGAAGCTATTCCTATGAGATATGTGGGCAAACTGAGCAAATTGATTGGTAAATCTGCTAATGACGAATGAAGGATTTAAACCCAGGTCCATCCCATCTTATATACTTCTGAGTCAGATTAAACAAATGATGACTATTTGTCATTTGCATAAAAGTAGAGTTTCTGAAACTGAATAGAGATTTTCAAAACAAGAAGTAGTTAATGAACACATTGAAAAGTGTTCGACACTATTAGACATTAGGGAGATGCGAGTTAGAACTACTTTGAGAGTCCATCTTGCCTAGTCAGAATGGCTGTTAGCAAAAAGTCCAATGAAAGCAGATGCTTGCAGGGTTGTGGGGGAAAGAAAGTCTTATTTAGCGCTGGTGGGAGGGTATTCTGGTGTAGGCACTATGGAAATCTGCCCGGCAGTTTGACAGAGAACTACCACATGACCCAGGTATCCTGGGAATACACCTAAAGGACTCTAGACTCCAGACATGCTCATTCATGTTCATTGCTATTCTATTCACGATCGCCAGGAAATAGAAACAGTCTAAATGCTTATCAACTGATGACTGGATAATGAAAATGTGATACATATATGCAATGTAATTTTATGTATTTGTAATAAAAAATGAAATCATGAGCTGGGCAAAGGACAGCTAATGAGGTCACTAGGTACAGAGTGACAAACGTTGCCTGTCCTCTCACACGCAGATCTGTACATATGTATGCTTCGCTTGCAGCACCTTTCGAAGCCGGGGTGCTACCAAAGGGCCATGCGGTGCCTTAAGCGTGG
The DNA here is from genome assembly GCA_004026605.1 of Ondatra zibethicus. NCBI lineage: Eukaryota > Metazoa > Chordata > Mammalia > Rodentia > Cricetidae > Ondatra > Ondatra zibethicus. Next base: position 182,937 of record PVIU01000430.1, on the reverse strand, counting down.
CTGGGGGGGGAGGCTTTAAAATGAAACTGAGAGTGAAAGTGTAAAACCATAAGCTAAGCTCAACGGCTTCAGAATTGTAATTGCATGCAAGTTTACTAGTAGGGAACAAGGTAAGTATTCAGTGGCTTCACTTAAATCCTCGGAGTGATGTTTCTATTTTTGAGTTAATCAGAAGAAAGCAATTTCAATTAAGTCATTTTAAAAAGAAGAGGAGAAGCTAGTAGAGCATTGGTGATATGAAAGTACAGAGAGGGAACACTCCGGTGGGCAGGAAAGGTTTAAGCAGACATAGGATGGCGAGATATGGGAGATGAAGGGTCAGGGAAGATGGGCTAACCAAAATGAAGGGTGTCTGAAAAAGCTATACAGAAACCTACTATTTGTATGCTGACTGAAAAAATGTAAGTTAAAAAAGTTAAAGACTTAGAAGGCAGATATACTGCATGGGAGGATAATATAGTTCCTAGAAACTTTTTGTGAATTAAACCAAAACCCTAGTAGTAGGTATGTGATACTCCTTATGGTTGTTGATCAGAGAAGCCCAGAGTTAACCTAAACAATACAGGCTCTTTTAAAAAAGACTTTTGAGAAAGGATCTGACTAAATATGTAGCCCTTGCTGGCCTGGGATCTAATATGTAGCCCAGGCTGGCTTCAAACTCACAGAGTTCTCTCTGATTCACCCTACTTCCTGAATGCTAGGTAAGGGTGTGCATTACCATATCTGGCTATGGTACAGGCTCTTGCCATTCTTCTTGGGTGCTCATCAGATAAAGGTGATTGACCTGCCTGCTGAAGACACCACACACTTTAGCTGCACAATATAGAGAAATCAAGCTAAGCTAAGCTAGAAGTTTCTTCCATGGTAGCAAGCTTTCAATGTACTGCAATGTGCTGGGCAGGTTACTGGGGGGTGAAAAGGCACCGACATATTACCCAACTGTAAATTCTATGGACTACGATGCTAATTTTCCAGGTAAGGTATCCACATGTGTACAATAGCAGTCCAGCTGTTTTGGATGTAACCAATTGATCTCAGCTTGGATTTGAAGCTCACTCTACAGGAGGAACTACATGCTTGTATGGGAGAGGTCATAACCTCTAGCAAGGGACTTCACTACTGCTATTCAGCTAACTTGACATCACACCAAACTACAGTCTAAATATTTACATTTATACCCATAGATAAATATGACTTTTTCCTTAATCAGAGAAGATTCTTTTTGCAGTGAACAAGAGTGGATGCAAAGGTACTGAGCTGCTCAAGGCACCTAGACTGACACCTGAGTGCTCAGAACTAAACAAGACCTCCGTAGCTCACTGGCTAGTGCTCAGAAAACACTGCAGAAGGAGAAGAAAGAATTGAAGACAGAGAAAACAGGGGAAAGGGCTGTGAAATGCTAACTTCAGGGCATGAAACAACCATTGCAAACATGACTTTACAAAGCCATGGTTGTCTGCATCGGGCATACACACACTAGGCTTGTCAAAAGTCAGTCTTAGATAGGGAAGGGGCTCATAGACCACTATCCCTCCAGGCTGGACATTTGTCTACTGAGAGATTTTTAGGGGAGGAATGGTCATTCTTTTCAGTTGTATAAACAACTGCATATACCCAACCAGGATCCAGTGGATTATTCAAAACCAGTGGTCATAAGGATGGCCCTGGTAAACTCAGCAGCTCATAAGACAAAACAAAAAGACACGTGAGAAAGGGACCTGTAAGGGGCTTCTGATAATCGATGAGAGAGACTAGACAGATGGGATAAGAGTAAACAAAATGCACCATACACGGGAATGAAATTGTCAAGGAACAAAGTTAATTAATAAAAAAGTAGAGCCCTATGGACAAAGATAGATAGGTGGATGGTAGCTAGAGGACAGCATTTCTCTATGCAGCTTATGCTTCATTTTCAGCTGCAGTTCTCCATAGCAATGTGAGACGACAGTAAAGCTATAAAACGTGTAACAGCCTCCATGTCCTTCCCGTCTCCCGCTGGTGTTCTCTGAGACCCCCCCACTTTATTTGGTGCTCACTCAGCATCTCTCATGAATACTACAGAGGCTAGTCTCTCACTAGTCCCACTCATCCCGGCTGGTTTCACAGGTACTTGGGATGTAATACATTGTTGCCCATAATTGTTCCTCTTAACCTCTTACTCTGGTTTCAGGGCTCCTCCCCGGAATCTCACAGCACATAGGTAGGACAGAACCTATTCCAGTGAGCATTATAGTTCTTAAGCACATGGTCACTGCTTACCTAGCATGTCTTGTCCTGAAATTGCCTAGCTGCTAATTATATTCCCAGCTGTGTGGGCCCTGGTAGTTCCCAGTTCTTATGTAACAGAACACAGGCAATTTTATTTCTCATCGGAAAAATTGCCTTGGCAATCGCGGGATGTGTATGTGAGAGGAGGTGAGGAGTGGATCAAGACAGATCCACTTGAACATGCCATTATAAAGCCTGTTCTAGGAAAGATGGACCTGTTCTAAAGGGTACTCTGCTTTGCTCTATACCAGAGTGTCTCAGAATACTCAGTTTGGTAAAATGGGGATAAATTACTCTGCCTAAGAGAGGAAAAATCAGGGGGGTTAGGCACTGAACAGGAAGGTGGAGTGAATAAAAATAGCCCAGCAGAGGCATGGCTGGAGAAGGACCGGCAGCAGCAATTCCAGGGGGAGCACTGGACCTGATTGCCGTGATGTATTTGCCTTCACATACCTTCCCTGTTAGCCTGTTGGTTTTTTTTTTAAGTTTATAATACCTACAGTTTGTGTAAGTGGATTATTTAGGACAAAAACAGTGAACACAGAACTCTCTGATGGTAAGTCACACTGCATGAATGAACGAAACGCCACAGAAGACAGTAGGAAGTGACGCAGATTGTGGCCAACCGAGCCAAGGCTGTGGCTGGAGACATGTCTAATTTACCACCCCACATTGAATGACATTGCATGGAAAGACTTTTGTCCAAGAAGCCTCTTCTGATTGCCCTAGCTTTAGGGAATCTAAAAGAGATGTGGCACTTGCCTGCCAAGAGCCTGGGAGATGATCACCAAGGTAGCAGAGCAGGCATTGGCTAAAAGGGAAGAAAAAAAATGAATCCTACATGTGGCAGACATAAATGCCCAGCCAGGAAACAGAATTTTACTCCCTAACCCGCTCGGCTTGAGATCCAGGGAAAGCTTGTTTTATTTATGAAAGAGAGGGTTAGAAAAATTCATCCCCTAGATGCCTAAACCATTAGTTAAGTCGACCAAGGCCCCCCACACCCACCGAGAGAAGTTCCCTGTGGTGCAAGCAAAGACTTTAGTGTGGGGCACAGCTCGGTGTCACGCAACATCCAAAGAGTCTGAAGTTAGCAGAAATTCCACGAGAAGATTTTAGATCTTCCCAAGTTGTGGGATTGGCTGAAGTCCAAGCCAATTATAGCTACATCCCCAAGGTGAAGAAGGACACAGCGAACATCTGGGTTCCATTTATAATCTCAATGTTCCAGGAAGATGGAAGAACTAGTTACAGGGGTGTTGAGTGAGAAGGCCTCAGAAGGGCCCATGCACAGTGCCCTTAAAAGCATTTTCCCGTCTGGCAGCTGCCCTGTGACATGAGGAGGCTTGGCCCCTTCCATTTTGTAGTACCTGTAGAAGTGCTCCCAACCTGGGAGTGCTCCCAAAAGGACCAGTTCTACTGTTCCTCAGTATTTTCCTTGCGATGGGTGCAGGTTGGCATGGTGCTTACAGAATCCCAATGGCCAGGAAATGAGTATGAGCAGTTGGAAAATGAAAGAAATGAATTCTGCGTAGCCTGCTGTCGTATGGAGTTTCCTTAGCTGTCTAGAAATGGGTGACCATGGCTCTGGAGGTGATTGCAGCAAGGTTAAAAAGAATGGACAGATGACGCCTAATATTATCAATTCTGGTTGAATTTTTACATGTGAATTTACCTGAACCCACTAAGATGGTAAGGACAGCAGTCGACACTCTCTGAATCCCCAAATATGGACTCTTAAACATTTGTCTTAGTGGTTATTTTTGTATAACACATAACTGGCTTTCTAGTAGCTAGACTTGGAGAGAGAACACTTACCTTCCTTTCTTACTTTTGCTGGCATTGCCCTGGTCACAGGAAGTCACAGGAGTTAGGTGAAAGAAGGTTAGGGAGGAGGAAGAGGAGGCATAGGGTAAGACAAAGAAGAGAGAAAAATGAAAAGCTTGTGATCACATATACACAGGCAGGATGTGTTAGTGTGACCATAACACACTGAGGGAAATGCAGGAGGCAAAGAACTGAAAGCCTCATTCTTAGTCAAACTCCTTGATGGAGCAACTGAAGCAAAGCCATCGGTGCTTTATCACAGAAGGTGTCTATCCCAAATCAGAAGAAAACGGTGGCCTTTATGGAGGGTGAGTGATATGGAAGGGAGGTGGTACTTGTCTTCCTGTGTGCAGTTATTTTTGGTCTAGCCAAGAGGAAAATGGCATTCTCTTGAAGAAGGCAGTCATTGCAGGGAATACAAACTGCAGGATAGACCATGTAAAATACAATTGCCTCCTGCCACCTTCCTTGGTTGCCTATAGAAAATTAATAGGCACTAACGATAAAGTAGAGCTCAAAGATGGGAAAAGAATCTAGTCGAAAAGAATCTGGATTCTACCTTGCCTGAAACTTACAGGCACATTTCTGGACTTTCTAGTTGGCAGCACACTGAAACTTAACATTTTGCAATTAGCTTAAGTCAATTTGAGCTGGAATTTCATCATTTGAAACCAGAAGTTTATCAGTGTCCAGAACCATCTCTCTGGAATTGCTCAAAGATTAGCTGCTAATAACTATACAAGAAGATCCTCCCCCCCCAAAAAAAAACCCATTGGTGAAGGCAAGAATATTTATGCCAGGGACTATAACAGAGAAAACATGGAGAGGAGCATGTGAAGCTGCTTTCAGAATCCAGTTTGCCCCTTCTTGCAGATTCTTCATCCACGCTGCTCTTCTTGTTCCTATTAGAAAGAGTCTCATTGCTATAACAAACTTGAACAACCTATCTGTGCTGCAGACTGCTCGGTGCTTAAAAGTGAGTACTGCTCTCACAGAGGACCCAAGTTTGGCTCCCCAGGCAGCTCACAAGTGTCTAACTCAGGCTCTGGGTGATCTGATGCCCTCTTCTGGTTCCCAACACACACACACACACACACACACACACACACACACACACACACACACACACATACACACACACACAAACATATCTACCCCCCCCCCGAATAAAATAGTTCTTAAAAAATTATCTGAGAGCCGGGCGGTGGTGGCACACGCCTTTAATCCAGCACTCGGGAGGCAGAGGCAGGCAGATCTCTGTGAGTTCGAGTCTACAAGAGCTAGTTCCAGGACAGGCTCCAAAGCTACAGAGAAACACTGTCTCAAAAAAAAATTATCTGAGGCTGAATGTTTTGTAAAAGCAAAAGGGCTTGCTCAGCAGAGGTTTGGAAGTTGAAAGTTCAAGGTTGAGAGTCCTCAAGAGTCTGGCGTCTGTCGGGGGCCTTGTGACAGACAGTAATGTGGTGGGGACACACATTAGGCTCTCACAGAGTGAGATAGGAAACCAGATCATTGGAAAGGGTTCTGCTTGCTCTTTTAGAGGTTTGATTTCTTGAGAATCTCTTCCAAAGGCACATCTCCAAGAGCCTAACAACCCCAAATGAAATTCCACCTCTTGATGGTTACAACCATATCAATACCAAGCCTTCAAATAGATAAACCCTGGGATGGGGCGGTGGGGGGGGATGTTGCTGAGCTTAATTGTGCCCTCTACTCCTCAGAAAGGAATGCTAATCCTTGAAACTTCAGAATACTATCTTAGTTGAAAAGAAGTCTGCAGATGCAATCAGTTCAAACAAAGTCAGACTGTAGTAGGTACAGGCCACAGCTCTCTGTACCATAAGAGGTGAGAGGCACAAGGAGAATGGCTTAAGATGACCCAGGTAGAGTTAAGTCAAGTAGCTGAAAGCCAAGGAATAGATTGGTGGCCCCAACTAGAAGCTAGTGAGGGCAAGGATGGCTTTCCTGACACTTTACATGGAAACAATGTCCCTGCAGATACTATATGACTTGAGATTCTGGCATCCAGAAAAGTTAGTGCCAACCTTGTTTAAGCCACCCACTACATAATAGCTTGCTAGAGCAGCACTGGCAAACCAACAAGAGGGTTGCCAAGTCCTGTTTCATTTTGTAAAGTAAGTCCATCTTAAAGGTTGACATATTGTGAGATGTCTTCGTTAGCGTGTCTGTTGCTGTGATAAAGCATCATGGGGAGCAACTTGGGGAGAAAAGGGTTTATTTGGTTCCCAATTACTGATCACAGTCCATCATTAAGGGAGCCAAGGCTGGAACTCAAGGCAGAACTTAGAGGTATAAACTGAGACCATGGAGGAGTGCTGCTTACTGGCTTGTTCTCATGGATTACTCAATCTGCTTTCTTATAGAACCTAGGACCATCTGCCTAAGACTGGCACCACCCAGAGTGGCCTGTGCCCTCCCATATCAATTGTTAATCCAGAAAATCTCATGAAGCATTTTCTCAGTTGAAAGCCCCTCTTTCCAAATGACTCTAGGTTGTGTCAAGTTGACATAAAACCAACTAATATTGAGGAATTATGACATTAAAATTTCCCAAGATATTTGCATTTGAAATGATCACTGATGAGAGAGGTAGGAAGTGAACGAATAAGGATGGAATTTATACATCACCAAGGAACCGTCTCCTTCCTATGCATGCATTCTTACATAAACGTACATAAGGGCTCATTACAACAGAAGTTCCTCTACCGTTCTGGAGATGACTTGGGATCTGCTGCAGGACAGGAGGTAGGAGATGCCAAAGACTTAAGGTTTCAATCCCACCCATCTTTGAATGCTTCCTCTTGTTTCATTTTGGGATTTGTATTCACGATTTCCCTGGTCAAAAGAGCTATGACGCTAAAATGGATTGAAAGTCCATGGCATTATTTAATTTACAGTTAGGCAAAATTTTTCTTCACCATTTCTGCAAACCACGGCCACTCACCTGTGGGTTTGTTAGTGAATCAGAGCTACTCATCTCTACTAAGGACCCAAGGTGAGAAAATCAAAACGGGACGCACAACGTAGTTCCTCCTCCTTGGTTTTTAGGGATTCTGGTCGTGTGGTAGGAAGCTTTGCAGTTTTTTTTTTCCTTTGTTCCAGTCTGTTTAGAACCCCCAATCAAGATCCTTCTGACTCAGAATGTGCTAGGAGGCTGCTAGAAGTAAAAGTCAAAGTATATAGTTTATACTTGTTGATTTATGGGCTGTCCTTTCTGCCACTGGATAAGCAGAGCAAAATATCAGGATGCAATATTTGCATTCTCGCTGTGGAGGCAGCAGCATTCCCGAATGCCAGAAACAATGTGTTTGACACTAGAGAAACACACAAGTCAAAGATAACTTGCAATTCCCAAACGAACATGGTGCTCACACACTTCACCCTTTTATAATTTTACAGGTATGATCTCACTGGGAACCCACAGCCATCCTGCGGCTTGGGAGGATTGGTATTTCTTACACTCACCCACAGATGGGCTCAGAGCCTAAAGAGGCTCAGAGAATGCTCCCGGGCCTGAGCCCAGTTATTGAGGGAAGAGTCAGGGCTACCTCTGTTTTCTGAGATTCCTGCACTTAGAGATGAGGGAAAGGTGTCGTTCCCTCACCTTTTTTTTTTTTTTTTTTTTTTGTTTTAAAGAGTGTTTCAATGGAGAGAAAGCTTAAAAACGGCTAAGAAGTGTCTGGAGCTCTACTTTATTCCCACTGTTTCTGCCCTGAAATCTTAAGTCATTCTTTGCTTTTGTCTTTGTGATAAGCAACAAGTTCCCGGAAACAAATAACGAATACCGTTGTCAATTCCCTTAAAAAATTCTTCAGTTGAGCATGCGAATCTCAAAATATTCTTCAAATTATAATAGCTATTCATCCACCCACTCTGTGCTTTCAAGACAGCCGCCACGGAGCACACAGAGCACCAAGGCACTTCTGGCTGGGGAGGTGGGCCGACTGCACTCCGGGATTCTGGAATGTCTCTCGGGTTTTCTTCTTTCTTCCTCCCCCTTGACATCCTCCCTTTCAAGTTACATGTTGGGGTGAGTACCTTGAAGGGGAGAGAGAGATGAGTGTGGACCGGCCAGTTGAAGAATGGCAAAGCATTTTGAAGTAATATGGGCCCCGAAAAGAAATCAAGGACAGGCATTCCGCATCTTAAGGAAAAGCACCCCGTTCAAGTCCAGCCTCCCAGATCGTGTCTTTGTGTCCTTCGCAAAGTGGCCCATGGGGCTGTGTGAGACTTCCCACTTCCCAAATGCAGATGAATGCAACGAGTAGGAAAGTCCTGAACTTTCAAAAGCATCATCCCGCGAGAGGAAGTTTCAGGCTTGGCGAGGGTAAAAGTACCAGGAGGTGTGCGGGGGTGGGGCAGTGGTGATCTGAGAGGTCTCCAGAGAAGGAAGGGGAGTCCAAGCCGAGAGCCGGGAAAGCCAAGAAAGAAGGAATGGGCGCAGCGCCGGGCAGCGCGCGATCCCCGGCTTCTCGGCTGCGCGGGAGCGCAGGCCCGGAGGGCTCGGGTGACATCACCCGCGGGCCCCTTCCTCCTGCCGGGTGGGTGGGGCCTGGCGCGCCGCGCGGGCGCGGGGTCAAGGAGGGGGAAGAGGAGGAGCAGGCCTGGATGTGTCTGTGTGAGGACCCGGGAGGGGCGGAGGCGGTGGAGCGCGTGGCTCCCGGCTGCCCGCGCCAGCCCTGCCCGGCCCGACGCGCGGCCTCAGTGGCGCCCGCAGCGCAGCGCACTGGGATCCGCGCGCCGAGCGGGACCCCGCCGGGCGCGGCCTGGAAGGAGCGGGAAAGCAAAGTAAGGCGAGCAGCACTCCCAAGTTTTTTCCCAACTTCGCCCCCTGCAGCGGCGGCGGCGTCCCGCTGCTCGGCGCGTCCCCAGCGCTCCCCGGAGTGGCGGAAATTAGAGGGACGGGCGGGGGTGGGGCGCGCGAGGGAAGAAGGAGCGGGGAAAGAGTGGAGAGTCTGGCCACATCTGTGAAAACTTGGGGAAGGAGGGCGGGGAGGAGGAGGAGCGCCGGAGCGCGCCGAGGGGAGCGCGAAGGCCGCGCGCAGCGGAGCTCAACTTTTGCAAGCCGGGCGCTCGGCCTGGACGGGCCCTGGTCGCTGAAAGTCGACTTGACGGTCGGGGGGCTCCTTTCTTTTCTCTTTCTCCTCCCACCCGCGGTTGAACCAAATCAGAACTGTCACTCAGGGCCGGTGACTCAGAGGGATCAGATTACAGGATCCCTGAAACTGATGCGCGGGCTGCAGCGGCGGGAGGGAGCGGACCGGGCCGCGCCGCCGGCGCCCGCACACTCGCCCGCCCGCCCGCCGCTCCCCGCCGCGCCCGCTGGCCCCGCCGCCCGTCCGCGCTCCACCATGCCCGCCGCGGCCGCACACTGCGACCAGCCGGGCCATCCACGGTAGCCCGAGCCGCCCGCCGCTCCGCCGGCGCGGGTCTGTGGATTTGGGACCTGACAGCCACAGCCGCAGGTATGTCCCGCCTGAAGTTCTTTGTTTTGCGGGCCCCGCAGCCCGCCCTGTCGAGCAGCCGCGCGGCGTCGGACGGAGCAGCATCCGTGCGTTCGCGCCTTCCCGCGCTCTCGGGCTCCGGACTCTGCGCTCCCGAGCTGGGCTCCTGTCCTCCGGCCCCAGGGCGCACTGATCAAGTTTGCGGCGGCAGAGCCCGCGCCTACTCCTCGCCAAGGGCTGCGCGGAGCTGGGGCCGCCCGGAGCTGCGGCTGGTCCTCGCGCCGCGACGATCCGCAGCTCCGCCGTCGCGCACCGCCTGGGGATGCGCGGGGCCGCCGTTGCCCGCCTCGACCGGGTCCCGCCTTCACTTCTGTGGGTGGGGGTGCGGGGTGAGCGGATGGAGGGCGCGCCTCCGCGGTGGGAGAGGAAAAGTGAAAGTTGTACCATCTGTGGGCGATTTGGAATTCTGTCTCTTCCTTCCAGAGGTAGGGCAGAAAGAAAGAAAAGAGAAAGAAAAGTAGCCGTGGCCCCTTGCGGCGGTCACATAAGAGGCCGAATTTGCACAGAGCAGAGTTGGGTATGGATCACTCTACTCTGCTAGGGACACTTAGTTTCTGGAGTTGCAACGGGGCCTGAGGATGTGGAGTTAATATTGATTCTAAACTTGAAATGTTGATGAAGCGACTTTTCAGCAGATGGCCACATGCCCTCATGCTCGGCCTGGCCTGTGCTTATTATCCTTCGGTGAACTTGGTATCCTTCGGTGAACTTTGTGCCTGTGTCCCGGAGTGCACCTTTTTGAGCACCACGCCATCCCCCTAGACATTCTTAGCTGTGTGTAAAGGCCACTTTAGGGAAGTTTGCTGCACCGCGTTTACATCGCCCCCCCCCAAACCCCAACTTGGTTGTAGACTGTAAGATAAATTCTGGCCTCGGGTACAGTGCTCATGGCCCTTTGCCAGTTTATATGTTCATATATTTATGTAAAACATTTTCTCCCAGCTCTGTGCCAGCTGTTCCACATTTTCCAGCTGCCACTTCAGTTTGAAATGATGGACTGTCGTCCTCAAGTAAAAGAACCCTTTAGTTGGAGGTATGGAGGGCCGGCCGCTGTGCAAATACAGGGGCAGTGCCATTAGTCCTGCTGGTATTATTAGTTCCAAAAAACGCCCCGTGCCCTTCTTTTCCTCCCCTTCTCCTCAATTACAGCTTTCCACAGCCCAGTACGTACACTGCTGAACATTCAAGTTATTAGGTCCCCCTTTTTTCTAAATGATTTTGTGCAGAACTTGGGCGAGGCCATTTCTTTTCTTTCTTTATTTTTTTTTTTTTAAAGATTCCTGAAATATGTGTCTGGTGGAAATAACTTCTAGAAAAAGAGTTGCAGCTTGAGAGCATTGGGCATGGCTGGGGGAAGGGAGGCTGTGCCATGTCATCTGAAATCATCTCATTTTAGTCTATTTAAGGGGAAACCCTTCCTGCATTCCCCTCATGTCACAAGCTTGTACTGTTTGATGTCTTCACGAGTTATAGACTGAATTCTTCAAGAACTGGCCTAAAGTATTAATTTTGAGTATTTATGTAATTGCTCTGTAATTTGAATAGGTGCCTTATTGATTGATTCCCGTAATTATTTCATTTGGGTTTTAAATTAAAAATTAATAATAGTCTGACAGTTTCTTAATTACATGTGTCAAGATTATTTTGAAGCAGGAAAATGCTATGTTTTAAAATAGTGAAATAACCTCAGAATCACTTCATTTTTCTAAGGCAGAGCAGTATTTCAGTTGAGAGGATACAGGAAAGCGGTGCTGGTTGGTTTTAACAATGTAAACCGTGCAGAGTGTCTACAGAATTTGTTTATCTTAGGAAATATTGGCCTTAACAATCTGGTCCACAAGCTCTGTGGCCAGTGAGATTATAGTCAGACCTTAAAACAAACATGAAATAACATTTAAATGAGCTGAAATTGCATATTTATACAGAGCAGAGAGTTTATTTTACACTAAAAGCTATTTAATTAGAAACTCTCTGCCTAAGGGGAGATCCTTTCAGGGTATGAAATTCTTAAAGTCAGCCCAGGGAAGCTTTTGGTTTCAGATGCATGAATAAGTTCAATGTGAGAGGTGTCTAGTGAAATTTCACACAGGCAGAAACACTTTAAAAGATATAGATTGCTTTATTGCTAATAGACTGGTAGGGTTAGCTCATATGCCTACCAATTCCCCTTGCTTTTTACATGCCTTGTACGCCTTGATTGAACTCTGGTTCAATTTTTATTGTGTGTCTAATTTTCCAAGGAAGGACCACAGACAAAAATTAGAAAATTCAGCACTGACTAAAAAATGGCTCTTTTGAGTTATTCCAATACTTACTTAATGAAAGAATTGTTAATTTAACAATTGGATTCCAGAGCCCAAAAGTTGGACTCTCCTTTGTTTCGAAGTCGGTGAACTTTTCTTAATTACCTGCACGCTGGAAGAGTTACAGACTTCCTCTGGGCTTAGCCATTTAGAACTGAGTCCTGTGTAAGGCATGCTGCTTGCTGCCTTCCCCTCCCCGCTTTCTGAGGACAGTTTGGAAGCTTATGAAAGGAAACACTTTCATGACCATTGTTGTGTGCACTCACTTATATGGAGACAGTAATGTTCTAAGAAAGACCAATCTCGAAGAAGTGAATCAGTGAGTCATGAAATGCTCAAGAAAACCTTAGTCATGGAATGTTAATGCTTTTAGACTATGGTAGATTATCTTAAAAGTCAGACTTCTCTTTCTTCTGCAATTGTTGTAAAGCCCTAGCTGAAGAGTTCTTTGAAGGGGGTTTTCGTTCTCCTGGCACTCATATTCTGAGCTTGGTCTGATTTGTTTTGGAAGATTCAAGGAATTTTCTGCCAACTTTTATATTGAGAGGCAATCAAGTTGCTGAAATGGCTAGAGGACAAATACATATATGTATTTGTTAAACAGAAGATTCTCTAAAATGGTTTCAGGCTGTCTTCTCATTAAAGCCTGGGGAGAATCCACTGCCCTTCGCTTCGTGTTGTCCTTTTCCTACATGGAAACTGATCTGTTCTACTTTCAAAGCAAATAAAGGCAGACAATAAACAACAGCAGGCCCGAATGCTGCTGCAAACTTTCCCCACTGCTTTTCAGAGTATTTTTCATCTTTACTTTTATTTGATAGGCCTGTGAAATAGAGCTGTAGACTGGTGAAGACTTTAAATGAAATTTCACACTTTGATGATTTTTTTTCAACTTTGATATATTGACAGCAAAAGGAGCTGCAAAGCTTTTATAGAACTTGAGCAGTAACGCCAAGCAGCAGTCAAATGTCTCCATGCATTTGTGTTTAACTGCAGAAGAAAAACATGTCCATGGGCAGTGGAGGTTCTTATCAGCCCCCTAATCCCAGATCCCAGCAAACCTTGAGGGCATGCCTCAGATCTTGCTGAAGTCACTGTGGACTCTCACGGTTTGCAGATTAAATATGCTATGTGTTCCTGGCTCCAGCACCGGTTTTATGAGCTCACTAAGCTTCCTGTCTTAGGATCCTTTTCTTAAGTTTTTAGGGCCTGCTGAAGGCTATGCCGTCTGAAGTAAGTGGTCCCTGTTAATTTAGAGACTCTTTCCATATTTCATTCTCTCTTTAAAAAAATGCCAGATTTATTATTTTTAAACTGAAAAGCTAATTATGTCAGGAAGAGGGAGGAGAACTGCTGGAAAGAAGCTGGGTGTGCAGTGTTTTTATGAGCTCATTTGTTTGCAAACTTGCTGTGTTGTCTCCATTGTCTTACACTTTCCCTTTGCCTAGCCCCTGAGAAGTAGACTTTTTCCATTTGAAATACTAAGTGTACAGTAGTTTTGTGCATGTTTCTCAGCTGCCACTGTGGGGTGTGTGTGTGTGTGTGTGTGTGTGTGTGTGTGTGTGTGTGTGTGTGTGTGTGTGTGCGCGTGCGTGCGTGCTCGTTTCACCTGAAAGTGTTTCTTGTTCTGGTTGTGTATATTTCAACCCGACAAAATGTCTCAGAAAATCTATGGCTTTCTAAAGAAACTGAATGAAAAAGCCATTACATAGTTAATAAGGTGGCACGGGGACATTGAAGCCCCCTCCGAAAGGCAATATTGTATTGAGTTCCATGTCTGCCTCAGTGGTATCTGTAAGCCATATCCTCTTATATGGTGCGCTAGTGTTTTGTGTACTAGTCATAATTAAAAAAGAAAATACTTACATCATTGTCCAGCAGCGTGTCATGTCATTCCCGAGAGAACCCAAGCCAATTTTGTGTTTAAAGGTTATTCAATGAATGAAATCGTGAAAGCCCATTTGTCAAAGTACTGCATGGTTTCTGTTCGTTTTCAAGCCCCAAATTCATTGTCTGCCCTAGCCTAGCCATTAGTCATCAGTGTATTAGTGCTGCCTTCAGGCCATGCTGCCCCGCACTTCTTCACACTATTACAGCTTTGAAAGTGTACTCTGTCGACTTGGAGAATTACTGCTCTGATTTCCGCTTGGCTGGTTTGAGGTAAGTCCCCTCCCTCCCTCCTAGCTGACTGTAATCCTTGCCTTCTTTCAAAGCTCCTTTCCAGAGATTTAGAGGAAAACTTTCTTAAGGACTCTGTTGGCATCCTACCACGGGTTTGTTGTGGAATGCACTATACATTTAAATTGTACCTGAAGTAAATTGGATTGGTCGCAGGCCTGAAACAGTTAGAGGGGCTTTGATTTGCTTTGGAGGGGAGGGGTGACATAGCAATAACTATACACAACATATTTGTGTATCTGTGTACTTTTTATGTTCTATTAATTCAGCAGGAAGGGAGAAGTGCCATACATAAGTCCCTGTTAAAATAACTTCAAACGTGTAAGGTATTTGCTTATTTTGAAAGAGAGGTTTTTTTGAAGATTGCATAAAATGCATAACAGGACTCCAAAGTGTTTTATGTTACAGTCATTTTTTAAAAAAAAAAAGATGGAAAACTCACCAATTAGATGAAAGATAGGTTCAAATTTTATTAATGAATGAATGAGGCAGTTAAGCCCTGTTACTGAGTACATTTTGTGCTATTTTTTTAGAAGAATAATTCAGTCCAAAGGTGTATTAGTGTGTGGAGAAGCCTCATCCAGCAGCTTTGAACTGAAGTCAGAATGACTTGAAATGTATGGGAACCTGGAGTGCACTGGCCAGCCCTGTGGATCAGACCATGCTACTTCAGGACAAGGCCCGCTCTTTGAGCTCTGAATGCTCAAATAGAATTCCACAGCATAACGTCTCATTGATGGTGTGTGGAGCAGTGAGTGCGGGCTAGATTGACAGTCTGGTCTATATAAAAGGTAAAGAAGGAGTCATCTGGAGAATGTTGTTTGAGTAAGAATGTTTACAGGATAAGTGGCCAATGGCTAATAAATTGTTGTAATAGTAGGCTCTACATTTGAAAATCCGTAAAGTTGGAAAGTGTGACTTTTAAAATGGAAGTTCAGATTTGACTATCAAAACTTTAAATATTAGGAGAATAGTATTGAATGAAAACAAGCTGAGTATCTTTAGCTTACCTGTGACTGATTTTAATACCTAAATATTGGTCTTATTTGTTTGATTTAATAGCCGGTTGTTGGCCTGGTATGGTAGCTCATGCCTGTAGTGCTAACACTTGGAAGGCTGAAACAGGAGGATTGTCAAAAGTTTCGGGTGAGCCTGGTCTTCACAGTCCATTTTGTGCTGCCTGGCCTACAGTATGAGAACCTGTTTCAGACCATAACAACAAGAGAGTCAATTATTACTTGTAGACCATGCAACCTGTCTCTTTAAGCTTTGTTACGAAGATTGAGAATTCTAGGATCTGTAGTTATATAAGTTCTGTGACAATAGAAGTTTTTTTTTTTCTGCTGCTATGCAGGCATTCTTAATTCTTAAAAACATCAGTAAAGCACTCTTGGTTTTGTGATGTATATGGATGTAGTGGGAAGATTGTTTATGTGAGCTTATTAATAAACTGATATAGACGTTCAGATCTAGGGTTCTTTGGGAGGGAAGGTCTGGATCCAGCTAATGCACAGAAAATTCTGGTGTCAGTTTGCTTCCCATTGCTACTGCTTCTTTATTGGCATCTGCTGTGCCCCCCGAAGAGCCTGACCAAAGCACAGGAGTCTGTGTGTAAAGAGTTGTGTGGGACTCAGAAGGGTAATGAGTACAAAATAGAGATCTCATGCTTCCCTCAAATATTATAAAATTCCTCTGGCAACTGAGGCAGGAGCTTGTAATCTCTTATATTGACACCAGAAAAGGCAGGAAAAACGTCACTTTGTGATTTTAAGTGTAATAACAATGATTTCTTTCTTGTTGAATAGTCCGTTCAGTGACTGTAGTTAAATATATAAATTTCTTTGTGTAGCCTTGGGTCTTCTGGAACTAGCTCTGTAGACCAGGCTGGTCTCGAACTCACAGAGATCCACCTGCCTCTGACTCCTGCGTGCTGGGATTAAAGGCATGCGCCGCCACCACTGTCTGGCTTAGATACATAAATCTCTTAAAAGTTTCGATGTAGTTAATTTATGAAAACCAAATTCACTGAATTCAGGCAATGATTTCCCTCTTAGAGAGATTCCATTTTGGGATGTCTGTCAAAATACTGCTTATCTCCAAATGAGAACATCAGAAATGGAAGGAAGGAAGACTGAAAATAATAGACAGCAGGCTTGTGGATCCCTTGGCTTCCCCAAAGGGCAGCTTGGATAGATTTCAGCTTTCTTATTCACAGATGAGGTTTTCTGCTCTCTTGACCTTGGGAAAAGTAATCCTATAAAGGTGAAACAATTGTATATTAAAAAATACTGTAGTTAAACATTAATGAAGATTGCATTAAGAACTTACGAAGTTGGGCTTCCTTGTCTGCAGGAAGGAAGGCAGTGCAGATGGGAGGGGAGGCGAAAGCTGAGACTTCTTGGGAAGTGTTGGTATGTCACAGAGGTTCTGCATAACTAATTGATTTTAAGTTCAGAAAGACGTTTGAACGGGAGAAAACCTCAAGCACATTAAAGAGCGCTTACGTTTCTCTTCCATGTGTGATGGCACGAGATGGGCTGGATTCTCCGTGTTTTGTTCCCTGAACTTCAAGACTAGTTTTCACTTACAAAATCTATGAAAAGTTTTAAAATCAGCATTAGCTTTGTCCTTCATGTTGAAAAAAGTTCTCCTCCTCTTCTCTGAAGGAATTATTTTCTTTAGGAAATGGGTTATTTAATAGCTCCAGGAAGGTATAAATATTAAATAGGATTTTTCCCCTAAATGGTAGCTTCCTCCATGATGCCCTTAGTAGTAGAGGATGAGAGACCATCACTCTTCAGTGATGGAGTGGAAGGCTGCCCTCCAAATCCCTTCTCAGCCTGGCTCATTGTGGAATTTTGAAACGTTAACGTATGAGGAGACCATTCAGCTTAACAGTGTACATGCAGGTGTGGATTAAAGCCTGACCCCCTCTGGAGCACAGATTCTTGTAATTTCTCACACAGGCCTGCACTTGGTGTTGCTCATAGCCTCGCTGTGCTTTCTGGAGGGACTTCTCTTTCTGGTCTCTTTAGAGCCTGTAGCTGTTCTAACCTATGAGAAACTGATCAGGTTGTCATCAATCCAGTCTTCAGCTTTAGTTGCTCTGAATCTTTAAATGCATTAAGGAGAAAAAGAAAGAGAAAGAAACAGCAGAGTTGTTGCCTAAGTTCAGGTAACTTAAGTCCAAGTGGATTGAGGAACTAACTAGGTGTTGGTGGGTGCTTGTGTTCACCCAGGGGGCTGCAGGCCTGTGACTGCAGTAGCTCTGTCCCTCCCTGGGTTATAGGATGCTCAGTTGTCACTTCTGCTTGAGTTAGTTAGCACCGGTGCTTTCTTTTGCAGATGTTAGTGTTTGGATTGTAGAGGATTCCCGAATACCCATGGCTTGGAGGTATTACTGCAGAGACCTGCAAGGCGAGAGGCTGGTCCATGAAGGGTTAAGAATTGGGTTTAAAAAGCCATCTTTACAGAAAGCTTCTGTGGTGATTAAGGTTGAGCTTGCAGGGTTTTCTGAGAGACATTGCGTCTGTGTGTCTGCCTTGACCATTCAGAGCGCTCTCGTCTATTTACGGCAGCTAAGGAAGGGGTCCAACCACAGTCTGCTCAAAGGGATCCCCATAGTAAATGGGCCTGTCTCTCTGAAGCCGATCAGTCACTGTGAGGCAGCCCCCTCCCTGACA
Organism: Ondatra zibethicus; assembly: GCA_004026605.1. Taxonomy (NCBI): domain Eukaryota; kingdom Metazoa; phylum Chordata; class Mammalia; order Rodentia; family Cricetidae; genus Ondatra; species Ondatra zibethicus. The sequence continues at coordinate 165,153 of PVIU01000430.1, read as the reverse complement.
GAGACTCTCTGAGCCCTCTCTGAGGGCTTGAGGCGTTTGTGTGAGCGTGCTTTGAAAATGTCCTGGACCCCTCCCCTCCAAAATCCTCCAACTTGATAAATGTTGCTCCCACCCCCTTCACTTTTAGAGTGCATATAAACTCCAAGTGGTGGTCCTAGTGCATGCGGGAAGTTAGCTCCGAGTGCACATACACTCCAAGTGGTGGTCCTAGTGCAAGTGGTGAAAGACTGAAGGGGACAGGCCAGAGTTGTAAACAGGGAGATTGCCTCAGGAGGAAAATCTTGATTTCATTCACATCTGAAAAATAGTGGCATGTGTTCTACAGAGGAAAGGATTTGAAGTGAATCGAAATTAATTCCCACCGTCCTTGATTCTTCAGTTACTCCAGGCTCTAAGGGGAGCAATAGGATGATGCTTCAACCTGCCACAACTTAGCATTCCAGCAGGGGTCAACTCTGGTCTGTGTTTCCAAATCCCTTAGTGTCCTATGACAGAGCCACCCTGAAGGGGAGAAGCGGTCACCATTTCAACAGTTAGATGGAGTGTGGACATCCCTGGTATTAAAGCTTTTTCTTTGTGACAAGGATAAAATCGTGTTTTTATCAGTAAAATAAGCTGATATAATTCATGGTGCTATACAGGAAGCAGATGTCTGCCTTGGCAAGTTGCCATGTTATAGCCCTGACTACACTTAAATAATTAGTTGCTAATTAATGAGATCCAAAAATAAGTTGTCAAAATAGAAGAAGGGGTAGACTCTTTAAGTTACCAAGGGCCTAGTTTTTAAGAAATCTATTTGAAACGGGTAGGAATTAGTATTCTCCAAGACCATTAATTAGTAGCTTTCAGGCGCTGCCTCTTGGCCCTTGAGCTCTTCTCTCCGGTGATGAGTTCTGGGAGGGTTATTGCTTTTTAAAAATGAAGTTCTTTGCCTGGAGGGGTACCCAACAGCCACATAAAATCCATGTTCACCAAGCAACCTTGGTGACTTGTTTGTTCTTACTGGAAACCTCATCTCTTGATGGGATGCTCTGGTCCCTGTGTGTGTTTTGTTTCCTTTCTGCGTTTTAAACTTAGGATGCTCCCCCGAATCCAGCTAATAAAACTGTGTAAGTTTTGGAGGAAGTGGTTATGGTGTCTGAAGTGGCCGAAGAGTTGGGAGCTTTGATTAAGGATTCCTGGTGAAATGTTTAGCTTTTACATAATTTGTCAGTTTTCAGTGAAGCATTTAGTATAGAAGACAATGTATATAGCTAGCTCAAGGATATTTACAATTCAAGACACAGCAGATTTAAAGCCATGGAGTTTCTGGTGATCCTTTATTTATCCAGTAAACATTTCTATGTGGATTAGTTGTTGGGAAGATAGCCGCCTTCTCCGCATGAGGCTTCCAGTCTGGAGAGGGGAGATGAATGTTCAGCAAAAGGCTTCTTCTTTTCTACACACAGTTCTTTATCATTACAGTCGGAGCTGGGATAGCCGTTTCTAGGCTGTGAATTGGCAGTGTTCTGGAATACACTCCGTTCATTCTGCAGTTAAGACAGATTTTGGTGAGGTCCTCTCATGGTTACATAGCACTGGACAAAAAACAAATGTGCAGAACAGTTGCTTGGAATCTGTAGTGAACTTGACAATCAGCGCTCCTTCAATTACAGGCTCCCAGCAATGCATTGTTCCAGAAATAGGACTGGAGCATTAGGTTTCTTAGCAAGCCTATAGCAACGTGGGGACTAATGCCTAGTACTAACTGTTACTCAGGGACACATTTCGAGTAGGGTGATGCGGATGGGGTTGAATTTTTCTTTTAGTATACTTGATCTTTGTTTTGTTTTTTTGGAGACAATGTGTTACTATGTAACCCCATATGGCGTAGAACTGTATTTGTAGACCAGGCTGACCTGGAACTCACAGAAACTCTCCCGCCTCTGCCTCCTAAGTGATGGAATTGAAGTTGGGTGCCATTCTCCCAACTGCATGATAGAATTTAAAGATGGTATTTAAAGTTGGGTGTGGTGGTGCAGTTCTGTAATCTGACTGAGGATTAGTCTGAGGGGAGAGGTTGAGGAAGGAGCATTGGAAGTTTGAGGCCAGTCTGGACTGTGTATCGAGACCCTACCTTAAACAAATAAACAAAATTAGTCTGGAGAGAGAATTAGAACTATTCTGAGTTTGTGGGGTTTTGTTTGTTTGTTTGTTTTTAATGTGACTGAGCATTTGGAGGTCAGAGAATGACTTGGGGATGTTGGTTATCTCCTTCCATCCAGAGACTAAACTCAGATTGTTGGGCTTGAAATAATGCCTTGACCCACTGAGCCATTTCTGGCCCTTTATTCTGAGATTTTTGTTTGTTTGTCTAAAGAGGTACAAGCAACTATAGAAAATTTCTCTGGACAAAAAAACCTGGTTTTTGACCAGATTTGTGGAAGAGCTTTGGAGGGTCTGTGAGCTCTTGGAAATTAAGTGTATACTTCTGTGCTAAAGGGTGTTTTTAGAAAGAAGGTCTTTGCTATTTGGTTTCCTCTCCAGAACAAAAGCAATAGAGCGCATCTGAGACTGCGTGCAGGTTGCCCATGATGATGCTGGACAGCTCCTGGGGCATCCTTAGGTAGCCTGTGTGGGTGCTGTCCAGCCCCTTGCTGTTTTGTTCTTGTTTTTCATTGTGTTCTCTGAATATACTTCTCAATTCAGAGTGGGTCTTACAGTTGATAAGTACATCTTTTCCCTGCTTTTTTAAGTCTACAAAACACTTGTGTGTTTTAGAGGGAATGATACTAGATATGCTTGGAAAGGATGGAAGTTACTGGAAGAACTGGTGCCCCAGTGTTGTGTGTACTGCCTTTGATTCTGAAGCCATCATTGAATGGCTTGAATTCCAGATGAAGGGGTATGTGATGTACAGTAAAGAATTTACAGCTCCCTTGGAAACCTGAGTTAAAGCTGACTAAGCGTGTACCCTCTGGTGTCTTGACTTTTGCCAGTTAAACAGATGTTTGTTTAATTTCACTAACCACTGCTTTGGTGGAGCGTTGTGGCCTTGCTCCGTGTGGAAGATAAGCAGGTGACAAGACAGAAGAGATGCCTCCCGCGGTTGTTGCCATCCAGAGCGCGTGAAGAAGGCGTGCCTGAGAGTGGACTTCCCATCTTTGTATTCTTTGCAGTTCTGGAACATGACTGTAGAAAAGAATGTGCTAGAGTGAACATTGATCAGTTGAGGCTGTTATCTCATGAATGAAGCCGATGAAAGACAGATGAAGTGACTTGTCCTGTAGCTGAGTTTTCATATTTCGTGAGTGATCCCAGCCTTTACTCTTCTCACCTTTTGGCTTTTTGTTGTGGGGTGGAGAGATATTGTCTTGTTACCTTCGTTTCGGAAGTTAAGCCAAACAAATTAATGTTTTCATGGGGGGGGGGTGTGCTTCGAGACAGGTTTTCTCTGTGTAACAGTCCTAGCTGTCCTGGAACTCACTTTGTAGACTAGCCTGGTCTTGAGCTTACAGAGATCTGCCTGCCTCTGCCTCGTAAGTGCTGGGATTAAAGGTGTGCACTACCACCACCGGGCTAATGTTTTCATTTTAAGAAAACTTAGAGAACACAGTTTGTCTGGATATTTTTAGGTTAAGAAGCACATTGCAATTCAGCAGTTTTCATGGAAGAAGCAGAAATCACAGTCTACTCGGGTGCGAACAGTGGGGATGGTTGTTAGGTGCTCTTTAAAAAGTCTAATTAGCAACTGCAAACTTTCTTCTGACTTGGAAGTTCTCTTCGTGTCCCTTCCTATAAAGGCCACTGACCGCCTGAAGAAAGGTGCAGACACGACATAAGAGTAACGTGACACTTGGGCTTTAAACTGTAGACAGTTAAAAATTGAAATTTTTATCAGCGGTTCTCAACCTGTTGGTTGCAACCCCTTTGGCAAACCTCTGCCTCCAAAAATATTTACATTATGATTCATAACAGTAACAATATTACAGCTATGAAAATAATTTTATGGTTGGGGTCAGCACAACATGAGGAACTGTGCAGCATTAGGAGGGTTGAGAACCACTGGTCTAGATCATTTGATAGCACATGCTCAGAAGGAGCTGAGGAAAAGCGTACCTTGTGAGCTCCTCTCTTTTTCCTTCGCAGGTAGCAAAGGCTGGGACCATTAGGAAATAGGAAAACTCAACTGCATGCAACCTGGACTGGCTTTTTAATAAAACTACGAAGTATTTTTTGCCAGAAAAACTTTTGGAGCAATGTCATCAAGGTTTTGCTAAACTTTTAGCCTTTCCTCAGACTGAAGATGCAGAGGGCTTTCGAATAAAGGTTTCTTTCTTGTACTTTATAGGCATTCCTTTGAGAAACAAGCTGAAGTAATGAGAAGACATTATGGAGGCCCAGTCCCACAGCTCCATGACCACTGAGAGGAAGAAGGCTGAGAATGCCATCGGGAAGTGCTCCACAAGGACTGATGTCAGTGAGAAGGCCGTGGCCTCCAGTACCACTTCGAATGGTGAGTGGCCCCACAGTTCCCAGCAGGCAAACCACAGGCCTTGCTGTGTTCTCTGCATCTTCCCAACTGAGCATCCACAGCTGGACCAGTGATTGTTCTACGAGAGAGGTTAAGGCAGCAAATGGACCAGAGGATGGTGGATGAGGTGGGCAGGATGCTCATTCTCTCCAGAGTGTAATTTGGGGATATAAATTGTGATAGGTTGTATATTAAAAGAAGTTCTTGTTTTGGCATTTGCAAAATCATCTTGATTAGTCTGGTAAGAGTTTAAAATGCTTTCCATTTGACATGGAAAGTCTATGCTTGTCTCAATAAAGCAGAAATTGTCAGTTTATCGTAGGAGCTCTCCCACCCGAATTTAACGTTGTCTACTGGAAAGGACTTTAACGACCTTAAGAGCCATGAACTTTGTTCTTGGTTTCTGTAAATTTAATGTATTTAACTGTTTTCAGGGATAGCAGAGTCACCATTTATTTTTTTTACATGTTAAGCAAAGTATTGAGAGGCATTTCAGTTCAAGCATGGGCACTGAACATAAAATCCAGCATCCCCCAAGTGGGAAAACCAGGTATGCGGTGACATTCTCTTTTCAGGCTTTCCCACAAGGTAGGCAATTAATGTCCTTGTTTCTATAGCTTTAGTCATCCCTGCTCTCCTTGGGTCGCACTCTGCTTTTCTGTCTTCTCTTAGGAAGATGACATTCGCCAGCCTCCTATTACTGGTCCCGCATGACCCAGCTCACTGACCTGCCTGACCACCCTTCTATCTCCTCCTTTGTGGTTTTATAATTTGTATGTTCCAAGAACATTTTACTAGGTTGAGTGTCTGTCTGTCTGTCTATCTATCTATCTAATCTATCTTATCTATTCATTTATTTTGTCCTTTCAAGATAAGGTTTCTCTGTGTAGCCGTGCCTGTCCTGGAACTCACTCTGTAGACCAGGCTGGTCTCATACAGAGATCCGCCTGCCTCTGCCTCCTGAGTGCTGGGATTAAAGGCCTGTGACACAACTGCCCGACTGACTTACTATTGTTTTAAATGTGCAGCTGAAGAGTGAGCATGATTTAGAAACTAACTCCAGCCCAGAACCTTCAACTCTGAGGACAGGTATTCCTGCGGAGTCTGCCCACTGATCTGTGCCCATGATTTAGAAACTAACTCCAGCCCAGAACCTTCAACTCTGAGGACAGGTATTCCTGCGGAGTCTGCCCACTGATCTGTGCCCATCCATGGGTGCCCAGCTTTGCTTCAGCCTTTTATCAGGGTCTTCACATAGCCAGAGGGAGGTAGCTGGCTGTCAGTCTTGCAGGCCAATGAGTCCAGGTTTCCCTTGATCCCTGGGGAGAGTGTATTTATGTCTGAGTTAAAATAATGGTTTCACTTTGCCTGTATGGGTGTGGAAATTTGTCTGTATTGCTCCCCCCCTTTTTTTTGGTGGCATTTAAACCCAGGGCTGAAGCTTATTTAATAGAGCCAGAATATTTGTCTCTTGTTTTCCAGTGTTACAGAAAGCGCTTTCTACTTCAAAAACATGCTATCTTTATGTTTCTGGAGTTTTTAATAATGAGGCTCATTTTTTATGAGTAGAAGCAGCATATAAAGTGCTGGTTATTTGGGGGTTTTAATACTAATTTTGTAAGAATAAGCACAGTCTGGATTAAACTTCATGAAACACCAGTTTTGCTCATCTTCATGGCATGTGAGTGAGGATGTGAGCATTTAGCAGCGTATGTGGGTCTTTGTGGATGCAAGGACAGGCCAAAGCCAGTGCAGGTTGGTGGAGGGTGTCGAAACACCACGTGGAGGGTTAGAAGCCACTGTCCTGTCTTCGAGTCCCTAGCAGAGTTTCCTCAGTGGTCTCTTTTGTAGGGAAGATGCTGTGACCTTGCTCCCACACTGAGACACATCCTCTGGGGGGGTCTCCATTGCTGCTCAACTTGTTTTCAGTCAGTCCTTGACCATGGGTTCCCCTCATGACCATGTCCAAGGTGACTGGAACATTACTAACCTGAGCTCAGTGGTGGCCTGGAGGCCTAGAGCCAAAACTAGTCAGAGAAAGGACAGTCTTAATGCCAGTCCTGTGCTTGGCATAACCACAGACCTGTTTGCTAAGCCACACGCACTTCTGCCTTCCTAACCTGATCAGCCTGTGCCCTTGAGGCCCACAACCTGTCTAAACGTGCCTAAGTCCTGTCCCACATAGAAGTAAATACTCATTGGTCACGTTTGCGGGGCACATGTCTGAGTGAGATCTGTCCCAGAGTAGTTTTCCAATATTCTTGTTCTAAGGAATTCACTGCTTCTCATTTGGAGGACTATAGAAAGCTCCAGTGAAACACAAGAAAAAAAATGGAAATGTTATTTCTAAAACATGGATTGCCACTCACCAGAATGACTGCAGGAAAATAAGCTTCCTCCCCTTGCAGCTCTACCTTGTGCAGATGAAGTGTGCGGACTCTAGTCCTGTGCTGCCTGAGTTAGAGCTTTTGTTAGGTAGCCTTGCAAAGATGGGAGCTCTGTGTGTGAGGCCTGTACCAGGCATTCTTGTGCTTGTTGTCTGCCTTCTCACCAGTTTGTCCCCCCACCTACCCATTTCCCTACACTGAGGTCATTCACAGAAACTGAGATGCCACGGTAGGGAGCACCGTGACTGTGCCTATTTCCAGTTGCTTATGCTTTCCTTACAATTGCTCTGACCTTGAGCTAGTAACCAGGCAGTTAAAAGATTTAGTTCAGATATGTACGAACCAAATGAATGTAAAGTATGCATTTTCAACTCCACCCATTTCTTGATTAAAAGTAAATAAACAGAAATAGTTTTGTTACTGGTGAAGTTATTTGTTAAATTGACTTAATTAACTTTTCCAGTCATTATGTGCTATAATTTGTTCTTGATTGTGAACATCCCAGCCAAACCACGCACATTCCACTGCGTGTCCTTACAGGTCTGTTTTCTTGCTTTTCTCAGTTGAGTATCTGCTCCTAGAATTTTGTTTAAACATACACAGACACACAGCAAAAATGTATGGCTCAGAAACCTTGAATAGCATTGTAAATAAACATTTGCTACATGAGACTGAAATTTAAAATAACATGAGTGGAGAACTGCTCTTAATCTTGTGTAGGGGAAGGAACCAAGCCAAACCTGATCTCTGTAGCATTTCAGGGTCCACATGTGCATACGAAGCCTCCACTGATCTTCACATAGGAACCACATCATGCATATAACTTTATGTGTGCATGCTTCAGCTTTAAGCATGAAGTGCTCTTCATGGAATGGAAATGACACAGGAGATGCATTTAGTTTTCTGATTTTTTTTTTTCAAGTTCAGTTGTGGCTGACATCTCACAGGATGGCTTTCACATATATGAGTGTACATTTAGATATTAGGCCTCACACTGACTTGAGAATGTCCAAGTCTGCTAATAAGGTAAACTGTAGCTAAGTGCTTTCACATCTCTGCTTTGGCATGATTCCTTACTTGTTAAGCTACACATTGTGTTTTCTAAGTAATGAGTTTTAAATACATATTTCTTCTGCTTTACATGTTCTAATTAGCCTATAAAACTTTTCTCTGTGACTTGAGTATTTAATTTGAAATGTTTTGCCTCATTTTTGGCCCATGAGGGTTTTTCCCCCCAGTAGTCCCTTGATAGTCCATATTAGCCTGCTATTCTATTTCAAGAAACTATGGTAGCACCCACCTTTAATTTCTGCACTCAGGAGCAGAGGTAGGCACATCTTTGTGAGTTAGAGGCCAGCTTAAAAGTCTTTTGAGGTTTGTGCTTTTTAACTGTCCAGTACATACCTGATAAAGTATGTGACGTTCACTGGACTTGTGACTAAGAGTACATAGTGTTAATGTATGTGATGTCTATTGGCTTTGCCACTAGGATTGAGATGGCTTCTACTTCTGTTGAAAGCTTGAATTGACAGTCACTATTGTTCCCCAGCCTACACTCCTATCACCCTGACCTTTTCTCAGTGTTAAGTGTCTGCTTAGAAGTAGATGGATAATTTACTCCAGATAGACCTTAGGTTTTGAGTTTTATATTTCTTTACGTTTCTTTGCTTTCCAGTTTCTTGGCACATGTAAGATGGATGGGAGGGTCTTTCGAGCGCACTGCACTTTACATTATAGGGTTCTTACGAGGAAATGCAGGGTTTTGGATCTGAAAGCTTAGGTTGAGTTTTGGTGATGCCAAGTTCTAGTTGTATGAGTGGGCGATTAAGTCTCTTAGTGTCTTGATGTCCTCATTTACTTAACAAGGTAGTAATTACATCTGCTTTTCCAGGACTTATCTGGAGATGTTCTCTCCTTCCATCATGCTGGCCCCAGGGATTAAACTCAGTTGATCAGGCTTGGCAGCAAGTGCCTTATCTACCCTTTGAGCCACCTCACTTTCCCAGGTTTTCAGATGAAAAGGAAAATGTTTGACAAAAGTAGTGATGAACTTGCTGGATCCAAGATGTTTTGTCAATCGCAGATCTACCCAAGCCTGCTCATCTTAAGAAGGATAGATAAACAAAGTAAAAAGGAAACCAAGGTTTTTAGCCTCTTTCTGAAAGCCTCCTTAACTCAGAACAGAGGGAAGATAATGGTTTTATGAGAACATAATTTTTAAGAAAATTTATTTAGATTTCTGAACTTGCTTGTGTCCATTTCTCCCCATTGTTTTCTGGGGTGAGGCACCCCTTTTTGAATGTTATGTCTGGTTGCGGTGTGGCTTGTGCGTATTAATTACATTTTATTTGTTCTACTTGAAGAACTTGTTTTCCCCTAAACCCAGCTACCTGGTGATGATTAATCTCGTGAGCACGCTGTCTTGGGCTCCAAACCCACGTGTTCCTGAGCTTCCGGTTTTGGTTAACTGTATCACCTTTACTGCAGTCATGCAGGCTTGAGACCTCACCGGCACCTTTTGACTCCCTTCCATGCTTAGGCTCCTCTTAGGTTTCCTTCTGGTCATCCACCCATATTTTCCTGCAACCCAGTGGCCCTCTGCTCGTCACCTTGAGTTTCTCATGCTTGGCACTTGCTCCTGCCAGCTTAATAGCGTGTGATGCTTGGTGTTAAGTCCCCGTTCTGGAATCTTCAGTGACTCACAGCTGCCTACAGGATGAAGCCCAGAGCCATTCATTTAATGTGTAGATATCTTCTAAAATCTGACACCAGCCTGTCTCTGCTCTGCTCATTGATTAAAATGCAAGGGCTCTTTGCTGTGTTCATATACTTCTCCACAGACTGAGCATTTTGCTAATATCACAATACTTTTGCTGTCAGCTCTTCTCAAATGTATGTCCTCAGTTTCTAGCATATTTTGGAAATTACTTATTTTTTAAATTTTTATTTCTTGATCATTATAATTTTAATTAATAAATCTTGTTAGAGAAGTTTTAGGTTCATAGAAAAGAGCAAGTCCCTTCCCCTTTCTCTTCTTACTAATATTTTGCATTATATACTGTTTATTTAGAATTGGTACATTAATCCAAATCTGTAGTTTGCATTGGAGTTCACAGGAGCATGAGGGAGGGAGAGAATCAAAGGTGACTGAGAGGTTGTAAGCCTGGGTGATTACAGGAAAGGTCATACACTTAAGCAAAACAGTAGGGTTCGACATGTATCCACCATTGCGGTACCTATAGAATAGTATCATTGCCCTAAAGTTCCTGTGCTCCATGTTGTGTTCTTTCTCTTAACACTTAACTTTAAATTTTCTTTCAACTTCTGTATAATAGCACCTTATTTATCTGCCTTGCCAGTTAGTTCTCAACTACCATTCTCAGGAAATAAAAGTCACTCTTTTTTTTTTTTTTGAACTTTTTAAAAATTTATTATATACACAGTGTTATGTCTGCATGCATGCCTGCAGGCCAGAAGAGGGCGCCAGATCTCATTACAGGTGGTGGTGAGTCACCATGTGGTTGCTGGGAATTGAACTCAGGCCATCTCTCCAGCCCTAAAAGTCACTCTTTATGGTGATCTTTCCATGACTTTGGACAAATCCAGGTCATTTAACTATAACCACAGTCAAGGCAGAATAGTGTCCTCTCCCCCGCCCCAAAATTTGAACACATATTTGAGCTGTATAGTCAGTGCATTTGGTGGCATCCACACCTTGCCCTAGCACAGTGTTTGTGGGCGGGAAGACCTCAACAGATGGGGATTAATACTGGAAAGTCATTTGCATAGGCCTGCCAGACCTTAGAGCAGGACACTTAATATTGATGTGTAGCTAAAAGCCAAAGTGTGAATTTAAGCCCTGTCAGAAAAGTGTTACGGGATCTTGGACTAGGGTAACGTGTCCTGACTGACACAATGGGGACACAGATATTTCCATTGGTGGTAACTGACTGGGTATGACTTGGCAGGATTTAATTCAGTGTAGTAATGTAGTATCATTGTTAGTAATCTAGGAATGACTAAACTTTAATGTGATTTGGGGAATAGCCCAATAGTTTCTGCATAAATTCCAGACATGTGATCATGGGGTCCTAAACTAGAAGGTCAGTGTCCAAGAACAGGGAATGGTACTTCAAGGTCTTGATGTTGCCCAAGGTTTAATGAATCCTATGGTCATTTGTAAATATTCAGTGAGAATATTGGATGGAATCTAATTTTGTCCTGAGATGCTGCATTAAGAACAAGTTCTCCCTCTTTGAATCCCAGTGTTAGATTTCTTCTAAAAGAGCATCTTGTAGATGCTCAGGTTGATCCACAGCAGATAGTGCTCCCATTTTCCCAGTTCTGGCACCTTGGTAGAATAAAGAGCACAGCATGTGTCTGCTCTCGGAAGATCTCTGGGTTGCCTGTGATTGCTGAGATTAAATGGTGTGGGCATTTCATATTTCAGAAGCACACTGGTCGGAATCAGAAACAACCACCAAGTAGTGGAAGCTCAAAGGCCAGGAGGCCAATTGTGGGAGGAAAACTCCCTCTGGGAGGTGGCTGGTGGCTTCCCACCTCCCACCATATAACCTGCACCCAGGCAGGGGCAGTTTCATTTCCAAGGAGCTTGCAGGAGGCTGGTTGGTGCTGCAGAATCTCATTATGTGCACAGATGTACTTCCAAATGTACCAGCTTCCACTCACACTCACTCCCTGCATTCTCAAGAGGTAAAAATCCTCTTTGCGGTGATCTTTCCATGACTTTGGACAAATCCAGGCCATTTAACCACGGCCACAGTCAAAGTAGACTAATGTACCCCTCCCCGAAATTTGAGCACATATTTGAGCTGTAAAGTCAGCTTCCTAATCAGTGCGTTTGGTAAAGTCACTGACAGTGATAGGCATTGTGAAACTGTAGTAGTTGTTGGGAATTGTATTTCTTTCATGTTTTTACAAAATCTGACTTTTAGGCCTGTGAGTAAAATTGACTCTTGTTCCTTTCTCTTTAATAATAATAATAATAATTATTATTATTATTATTATTTTACATTTAATTAGAACAGAACTAAGAAGCTACTGTGAACTGTTGAGAAATACACTTCCTAGTACCTGTTGACTTGATTCTTTTTTGAGAGCACAGGCAAGGTGTATTTTGGGCCAGTTTAACATTCCATTTTATGTTGAAAACTACAAGCAGCCATATTGACAAAGACTTTGTTGTTTTTGTTACTTTCAATTATTTGCATGAGAAAATTATTAATATTTACCACACCTACAACCTAGAGGAAAAGTAAGAAAACCTTTGCAAAGTCAATAGGACAGTTTCTCCTTTTCTTTCTTCCTCCCCCACTACCCCTTTTTATTTCTGGAAGCTTCTTTTTCTCCTTTGCTTTTATAGATAGAACTTCATCCCAGGTAGAGAAATTTTTATATCAAGTTATCCCAAAAACTGCTGGGTTTTTTTTTTCCTATCTGCATCCCCCCACCCTTTCTTTGACTTTTTCCTCTTCTTGGTCTCTTTCTTCTTTTTCCCCTTCAAGCTGTAGAAAGTTGAGTTCCATCCTAATTATGAAATCTTCGGAGACCATTCCCACATGGTTCTGTAAATGGTAGCTCCATCCCTGTTCTTTTCATCTCTCGGCTCCGCGGCTTGACAGCTGCAAAGGTCTGACTGTGCCACACAATGGTTTGATTGGTTTCTCTGGGGGAGACTTTTCCCTGCCTCATCATTCGCCAGGCAGGTGGACCAGAAAGTCTCTTGATTCTTTTGTTGCCTCTCAAAGTCCGAGGTCTTTGACTGAATAAATCCGCCGTCATGGGATAATTTGCTAAAAGGAGACTGAGAGATGCCAGAGAAAAGCCTCCTGACTTGGGTGCTGCTTTAATGAAATAACGGAGCCTTGGAGTTTGCGATTGAAAAATCACTAGGAATGCAATGGGTGGAGATGGGCTTCTTTTATTTCCCATAATAAACTTTGAATTCTACCAGTGAAAGCATGGCTATTGTTTTGCAGGCCTGCAGGCCTAAGTGTGTGTGCATTTGTACCTATGTTTAAAAGGGCAGCCCTGCCCGACTTTGTTGGGGTGCTATGTCTACTTAGTCACTAGATTATTACTAGTGGATAGAAAGAATTCCATGTGACAGAGCTAAGGCTGAGTTAACACAGGACGAAAAGTAATTTACAGATAGGCTGTCCCCAGCCATCTTTGTAGCTCCTGATAAGGTTTCATTTCAGAATGGATAGGCGACATTTCCACTTACGGGCCCATTCTGCGACATCTGTGATAACAGCTTCTGGATCCTAATTGAAATTGGTTTCAAAATGGATTTTCACTTTTCTCTGTCGTTGGAAAATATTGAATGGACTCAGAGCTGCCACAGAGAACCCTAGACCTTGGAAAATGGAGCAGGAAGCTAGGCTCATCTTTCATAACAGTGCCGATGATATGACAGTTTCGTTATCTGTCTTATTAATGAAATCATTGATCACCTGATGAGGGAGCTAATAAACTACATTCCACTAGTATTCCTGAAGCTCAATTAGACTGTATCGCAAACAAGGGTGGGAGAAGACAAACAACAGTGGGTCTGAAGTAGTAAGGGCCACTTTAACTTTTTATGTCCTAAGTAAGCGTTTTGGAGGTGACATTTGGATAGCAGCTCGAGTATTGAATTTTTATAAACCAATATCATATTCAAGAACTTTCTTTTTGACCCATGTAGAATTCTTTAACAACTCATTAAGTAAAAAATTTAAAATACAGTAAAAATGATTTAAAAATAGTACTGTTTTCATGAAGTAAAATCTCTAATTGGAAATAGAAGTTCTGCATTATATATTAAGTGCTTTGAGATGGGGAAATGGCAAAACACATTTTTGTTATGGAAGGATGCCCCTTCCATAGGAGGGCTTTGGGTGGTGGTGGTGGGGAGTTCTCGTTAGGTGTGTTATTGGTAAGAAGACGAAGCCCGAGGGTTCATAACCTAGGCTCTTTGAAAGAAAAGTAGCTTATCATCCCCTCTTCACTTAAAGCACTCTGAGAGTCGGCAGAGGGAATTAGGCTTGGATTTAATGAGGGAGCTCCATTGTTTGGGTAGGGCAGCCCTGGAATGTCCTTTCTGTCCATCCTGAAGGAGAGGAAGGGATGCTGATGACTTCTTGGGTTTCACAGTGGGTTGTACTCCTAGGTGTTTCTCCTTTCTCTGCGCCAGTGAGGATCAATGCAGCCCATCCCAGCTTGAAAGAGGATCTGTGATCAAAGGCATCAATGATGTCACTGATCTCCAGTGATTGATTAGGACCAGAAGTTCCAGAGAATTTGACTTTTTGTTATAATTTCAAATTCATTTGTGTCGACCATTAGGATTACTAGCATTTAGCTCGCAAAATTGGTAAGGTGTACCACGGAGCTACACCCGTGGCCTTGCCACTGTGTTTAAGGTTATAGAAACTATGATCACATTTTATAAGCAACTCTTCTCTTTAATATGCTGTTAAGAGATACTGTGTCTTTGAATTGGATCCAGGACCTTGGAGTTCTCTATGTAAACTGAGGATGTCATTTGGAAGTGATGACATTCACCTTACCTCTAAAGCGGTTTAGCTGTGTGTACACACACACATACATACACACGCTCACTCACACACAGACACAGGCCCATGTAGATATATATATATGTGTGTCTCTGTGTGTGTATGTCCATGTTAAGTAATTAACCCATAGAATCTAAAAGTTTTATTGATTTTGAAATTTAAGTGTTTCATATGCAGATTTTTATTTTTTATTTATTTTTTATTTTTGTGGGGACTGCCTAATATTTTCCCTTTGCCTTTTGGAGAGGATAACTCCCTTCTCTGTGTGGCTACATCCTTAGAAACAAACCACATGCATTTTATGCCAAGGGGAGATATGTTACACTGTATGTTACACAGCAGGGGAAGATGCAGTTTGAATCGAGCACAGGAGAATGAGAGACCTCAGTGGAACTGTTCACTACTGCACTGTAGCCTCTGGCTCAGCTCCACCTACCTCAGAGACTGATGGTAAAACCATAGGGGGAAGAAAGGTCTGTTTGGGAAAGCATGAAGACTTAAGAAAGAGCGTGGATTGGAAAATGGAGAACGCTTCTTTTTATTAAGGTTACTGCTACCTTCCATGGTAGGCCATCAAGGACTCTTGGTACAGCTTGTTTATAACTGATTTTTTTCCCCAAAGAAAACTTCATTCTAAGGACAAATCCTAGCGGGGTTGAAAGTATGTTTATTGTCCAGTTCTGTGAGGAGGACAGAGTGAAAATGAGCCTTGGAGGGAAGAGGACGCTGTGGTTGTGTGAAGCAGCAGAGGTGGCCTCAGACCCCTTTGGCGGAACGGCTTTCACTCTCCTAGCCGTGATCAAATCCTCGGTCTAGGTCCTGGCCTGAGAGGACTGCTACAGGACAGGGTCTTCCTACAGTGTAAACATTTCCTGATGACATAGGAGTCTAGTCTTTATTTGAGAATTTCTTCTGAGCATCCAAAAACTAAAAGACACACAATGACCTGTTTCAAATAAGTTTTAATCCAAATCTATCTAAAAAAAAAAAAAAAGAAACCCAAACAAAACAAAACAAAACCCAAACAAATAACCCAAAATTAATATGCTTGGGATTGTTTACAAATCCTGGCAAGTTTCAGAGCAGGAGAAAAGTTGCTTTCCTGGGGCTGGAGCGACTCAGCAGTCAGGAGCACTACTGTGCTTGAAGAGAACCCAGGTTAGGTCCCCAACACACACAACCATCTGCCAGGGTTCTGACACCCTATTCTGACCTCTGCGGGCACTTCATGCATGTGCTACACATGCATGCAGGCAAAATATTCATGTATGTAAAGTAAAATAAACAAATCGAAAACATAGAATTTCCTTTCTTATAAATGTTGACAGCAGTTCCTGTATAGGCTAACAGTGTTTTATAAATAGAGTTTACTTAGCAAAAACCATATGTATGCCCAGTGAAATAATCTTACATTTATTTATGTTTTGATTTATAGAAAACATGTGCCCTTGACAAAGCCTTGGGCTTTTTTCCACAATTAAAAGGAATCAAGTTTGAAAAAAAAATAGCTGCCATCTTAATGGGAAACTTTTTCATATAAATTCAAAGCATTCTCTTTGATCTATTTTACTCAAAATCTGAATGTCCATTAGTTTGACCCATAAAGTGGGTGGGAGGAATTCAAAGTGGAAAAAAATGTGTATAAATTTTTCTATCTGCCTGTCTGTCTATCCATCTATCATCTCTCCTTCTCTCAACTGTCTGTAGTTGTGCACACGTCAGCATATTTATTGGTTGAGTATTGGGCAAATGCAGAGTTTAAAAGGCTGTGGACTGTGTGTCCGGCAGCGTTCATTGGTGCAGCAGAAAAGTCACTAACAGTGTCAATTGCTTGTTCTTTCTGTGACTCCTTGGTTTAGCATGAGGTGGCACTCCTGTTTATTATGATTTATTTTTACTATTTTTAAATTATGTGTGTATGCTTGTGTCTGTATATGTCAGTATAGTGACTATGGTGTCTGGAAAAGGGTGTCAGAGTCCCTGCTGCTGGAGTCACAGCTTAACCACCTGACAGGGTGCTGGGAACTGAACTTGAGTCCTTTATAGGAGTAGTGTATGATGCTTAACCTCTGAGCCATTTTTCTAGCTCAATTCTTGTCTTAATTTTCTAATGATTGTACTGGGGACAGGAGTAAAGAAATTACTAAATACAGAAACTTCAGAATGCTTGGTTATGTTAGTGATGCAAGTACAAGTTATACATAGAATTGTATGTTGGGATGGTTTTCTATTTGTATTGTGTATGTGTTTTATTTTAAATTGGAGGATTTTTCATTTTAGAAGTGAGAGATTATATGTGATTATAGAACAAAAATGATTGGTTTATCCTTTTACAGAAGTTCTGTTTTCTACAGTCTCCTCTGAGTTGTGGAAAGGCCACTTCCTTTAGTCATGAACAAGTACTACTGACCTGGTCGGTAGCACCCTCAAGACTGGTATGCTATGTCAGAGAAGTGAGCCATTTTTGCAGCATGGGGATTGCATTCACCATCCTGGAAGTTCATGGACAGGCCTTAGATATGGGGAGACCCCTTGGAACCTTCCCCCCTTTTCTCTAACTTCCTGGGACCTTAAGGGGTTTTATGACCTAGTATTTACTAAAGGCACTGGGCACTGCTCTATGTGGTTTGATCATACACGGGAAGACAGCCTCCCAGGTTTTAGGGAACATGAGGTTGAACCTTCCTTCTGTGCAGTGTTGCAATGGTGTAACCATGCTAGCTTTGCAGGGGATGTATTATTAAGAATTTAGGAGATTCATACTTGAACATCACTTATCTCTAAAAATGAGGGTCCTGGCCACAGAGATGAAAAGAACCCTCACCTCCAACCTTCTGTTTCAGTGACATTCACTTTAATTCTAGAGGAATTTAGAAGAATGTAGAATAACAGGAAAGACACCAGCGCTGCAAGAGCTGTTTGTGAAGACTAAATTAATAAGCTCTCAGTTTAAAAAGGAATTTTAGAATTCTCTTAAATTGAACAGTATAAACCCCATGTATAGGCCCATCTCAGATTGAAAAATCACATAAGACTTTGTTTAGGACAAAACAGATCATCACATTGTTAGGTCAAACAATTTGGGTGTTTTGAAAGATAATCTCTAGATGTCAGTTTCAGGCACAAATCCAGAGAGACTTCCCCTAGTTCCGGCTGCTGTTAGATGATCTCAGGAGTGTTGGTGCTCATGTTTGGGAGCTGTGCATTTCTCTATAGCCCTGGCACCATCTTACTGACCTGGCATCCTGTGTTCATCTTCCCGGTGTCTGCTTATAAGCCAGAAAAGGCATGGGGCTGAAGCCCAGCCTCTTGAACATTTTCGGAGAGCATTTTGGTTTGGCATCTGGTTTTCTGCAGTCACCCTTCATCATGGCTTTACTTAGAGCCTTTGCAAAATTCTGTGTTTGCTAATTTATTTAGTTTCTTTAAACGTTTTAGAATGAAAAAAAAAAAGAAGAAACAAAACCAAGAATACAACAAAATTTGATTACCAGGCCCCAAAACTGTGAACCTCTGAACTGACTTTTATTTCTTTTTAACCCTTGAGCAGGAATTCATAGGCAAAGATGGGATGACATTGTGCCTGAACAGTTAGGCGTCAGTGCTCATACAGTGGGAGAGGCCCCAGAGTCACTCCTCACAGGGATACCTGGAAAAGGGCCACACCGTTCATTATGTGGTAATTACTGTGAGCCTTTCTATGAGGTCTGAGGTCAGTGCATCTCTCTCTTCACCCAGTGACCAGGCACCCACTCACTGCAGAATGATCTGTGCTCACCATTGTTCCTTGATTTCCTCTAACATAAATTTTGTTTATTTCATCAGAGTTCTTATTCTTTGGGAAATTAAAAAACTTCATAAAGAGAATTATGAATGTGGCCTGGAATCTCACCACTCGAACATGATCTTTGTTCCTACTCTTGTTTATTTGGTGTCTTTTTCCATCCATTTTCTAACTGGCTCCCTTTAGGCAGCCTATGCAGGAAGCATCTTCCATGCCCTGGACCGTTCCCCAGTTTGGGCATAAAGACTATGAGAATCTCTGTTATTGGTTATATGTTTTCTTCCTTTCTCTCTCTCTCTATTCCCCTCCCTCCCTCCCTTCTTCCCTCCCTCCCTCCCTTCCTCCCTCCCTCCCTTCTTCCTTTCTTCCTTCCTTCCCTCCTCCTTCCCTCTCTTCCTTTGCATTTTCCCCCTTTTTCTCTTCAGTGAGTGATGATGGGATGAAAATCATTCTTAACAAATCTCTTGTTGTTTGAGTCCACTTTACTGAATTAGCTTCAAGAAATGTATCAGCTTACATTTCCATTAAGCTGTTTGTGTGAGTGGACATTTTCAGAGATATCAACGTCAGTGAAATGTCATTTAATCACAATGATGTGATTGGTTAAAACCTCAGTTGCCCAGTAAAATTTTACCTGGAGTATGGTATATAGTATGTGCTGTGAAAGTGAGCAGCTTGCTGAATTGTCCCGGAGTGAACACACAATGAACACAGGGCCCAGATCAAGAGAGAAACACTGCTTCTTGTTCACCTGGAGATGGATATGTGGACGGTTCCCAGTGCTTGCTTATTAGGATCATGGGCTCTCAAATGCCTGTCTTTTGGTAGACCTGGCATGTCTGCTTTGGGTGTGGACTGAAGAATGGTATTACTGCTTCTGGAGGTGTGTACATATTTAGTGTACTAGGTGCTACCTGACCGTTTTCTTGAGTGGGTCTGTACCCTTATTGTTCGTTCTTGCCAAAATTACTTATTTTTAGTTTTAGCCTTTCTGTTGTCCACTCAGCACTAACCAGTTGTGGTTTTAACTTGTCCTTGATGTATAAAAGACTTAATCACCTTTTAATACTGCCGTTGGTCATGTCTACATTCATTTTGTGAAATGGCTGTTGAAATCTCCTGCATAGGAGGATGGATGATAGGTAGATAGCAGATAAGAGCTCTTTGGGATAATGGTTACCAGATCTTCTAACACCGAAGAAATAAAGATAACTTTTTATCTGATACTGAATTCTTTTATTTTGTTGCTCAGTCTTACTGCTTTTTCGTCAGTATTGTACCCTCTCAGATATTGTACATGGAATACATTTTTAAAAGAGTATGCATTTATCTTTTGTTTTCCCTTTTCAGATAGTTCATGACTGTAATTTAGCTGAACTTTGGAAACACCTTTTTAGAGTCTTATTTATGAACCTATACACATAGTAAATGTATAAAAATATGAATAGATATAATCAGTATCAGCAATAGTTGTATCTGAAGTGTAGAAAGGAAATAAGATGAGGTGGTCAAGTGATATCTGTAGTATTTTAATTTTATGTCTTTAAAGAATAATGTTCTAAACAAATCTGACTAAACCTTAGCGTGCATTTGGTCTAGGGTGGGTGCCTGGATGCTTGTGGTACTCTCTGAGAACAGTCATGATTCCAGGGTATCTCTAAGATTTTGTTTGGATGATAGTAAGCATCTTTGGGCTTTATTATTATTATGCCATCGGCAGGAAATAGTCTCAGTTGTTTGCTGCCACAAGTGCATGCAGGTGCTTTCTTCCTAGGCGTGCGTCAGAGCCGCACAGACATGTTCTTGCTTTGGTGTCAACCTTCTGCCTTCATCTTCAACAGTGTTTTTTTTTTAATGTCACTTATTAAAAAGTATGTAAGAAATAATGCTGGCAAGACCTACCAGGTTCACTGTATTTTCATCTGTTATATTTAACATACTCTGGAAATAATTTATGTTTACTTTTGTCTCATCGGTCCTGGATGGAAAGCTGCACATACAATGATAAGCACTTTGAGTGGAAGAACTTCTGTTCTCTCAGAAAAATGCAACACCCTCCCCAGCCTCTCTGTATCTTGCTGCATTTTTACCAGTTCACAGTAGCTACCCTGTTACTCACTGGCCTTTTCTTCTAAGCTCTTCCAGGGATGGGGGCATGTTGAGGTTCTGCCACTGTTGGAATTACATGGACATCAACAAATAAGGCCAAAGGGCTATTGGAACGGAACTTTCTCTAGCTTTTGGGGTGACTTTAGTGGGCCAGTGAGTTGGAGATGCTAGTCTTAAGATTGTACAGGTCACAACCAAAGTGAAAGAAGCCCGTGTGAAGGATGTGGCCTCAGTTTTGCGTGTGATGTGTTGCTGTGATTATAAAGAGATGGATCACACACATCTTTGAGACTGCTACACAGCAGGAGATCCAACTCTTTGAAGGAAGGAAGTGTTGCCATCTAAAGTGTAATTGCAGTGCTTTCTGAAGTCCCAGCCTTACCCCTTGAAAGCTGGCCCACAGTCTGTTCTAAGCTTTTGGAAATAATTGAGAGACACGACTCCTATTTATTCCAGCTCATCTAGCATTTAGTTTGTCTTTTGTCTGGGGGAGATACGAATTCACCACAGCCATGCCAATAAGCAGGGAAGACTTGCCAGCCTGCAGAGAAATTCGAACTTCCTTCTTTCCCCCACAAGAGTATCTCAGGGAAATCACACATACAATAGAACTTTTCATGTCTAGACCTTGCCCGGGGGATTTCTATCTAATAAGAACCTTTTCTTTCTTCTTTAGCGTACTCAGAATGGAACAAAGGAAGAGGTTGTGGACGGAGTACAGGGAAAGAAAATGTAGCAAACCCTGGACCATCATATCTTCCTAACACCTTCACTCTGACTCACAGGCATGCTTGTAAGCACAAGGCACAGTTTTTTGCTGATGTTCACCAGAATCAACAAACTCTGTAAAGGCCTTGCCAAGTGTTGCACGCTGTACTAACTGTATAGGTCAATAGAAACGTGAAATCTACTCTCAAGATATATGTAATTGGATGAGTTAATAGCCAAGTCATGGCACACTCATTTATGCAGTATAAATAATATCTCTAGAAGGCAAAGGAAGGCCTCATAGAACAGGTGGTATATAAGTTAGCATCTTTGTATATCAGTAGTAAAGACAGGGACTGAAGGAGTGGGGACTGAGAAGGAGCTGGGGAAAGAGTAAGATGAAGAAGAAAGACATTCAAAATTGAAGCAGCCATAAGCAAAGATCTGGAAGTAGGAATGGCATTGGTCATTTACAGGAAATCTAATGTATTCGGTCTGTGATCAGATAGGTCAGAGCTGGAGGTGGGAGAAGGTGATGGTTGGAAATGTGTATTGACACCAGAATGTGGGGTCCCATTCTACAGTACTAAAGAGAGGGTGAATTCCATCCTTAGGAGAATAGGTAGAGGGGAGTGATGAGATCTCACTTGCTTTAAAGCCCTCCAGTCTCAGTGGACAGCTGGAGTTTACATAGACAATATCAAATCAGTATATGGTAAGACTTCCACATCCCACGTTCACTGTAGCCTTATCTATAGCCAGGAAATGAACCAGCCGAAGTGTCTGCGAACATAATGGAACTGTACTCTGCTGAGTTCTGCAGACTTTGAAGTCCTGATGCTTCTACCATTAAATAGTATATGCCAATCTTTCCTCCTCTCCTTTTGTGTCTTCCTTCTTTTCCTACTCCCACCTCTCTAGTTGTTTGTTTTTGTTTTTGTACCAGAAGTGTGTTTTCTTTCTTTAGTGGTCAGGAATACCAATATGTAGGTACTGACATGCCTGGCAGAGAATTCCTTTTAGAACAATCTCCTGGAGACTGAGAAGATTTCGTGGGTCTTGAAGCATGCCCTTTTTATGTGTAAGAAATCCCCTGGTTGGAGTCCTGGAACTGCTGCTTCTACCTCTACTCAGAGGAAGAACTGCTTAGTGTGAAATCTACCATTCTATTTCTAGGCAGTTCTACTCAGATCATTCTTCCTGTGTGGCAAATATACTTTTCCAAAACCTCAGTACCATCCGTTTCTCTTTGCCCTGCTTCTTATAAAAGCATCTTAAGATAGGCATTAGATTGATAGCAGGAGCAGAGAGTGGACTCAGGAGAGCCCTGACAAAACCCAGCCCCCACGGTGCCCACAGTTTGACTTAATTTACCGTCATATTTCTGGGGGAGTTGCAGGCACTGCTCCCCACTTTGATCACCATCCCTGCAAACATAACTGTAGGCAGGTCACCATCATGAAGGCCAAGACACAGCCGGTCCCCAGTTACCATCATGGAGGCTGGAAGCCAGCCAGTCCTGTTCACCATTACCTAGGCCGAGACCCAGTTGGTCCTAGTCACTATCACTAAGGCTGAACCAGCAGGTTGGTCACTGTCCCTGTAGCCATGAGCAAGCTATGAGACTCAGCAACCATCTCTGGCCTCAGCATAATAGCTAGCATAATAGGCTTCATATTTGTGGTGTCTCTAGCCAGTGACAATAGAGTCATTGCAGCGAATATTTTGAGAACAGTAAACTGTTTCAACGTTGAGATGGTTACATTGACAGGATGTATTTGTATCCCAGACTGCCAAAGGGAAGGATAATTCTAGGAATTATCGTCACAGGGTATGAGATAAAGACCAGAATTTGATGCTGAAGGAGAAAAAGACACAGAGGCACAGGCCTTCTTGGAGTTCCAGTTCAAGGCAGTAATTACACAGTAGACTGTAACCCCATTATGGACACTATCCATATGGTGGGGGCCCTCCACACAATTCATTACCAGCAGGATTATCAGATTAGTGAGAATGGGGAAGAAGGGACTGGAGAGTGCTCATGAAGAGCAGGCCCAACGGTACCAGTGCTTTACAAGCGAGGTAAGTACCCATTTTACTAGATGTGGACACCCTATGTGTATGATCCTGTGGAGGAGAAGTGATGCAGATTGTAGACAACCAGTGTAGTGATGTAGATTAATGAGGCACGCCACATCTTGGGTCGTAGATGATTTTGCATGGGTCTTCCTTTCCAAAGGCAGCCTAGGGAGGATGGCAATGAAGAGGATGCTGAAAACCAAGATGAGACCCAAGGTTAGTAGCTACTTCAGTGATGTCCCTCCTGATGCAACTTCATTTGCTCACATAGATGAAGCCCAGAGGCAAAAATAGCTAATCCACTAGCTGAGAATTCATACTGTTTCAAGGTTGGTTGGACTGGCTTGAGTAAATACCAACTCAGTATCTGTTATTACTGTTAGCCAGTTTAATCATCTAACAAGAAATGTTATGTATGACATTCCAGCTATAAGAAATGAACAGGATTGGAGGTGAAGACTTCCTGTGCTTGCTTTCATCCATTGTCTGCATTTGCTAGAACTATCTGTATTGTCTGTGTGGCACAGGATTTTAATATTTTAGCCTAAATAATGTCCTTTTTGGAAATGAAAGCCTAATTTTTCCTCAAATTTGAAATTGTTTCACATTCGGTCAAGTTGAAAAATTTGAGAACTTCATCTATAATTTGTATTGAGTTTACAATCACCCCCCTGCAAAGGTCAATAGATTGTAATATCTGTTAATAAAAGTCTTAAATTAAAAAAAATTAGGAGGTACAGGAAGGTGTACGTAATTTTTCTGACCGTCTAGATACATGTAAGTTAATGCCAGCTCTTTTAAAAAAAAGTAATTAAATGTACATGTGTAGGTTTTATGTGTGAGTGTGCAGGGTCAGTGAGGCCAGAAGAGGGTGTCAGGTCCCCTGGAGCTGGAGTCACAGGCAATTGTGAGCCTCTTGTAAGAGCAGTTTTAGCTTTTAACCCCTGAGCCATCTCTTCAGCCCCTCATGCTAATTCTTTATCCCTAGGTATTTGCCTATCAGTATTTTAAGTGCAGGGCCCTGGGTCCCTTTACCTTCGTGGGTGATTGACTTTGGACATCCACTGTTCACTGGGTTTGGGCACACACTGTTGAACAAGGTTTCTTTTGGAACTACACGGTATCCCATGTGGCATAGCATGCATACAGTCCAGTAGTACACTTGGACTGATGAATTTCCACTGCATGTCCTCTGTAGCCGACTGATACTCCACAAAACTGTGGACCTAGGCATCCTTTCCCATTTTCTGCTAGGTCGTATTTCTGGTACTCTGTACCCAAAATGACTTGAGTGGTCATGCTTTGGTCCCAACTGTAGGTCTTTGTATTTATCCTTATTAATATTTTCTTCCTAGTCTCAACTCAACATTAAAATAATGATCTGGCTCCTACACAGAGTCTTTATTGTCTATTTCCAAGGCTAAGGAAAGAGTGCACACAAACGCATGCAACACCGTTGTTTTCCACTTGTCTACTTGTATGTGGCAGCCATCCAACATAAAAACTAATTAAAAACAAACTAACTCAGATTTCTTACTTGAAACAAGAATATGAATGTTTGAGATGGATTACTCACCTGCTAGTTTGGGTGCTGAAACTTAGTAGGTGAGGCAGTTGTGTGGAAGGGGAGATGGGACACGGCCTTATTCTCCTGACATTTAGCCAACATACATGTAAGTCATTCAGAGTTCACGTATGTGAGTGTGTGTACATACACACACACATATATATGCACTAACATACATGCATACATACATGCGTGTGTGACAGATCCCTACTATGTTGCTCTTCTGGCTGGCCTAGAGCTCTCTATGTAGACCATGCTCCCTCCCGCCTTCCCAGTGTTAGGACTGAAGACTTGTACCACCATGCCTGGCCTAATGTGCTTCCACTAGACTCATTAGAAATATTATCTTGCTTGATGCTTCTTATTTACCTTGCGTACTGTGCCTGTGTATCAACAATGGAAAATTTTCATCTGTTCTCAAGCAGACTACAGACAGGCCTGAAGATCATTTTCAGAAATTTTAGAAACGTTAGTAACCCAACTGTGGTGAGTAGCTGAAACCACATCTAACACTTGGACCAAGCCTGGTCCGCTTTCAAAGCACTGCTGCCTTTCATATGTCTTACTGGCGCTTTGCTAGTTCTGTTCCCAGCATTTGCGCATATTCTTCCTTCCTTTCTGGTTATTGACCAGCTGCTTTGTAGATGCCATTTGCGATCTATCATCATTGCAAGTGGAGGAATAAAGATGCTTGGTCATTCTAGCTGGCAGCTAGAGAGCCCTAGTCTCTTTCTTAGTAAGAAAGAAAGTGAAAAGAAATCTCTCAAAAAGAGGTTTGAGAATTTTATGCTATGTATTTTTGACATCATTGCTGTGTTTTAGTCCATTTTTTTCTAATTGCAGCCATTTAATAGCTTTTTGTTCCTTCAGGAGAATTATAGTGTGTGTGTGTCTGTGTCTGTCTGTCTTTTTATGTCAAGGTAGTATCTATACCACAGGAATGTACTGATGTTTAGGATTTTATTTTTTATCCTTAAAAAATTTTTTCATTATGTAGGGTTTTCGATAGTTTTAGATCATATAAACCCTCTTTACAGTTTTGAGATCTTTAAGAAGGCCTCAGGCATTTGCCTGGAAGGCCTCGATTTCCAAGTTTAGTCAAAGCTTGAGATGGGTAGAGTGTCTTCACAGAACCCAGGACTTGTGGCAGTATGTGAGAACAGCAATGCAGCCCTCCTCATCCCTGGGATCAGCCCTTGCAGGTGACACCGCTCAGGGCTGCTCCCCAGGTAAGAGACCACACTGCACTGAGCCTCCTCCTGTGCTTTCCACCACGGAGCCTTCTGGGCAGCCCAGCGTCAGCCACCTCCTCATTTCTCTGATTCTCTCTGAAGTGCTCCCTCCCCCTCACTTCCCAGTGTGCTTCTCTTTTCAAGTTTTGGTTAGAAATGATCACTTAGAAGCTCTTCTATTATTTTATTTACTTAAATTAAAATATAATTACATCATTTCTTCTCCCCCCCTTTCTTCCCTTCAGCCACTCCTATATCTCCTATAGACCTCCTCAAATTCATGGCCCCCTTTTTCTTTAATTGTTACATATATATGTAAATAAATATATAAATGCAACCTCCTGGGTCCATTTAGTGTTGCTTGTATGTGTATGTTTTTAGAGCTGACTATTTGGTATTGGATGACCATTTGGGGGCCCCATCCCTAGGGAGACTGATTCTCCCTTTCTCAGCAGTTTTTAATTTCCTATCGCCTTCCTCTAGGGGTGGGGCTGCATGTCAGTCATACAGGTGTTATTAATAAGCAGCCATATTTGAAATTTCATGGCTAGAACTTCCTATCATACTTAGAAGACACAGTCTTGCAGCAGACTTCCTGGTCCTTAAGTGTTCGAACAGTTCATTGTCTCCCCTCAGGATATAAAAGCTAAATATTCCCCTGTCTCTGTTAGGTTAGATCTTCGGGCATAGCCACCTCATTCACAGAGTAATGTATGTGCCACAGCTTCTGGAGAGCTATCCTGCTGTTACCAGCCTCATTCCCTCTGCTCCCCATCCCTCTGCCTATATTTACTATCCGTGGTTGGATTCCTTAAGTATCAGTGTAGTCTTCCACGATATAGCTGAACCTTTGGACGATTCACACAGGTTCTAGTTTATTTCAGTACAGAATATTTGGGCAGCTGCTTATTCTCATGGCTGGGAGAGCAAAATCCAAGATGGCGTCTAGTTAAGGGAGTAGAGCACTATCTTGATAGCCAGAACATTGCATAGTGGTGGATTCTACATGGGATCAAAGCCCCCAACTTCTCTGTGCATTTGGTAAGGGCTCTGTGCTCTAGTAGTGTAGACGGAAGTTTTGGTCCCGCAGTCATTCAGTCCCAAAGAAACAGATATTTATATTAATTAGAAATTGTTA
Organism: Ondatra zibethicus; assembly: GCA_004026605.1. NCBI lineage: Eukaryota > Metazoa > Chordata > Mammalia > Rodentia > Cricetidae > Ondatra > Ondatra zibethicus. Next base: position 138,056 of record PVIU01000430.1, on the reverse strand, counting down.
GGCCTATTAGCTCAGGTTTATTATTAAGTAACTCTTACAACTAAATTAACCCATACTTCTTGTCTATGTTTAACCATATGGCTTGGTATTTTTTCTCAGTAAGGCATTCTCATCTTGCTTCCTCTGCATCTGGATGGTGACTGACTCTCTGCCTTTCCTCTTCCCAGAAGTCTCCTAGTCTGATCGCCCCACCTTTACTTCCTGCCTGGCTACTGTCCAATCAGTTTTATTAAACCAATACGAGTGACAAATCTTTACAGTGTATAAGAGCATATCCTACAGCACAGTAGCAGGATATACATTTTGTCCTTGAGTGATGAGTACTCAGTGCACATGGCTTCAAGGTTGTCCAGTGCTCGACTCTCTCTGTGCTACAGTGAATGAGAAGTTTTAACTTGGATTTTTAAAGTTTGGATATTAAATTAAGAAAAAGTCCTCCAGTTTCTTATTGATGGGTTCTCTAGAAAGGGACTTTAGCTCAGTGAAGGACCTTCGTTATTCAGCTGCAATTAACTTTGCTGTGTTTAGGTGGCAACTGTTGGTTGGTGTTGGTTACTTCATAAGGCCCAAAACTAGAGCAGTTGCCACCTGTTTGTAATTTAGCTGTGTTCCTGATAGATGGTGAATACCTTATTTTCTGGGGTTCCAGGAAGGGTCAACTATACATTATGACATGAAGAGGGGCATGTAGTGGAAAGCTGTATTGGGGAAAGGGGGGCTTTATAGTAAGCTGTGTTTGAGTTTATGTTGGGCCTTGACTAGAAGGGGAAAGGAACTTTATGGATCTCAGGTCTTATTTGTTAAATAGGGATAATACTTATGAAGGGTTACTTTCAAAAACAGTGGCCGCAGCATTCATAATTATCTCTGATAAATTTCTTCTATTGAACAATGTGGTGGTTGGGCTTCTGTTGTACTTTGTCCATGAATAAAACTGCTGCCAACCAATATTCAAATAGGTTTATTTCTTTTCCTTTTTCCTTTCTTTACTTTTGTCTCATGTCCCTTGGTTAGAAAGGGCCAGTGTTCTCTATCATCTCAAATGAGATACAGAGCCCTCAGAGAGTCTTGTACAAAGGTTACTAACAACATTTAAAGGGATCGCAGATCAAGGAATCTTCATGTCAGAAACAATGTAGTATTCAGTGGGCTCTTAAGTCAGGCCAAGATGGAAATACAGTGTTAACTTGGCATGACCAAGGTCTTGACATCTGCAAAATCCATGTCTATAAAATTTTAATGTTTTTAGAGGTGAATGCTGGCTGATGGGTCTGTGTAATTTTTTTTATTGTTCCTTTTAAATGTAGGTTTTAAAAAAGGTCTTTTGGGGGAGATATATCTTCTGCAGTGAAATGTTAATCAAGATGTACTTGTAGGAGGATAAAATTTTTAGCTTCTTTTAATAAATGTCCTTTCCATTTCCTGAAGCTTTCATTTCACACTGGTGGGAACTATTGGCTAAAATTGTGAAAGTAGAAAACATGCTCCAGCATAGATAATCCCATGTTTCCTTACCACTCCTTGCTAAGAGATTGATAGTGTGTGTCTACCTTTGTATGTAAATCCTTTAAAACCTTTCGCATATTTTTAGGACCATCAAACATCTTTCATTATAACTTAATAAATGGAGTCGGTGTTGTTTCCAAAGCATCCTGGTCTTCTGCCTTATTTATTTACTGTTAGATATTAGTTAGGGCAAAAGAGAATGTTTTTGCTTTCATTAGTCCATTAATTTTGTGTTTAACTTTGCTTAGCCTTCTAGAGAGATGCCATTTGGACAAACTAGTAACATAATCATTTGTGAGAAATGTCAGAAAAAGGAAACACTTTTAAGCTGTAGCATTCCATTTGAGATGCTGACACTGTGTCATTTTGTCTAAGATCACAACCCAAATTTATTGAATACCTTCTAATCTATCCATTTATCACCCATTCATGTATCCACTTACCCAATAATTTTAGTAAATGTTCCTTTTTTTAAATTTTAATTTTTTAAAATTTTATTTTACATTCCAGCCACAGAGTAAATGATCTTTTAAACTTTATTTTATATATATAGATGGGTGTTTTGCCTGCATGTATATGCATCATGTGTCTGGTACCTATGGAGGTCAGGAAAGGACATTGGATCCCTGGTATTTGAGGTACAGAACTGTTTAGAACCACCATGTGGGTTCTGGGAATTGAACTTAGGCCCTCCGAAGAACAGCCTGTTCTATTACCCATTGAGCTACCTCTCCAGCAACTAAGGAATTTTTTTTTTAAAATGCCTCATGTGGGGATGGAGAGATGGCCCAATAATTACAAGTGCTTGCTGTATTTCCAGAGGACCTGTGTTTGGTTCCCTGTACCATTTTCAGGAAGCTCACAACTTCCAAGCCAGGGTATCTGATGCCCTCTTCTGGCCTTGGCAAGCACCTGCATGCACATGATACATATAAACACATGAAGGCACACACACAATGAATGAACAAATAGGTGCATCTTTAGAAAGTACCATTTTCTTTACAGTGTGCTAAGTATTGATGGAATGAAGTAAATAATCCATTTGTTCACTAGTCTGGAGGCAAACCTGGATTAGAAATCAGCTTGCTGTGGTAGAGCTGTGTAACATGAGGGCCTGCTTGTTGGGGATTCTGTCCTGCCCAGTTCCCACAGCCAGTAAATCCCAAAGAAATCACACAGAGAGTCTACATAAGTTATAAACTGATTGGCCCTTAGCTCAGGCTTCTTATTAACTCTTATAACTTATATTAGCCCATTATTCTTATCTGTGTTAGCCACATGGCTCAGTACATTTTTTAGTGGGGCAGGTCACATCTTCCTTCTTCCGTGTCTGGGCAGGACTAGGGAGGAATGGGCTTCCTCCTTCCCAGAATTCTCCTGTTCTCATTGACCCGCTTCCATTTCCTGTCTGGTTGTCCCACCTATACTTCCTGCCTGGCTACTGGCCAATCAGCGTTTATTTAAAACGTAATTGACAGAATACAGAATTGTCCCACACCAGAGCTGTACAGCTAATGTGGGGGAAAGTGATAGAACTGGATGGAACTGGTTAAAGGGTCTTGCTTATAAAGGTCGGAGAAGTTCTGTTTCATTTTATCCTGAGGGAAGCTATGAGAGTACTCAAGCATTCTCACCAAGGTAGATATGGTCATATCCATTTTGCATTTACATATTAGTAAATTAAGGGGCTATGCAGAAGGTGGGAGACTCTGTAGAAGGTCACCTGTTGGAGGCTATGGGAATTGCAGCAGGTAACAACTAGTGTTCATTTGTCAACCCCCAGAGGAATGATTCTCTGATGGAGAAGAATCCTGTCTGGGAAAGGCCTGTGGGACCACTGACTCAGGAAACTGTTGCTCCTGTCTATAATTTCACATGGGCAAAACAGCTGTCATGTCTCCCCAATACTTCTATTGTAGTGTGTAATCTCATGTGATGTGTGTATGTAATCATGATTGCATCTTAATCTTATGGGCACATTTACCCATGAATGGTCATGAAGATGACTTCTCATTAATCTGTATAATTTTGATATATAAAAATTATACTAGTATATGCTCCATAACTAGATCTATTGTCCCACAAAGACTGTAAGACACTTAGAAGCCTGCTTTGTTCCTTTCACTCAGACTGGCACAAGAAAACAACAATTTCTCCCTAGTCTAAGACAAGTTACACACAATTAGTTCATTTTTATCCCAGAGCAAGTTCAAACTACACTAAATGCTTCTGTATATGTATCATAAATTAAAAACTTTATAGATATTCACAAGGTCAGAGTCACAGATGTCTACCAAAGATATTAACACAAAGCAACCTAAAAAGTCAGGCCAATTCTTTACTTGCCAAGTCTGGCTGATGAAGACCTGACTCACTGTACACATCTCTCTGTATCTTGTCTCACTGGGAGCTGTGCCCCTGACCTCTGGTCACAGTCTTACACCTGGAACTTTGAAACCTTGCTTTACCATGGTAAATGGCTCGGCTCCTTCTCGTTTACCCAAGAAATGTGCTGTGACCAATGAGATGTAATTTTCCAGAGGTCCTGAGTTCAATTCCCAGCAACCACATGGTGGCTCACAACCATCTGTAATGAGATCTGGTGCCCTCTTTTGGCTTGCAGGTATATATGCAGACAGAACACTGTAAACAAAATAAATCTTTAAAAAAAAAAAGAAGAAAATTAGAGGACAGAAAAATAGAAGAATAAAGACCACGACTCTGACAGCTCGTGTGTGATTTTATTCCGCAATCCCTCAGATAGAAAACTTTTAAGCTCAGTTTTGCTTGACTGTGACTCTCAGGCTTCCATTATTCTGATGCCTGAATACCAGGCAAGTGTACCTACCTGATGGTGACTTAGACTTGATGGTCAACCGAATGGGAGAATTGAAGACATTACTTTGAACTCATCAGGGTTAAGGGGTGTGGGAGTGAAAGCGAGAGAGTCAGAAATGCTGTTCAGTTTTGTATAGCTTGGGTTCCTTGGGTAGTGTATTAGGTAGCTTCCCGCTACTGTAACAGAATGCTTGGCATGAATCAGCTTAAAAAGCAGGAAAGCTTGCAGTTTTGGCAGTTTCAGTCCAGGCTGAGTAGTTCCATTGCTTCAAGCCTGTTACCACAACACGCACTATTCCATGATAGATGTGTTCAGCAGCAGAGGCCAGGCTGAAAATCAAGCCTCTAATAAACAGGCTTCACTGAACAGAGTTGGAAATGTTGATGGTAACTGGAAAAAGGATGAGGACTGAGGAACCCAGCAAGAAGACCTGAGGCCCTTGAAACAGACAACGGATAGATGACAAAATGCTGTTTTTTCGCAAAGGAATTTGGTAGAGACATCGCTGTTTACTCTATGCAGGAGGTCTCACCTGAGAGCAAATTGGGTCTTTGTGAGCCTTTAATTTTCTTTCTCCTTTTGCTACCAATAGCATTCCTAAGTTATTTGAGTCAGGGTTTTATTCTTCTTTTTTCATTCGTGGAACTACTGATCAAAGGTTTCCCGTTTCCAATACAAGCAGAATGGCTTTTTGGAGACTGGTGTTTGCAGATGGAGAAAAGGGTGAGGGACTCTGGGCTGTGGAGATAGACACTTCCCCAGGGATGTTTTTAAACCCCTTTGAATGGGCTCATTGTTTATAAGAACAGTGCCTTAATGGAAAAACAAAAAGGCAAGAGGGTCTGTAACATGTTCTCTGCTTTCCTTTGCTGGCCTCATTGTTTATTTGATTTATCAAGTCTCAAGTAGTTGCTCTACCCAGTGACCTTCCTTGAGCCGCTTCTCTGGAGTATCCACTTACCTTATTTAGAAACATAATATTTAAAAAAAAAAAAACTGGAGTGGAGTCAAAAAATCATCACCTTTTGATGTGGCCAGTTTCCTGGGTTTTGAAATTTTAAACTTGCGGGAAGCTTTAAAAGCTGAGTTGCAGTCCTTAATCAGTAGGTCCTTCTGGGTGTTGGACGCAGGACTTGGGGTCCTTGGCCTGGGGGGCAATGCATAATTAGAGGACATAGTACAGATGTTTGGTGCTAAGTGGCAGAAAGAAAGGACTTCAAAAGACACTAACTGGGATCCTGTGGGGAAGCTACATTTTGGAGGTGGCCCTGGAGGGAGGCTGCAAGCATGGGCCAGTCTGGTGTTATCTATGAATGGAGCGTGGCTGCTAGCGTTTTCTCATATCTCTTGGGATTTTAATAGAACTGTTGGATTTCCTTTGAGCCTTGCTCTTTTGAATATAACTGACTGTGATAAGGACTCTTGACTCTAAAGTTTGCGTTCATGTCACATGCCTTTCCCCACAGTGTGCACTCATCCCTTGTTGCTAGGTGTGCTTGTTCTTTTCTGCCTCTGCTTCTTAGTATCAGGAGGCTACCAAAGGAGAGCAAGGGGCTGCTATATGGACCCAAACAGGTTGTTAACTGTGGTAACCTTAGAAAAGGGCCTGTAAATTCCCATGATTTAAAGTCCATGGATGGCCCTCACTTTTCAGCTACTAGGTGAATTGGTGGGTAACATTCTTACTTATCTTCCCAGATGAAACATATCCCCAGCAAAAGTCATGCTATCTCCATAGACCCTGGGTGGGGCTACAGGAGGTCGGTTTACTATTGGAAGGGAGATGGGAATCCTTCTCAAGTGTCATGGCCCTATTGTGAAGTATATAGTACATCTGTTTCCAGTAGGATGCTTTGTGGTAGTTGATAAAGTAATGTCTTTGTATGAAGTGGGCCACGTATGTTTCCAGTTATATTTATTTGCATTTTGGTTTGTGATCTTTTGGTTAAACCTAGGTAGTGCAGTGGTGGGATGCAAAGAAAGACTTTGCATCAGATCATTGGGTCTGCCTGCTGGTTGTGGCAGTTTGACACTAGGGAGGTTTGGGGAAAGATACTGAGTTCTAAACCTTGGCTTTCTCACCTGTGGATAATAAGTGGTCAAAACAAAATGAGTTTGGATGTTAAAGACTTAACACTTTCTTGTGTGGTTGAAGTACTTTTTTGTTGTTGTTGTTAAACTAGTGATTTCTGGCAAGCAAAAAACTGTTAGTTTCTGGGTATTTTCAAAGTGATGGCTATACTGAATGTTTGTTTGTTTCATAATTATTCTTCCTTCTGGACTGTATGCCCGCAGTAATACTTCCCTCTCCCTTCCCATTGCTGGATTTCTGTTTTATGTAACAAAACTTTTCAGTATCTTGGATGGTACTGATGGGTGAGCATCCTGGATGCTGACTTAGATGCTGTTTTTAAGTTAGGTTGATGAAGTATCTTTGTACTTTTGATTTAAGGCTTGAGAGAGTTTCATTGTCTTTTGCTTTTATAATATTTTTTTCTCTTTAGTCAACTGTTGATCTTTGTATATTTTTATAGTATTTTTAATCATTGGGGTTGAACTCTGTTTTGATATCAATTGAATATTTTACCTTAAACTATCATAGTCTAAAAGATTTTTTTCTATCAAATAGGAGCATCTGTCATTGGGAAATTCGAATTAACTCTACTCTTCAGAAGAAACCAGGACCCAAGCCTTTACTGGAAGCAGCTTCGGAAGCTTTTACAGTTTCTTCTATCACTGTTAGATCATTCTAGTTCCCATCAGTTAATTTTAGTTTTTTGTGTTTAATGAAGTTATAAAGTTTTAGTTGTATGGAATTTTGGTAACTTTATTAGAAAAACTCCCCCAGCAAACAACTGCCCCTGCTTTGCCTTTGTAAGCCCTTCTTGGTTCCTCCTTGCCCTTGCTTTCTGTCTCTGAGTCTCCCCTAGATTGGTCAGATGTTGTCTTGCAGGTTATTGTGACTCTCAACTCGTTGACCTCCAGGAAATTTGCTTTGGAACCTTTTTGCCTTTTCTAATGGCTTTCATTTTGTTATCGTCATTCTTTTCAATTTTTTATGTTTCATTTTGTTGTTTCCAACCTCTAAAAATACAGGACATGAATTTATTGGCTTTTATAAAAAATAATATGGTTTCATACTGCTAATTTTGCTACTTTATTAAATGACCATTGGTGACATTTTTTTTGCAGATATAAAACTTCTTACCTTAAAGATTTGCAAAACAAAAAGGTCTGTGTATGTTTGTGTTCATGAGTACATGCCCATGTCACGGGGGCATGGGTGTTATAGGTAGCTTACTAGGGAATCTGTCAAGGGGTAAGATGACATAGTATGATAACTTTTGAAAAGACTTTACGTACCTGTGAGTTGATTCAGTTTTGCTTTTTATAATCCAAGAAGGGAAATGTTTCGTTCTGTTGTCAGTAACCCTTGGGTAGGAGAAAAGGTTCCTGCTTCTCTGGCTAGTTTGCTCCAGGACTTGGATAGTTCGGTTACTGACTTCTCACTTCTGCACCGTCAGGTCTTTCTAGTTATGTTGGAGGCTGCATCCTCTCCTTTACTCTTCAGTTCATTTTTCTTAGCAATTTTTCTTGCTTAGTTTTTCTTAGCAAGTTTTCACATGCTTGAAATTATGGGGTAGATCATCGGAACTTTCCATATTTACTTTTTAGCCCCAAGAATCATTTTACTTTGGTTTTGGCTAATTGTGGCTTCTCCTGATCAGGTTTTAAAGTGGAGATTAAGACACTTTGCTTTCATTGGGGTCTGACTGGTGATCAACACAGGAAACAACTCTGAAATGCTAGCTGTTGATTGGGTTGTTTACCTTAGTGGTCTTATATCCTTTTCTAGCTTGTTCTTACATGGAATCTTCTCTATCCTTGTCTCTGTTGTGTGAGTTCTGTTTGTAATTTCTATGTATCACATATTTTCTTGATGATTATTCTAGCTCTGTCTGTCCAAACATCCCATTATAAAATTGTATAAAATTTGGTTTTGATTCATTTATTGTTCTTTATCTAGGACATTAGGTCTTCCCCTTTCTCTGTTTTTAGAGTGGTATACGTTCATAGCAAAAGTGAATAGAAGGCACAGAGGTTTCTAGCTCTCTCCACCCCCAAACAATTTTCCAATCAACAACTCCCCCCCCCCCACCAGAAAGATACCTTTGTTGTATCTGGTGAACCTATATCTACATGTTCTTATTAGCCAAAGGCTGTCATTTATGTCAAGGCCCACTGTTGGCCATAAATGATGTTTATGGCACATGCCCACTACTCTAGTGTACTGAGGCTGAGGCAGATCAGCCTGGCCTTATGCTGCAAGGGCCCAGCCTTAAACACACAACAGCACCCCCAACCCAAACAGACTAAGAAAGAAGCAAAAGCAGCATGAAAGAAGCAGGCAGCAGTTGGGGTGTCACCCCTTCTCTCTTGTTGGCATCATCTTTAGTACCAAGCTTGATAAGCTCCTTCCAAGTGTTTTCTTTGTTGCTAATTCATGTGTTCAGCCAGCATAACCTCTGTGATAGCTTCATCCCAACATTTGCAGACACATTACAGGTTCACCTAGCATGGCGTCCACCATTTCGGTGTCATACGGTCCCAGCAGTAAATGCTCTTTTGTTATTTTATGGAGGATAGCTAAGCCATATTTTTTTAAAGATTTATTTATTTATATGCCTACATGTCAGAAGAGGGCACCAGATCTCATTACAGATGGTTGTGAGCCACCATGTGGTTGCTGGGAATTGAACTCAGGTCCTCTGGAAGAGTAGCCAGTGCTCTTAACCTCTGAGCCATCTCTCCAGCCCCCGCTAAGCCATATTGAATGTTCACGTTAATTACTTCCAGAGCGAGATGTGGTATTTCTCAAATGTTGATCTGATGTAGAACCAGTTAGGGCAAATGGTTTAGAGGTTTAGATCTAGGATGCAATCACTTCCGCGGATGTTTGTCTAGACTTAAGTCAATTTAACTTGTTTGTTTTAAATGACATGGGCCTTCTAATGGCTGGGCTTCACAAAAGGCTTTCTCCCACCTCTGTAGTGACACTGACAGCCTGGGCCATAGCCTTCAGCAGGCTAATTGTCCTTTCTCCTCTTTCTGTTGAATGGCCGTGTGGCTTTCCAGGTTGCTCTCTTTTGTGCCCTATCGCTAGCACACAGGGTTGCTTGGAAAATGTCAGAAGCTATCTAAAGTACCCCCCTCCAGTCCCACTCCTATTTCCTTCCCTCCCCCAACACACACAAGAGCCATCAACAACTTTGTTGTGTTTTTTTGTTTTGTTTTGTTTTTCTGTAAGTCATGGGCCAGATTTTATGGTTGAAAGGCACTGAACATATTTAGTGATCAATTATTTGAATGGGGGAGGGTTTTGAGGGAAGTGGTGGTTCTGGGAGTGACTGGGTTTGTTTCAGACTCTCTCTTCTGTAACATAAACCTATGGTTTGCATGGGACTGTTTGGTTCTGATGTACTGAACCACGTCTTAAGGCCAGATTTCATACCTGGGATTGCTAATGACATGCTCAGGCTTGTTGGATCATTTGCTTAATGCATGGTGACAGTGAGGCTAAATTCTTAGTCGTTGCTCTGATTAGGCCCCTATACCAGGCTTGGAATAGCTGTTATTGCTTAAGACAGGCAGCTGAGCATAAGACCCCATGGCAGTGCAGATACTGAATGGGCAGGGTAAACCTGCAAGCTCCTGGAAGCTTGAGTTTATAGAGATCACAACCCAGAAGACAGTCTTGAATGCTGTTGTCAGTGCGTGTGCACTGTGGTAGCTTATGGGTGCAAAAAGAGAGTAGAATGTTTAAACACGCTCAAGTGTGCTTTCTGAATTCTCTGAATGGATGCCGGAAAAGATGCAGGAGAACATGACCAAGAGCCTGGGCTGTGAATGCAGCTCAGAAGCTTCGGGGTGGTGGTGGGAGAATCATTTAGATAGCTATTGAACCCTTTCCCATGCGTCAAGAGGAAAGAAAACACATGGCTGTATTATAATGAGAATAGCACTTGCAGATTTCAGGGTGTGGATTCTGATGCACTCATGCACAGTGTAAGTAAGAGGATTTTCATGTGAGCCACGGTCGTAAGGCTAGTTCAGGTAGAAGATGGGACCCAGTGACAGTGGGAATAAGGGTGCTAGGTGTATAAGAACTTGTCAGTGTGCGATCTGTATGTCCAGGTCGGGTGGGAACCAGTTAGACTCTGCAACTTCTGCTTCCCTGGGGGCAACAAGACAAAGGCTAGTGTGCAGGGCAGTTACCAGGTGTGGTTCTGAGATCTGCACTTGGGGGCGGGAGGAAGAGATTTCAAGATGCAGTGTAGTTTCCAGGCCACTGTTGCTGTTCCCACAGGGAGCTGTGCAGCTAGAATAGACACGAAGAGTGCTTCTGTGTCGGATTGAGATGGCCAGCTCTTTGCATCCCTCACTGAGCTACTATTAGTTCCCAGATGTCCTGGGAGCGAACATGGTGAGCAGTGCAAAAGCAGCTCTGATGACATTGACGTAGGTTAATTGCAAAAAGATGTTCACTTGTCAGCCGCCAGGTGAAGGAGGAATCTGGGCTGAGAAATGTGGTATGTACCACAATACTCACAGGCGTCTATCTTTTCGTCTGTCCCTCCATCCATGCACGCAATCCACTGCCAGTGTTCACTGGACACTGAACAAAACCAGGTACTATTGTAGGTCTTAGAGGCTGAGAGCTGAGGTGTGACAGGTACACCCCCATACTCTTGGAGGAGCAGGGATTTCATGGCAGGAGATAGTAAATAAGACAGTGGTCTCAGAGCTCCAAAATTGATTGGTCACTGTGATGGCCAGAAGGATGTTGGTGAGATAGTAACTGACTGATGGCTGGAAATGTCCGGAATCACAGGCAGGGGAAGACTTTTGAGCTAAATGCATGACACCAAGGAACAAAGCGGGAGTGTATTCCAGATCAGAAGCGGAGAGTGGGTGCTAAGAGCGAGGAGAGGCAAAGTGAGATGACTCCAAGGCCAGGAGTTTGGACTACTTCTAAGAATGAATGCTGTTAGGGAATTTGAAAGCAGGCAGGAACTTTCTAGAAAGGGCTATTCTTAGGTAGGGTTCAGGGCATGCTCATCCAGTGTTTTGAATATTTTATGTAATTAATTTAATCCCTGATAATCCTGCCAAGAATGTAGTGTTATTACCTCTGATTTATAGATGAGGTAACTGAGGACCGGAGAGGTCACATGACACATCTGAGGGCACAAAAGGGAGCTCTGGGATCATGGAGGAGGTCAGGTTCACAGTCCTGTCCTCTTGCCCCCACCCTCTGATGTTTGCAAGGATAGGGCAGTGATACTCGAGGCCAGTCAGGAGTCTGGAGATGGATGCAGGCTGTGCTGCAAATTGACTGCATGTGGGAGGTAAGGGAAGGAGAGCAGAATCCAAGGCAAGTCAGTGTCTTGTCGTGAATGAATGTGTAAAAGAAACACAGATACCATACGGTGCATTGTATATGTTCTTCATTTAAGTCTCCTATAGGATTGTAGAGAAGTCTCTGGGTTATCAGATATCCTTTAGTGAATGAAAGGAAAGCTAACTTTTCTGAAGGAATATGGATGTCCAGCCCTGTTATCCTGATGGCAAGTGTTGTGTTGTTAGGGAATTTGAAGGCAAGCAGAAGCCTTCTGGAAAGCCTGCTCTCCCCCCATCCCCAGGAATTCTTCCTCGCTCCAAGGCTAGATTGGCCTCAACCCTTGCTTTGGTCTGGGTGGGGTAAGATCTGGTAATGACAAGGTGCCTCAGGCCTCTTCACCACCCCCTCCCCAAAGAGCAGCCTGCACATGAACGCTAATTAGCATTCAGCCTGTTGCCGCCTGTCCTGATGCTGTTTGCCGACACACAGTGAGAGGTGGTTCCAGAGACTGGCACCGTCAAGATGGCGGTGTTCATACCCTACAAGGAGGAATGCTGATGTTCAACAAGGATTTGCTTGAACTCTGCTTGACAAAACATAAATCTCTGTACAGACAGAATAGGCTTTTGGTTCCATGCGAGGCTTCTGTCTGTCACTGAAAGAAAAGTTGGTTCTTAGTGCTGGTGGTAGGAAAGGAAATAGGAGCTCCTTTGGAGAAACTCCTTACAAAGAGTTACAGTAAGGAATGTGGCTTTCCGTGCCTGCTATTGTTATTTCAGCCCAAGGATTATGTAGCAGAAAGATTGGGACTATTTGAAGAGTTCTAGTCAGAAAAAGGAAGAAAAAAAAATTAATGCCTAGTTAGGTTTGCTCATCGCTTCCCCCTTTTTTCTTAAGGCTGACTGTCCAACTTGATAAACATTAGCCATATTTTGTTACATATTATGGTCAAATTTAGATAAATTAAGGGCACATTAATTAAAGACTGAGCTCCCTGGTCACGGTAGCGCACTCCCTCCCCACACATGGTTTCTGAATGGAGCCAGTTGTAGGGTGTTCACAGGAGGTTGTGGGTGCAGAGCATAGAATCTGAGATAACTGGAATCTTGAGTCATGTTGAGCACTGGTGCCCCAGGAACGCAGGGACGAAAGGGTTTGTGTAGAACCCTTATAGATGGATCTGAACTGGGAAAGAGGTTACCCCATCTGTAAAGATCATTCCTGTAGATTAGAATCCGGTTCAGTCCAGACGTAGAATAACGGTTCCTGGAATGTTGGGTACATGAAAATTTTTCTAGCTGGTTAGTGCTTGGTTTTGTTTATTAAGATGTATACTACCTTTTTGTAAGTACTTTAGCATGGGCCTTTCTCTGCTTCAGTTTGGTATGACACTCAGGAGTGCCGTGTGGGGTGAGGGAACGCTTTTATTATACTTAGAATCATGATGAAGGATATTTACAGTGTTGTGCTACAAGAACTGTGTGCGCTAGTGTTTGGAAGCTTCGCTTAAACTTGGGATTTAGATCCTATTCCCATTAGGCTCGGTACTCCACTGAGCCTCCCTTGGCAGATAGTAATATTTGTAGTGTAATGTGAGATGTTAACAATTGTATGATCCTTAGAGGATGTCTGTTCTAGGTTATAGGAATTGGCCAACTACAGTCTAGGGATTAAATCTAGCCCTTTGCCTGTTTGTATAAAGTTTTATTGGAACACAGTCGCACCCGTTCATTTATTATTGCCTGTGACCATTTTAGGCCTACTGTTGCACAATTAGAGAATCGCAGCTGGGTTCCTGGCAAAACTCTTATGCCAGGGCCTCGTCTAGATGCTGTGTGAATGATTGACCCATCTCTGTTAGGAAGCATCTATGTGAACCCCCTTTGCAAAAACTTTACAGGAGCCTAGGGTTTTTCATGCTTCAGCTTTTCCTTCCTTCCTTCCTTCCTTCCTTCCTTCCTTCCTTCCTTCCTTCCTTCCTTCCTTTCTTCCTTCCTTCCTTCCTTCCTTCCCTTCCTCCCTTCCCTCCCTCCCTCCTTCCCACCTTTCCTCCCTTCCTTCTTCCCGCCCTCCCTCTGTTCTTCCCTTCCTCCTTCCTTCCCTCCCTTCCTTCCTCCCTTCCTCCTTCCCTCCCACCCTCCCTTCCTCCCTTCCTCTCTTCTTTCCTTCCTTTCTTTGTCCCTTCTCCCTCCCTCCTTCCCTGACTGACTGGAGGCCTCAAAGATACAGTTTAGCTTTTTAGATCCCTGCTTCTCCAACTCTATGCAATTGCCCCCAAAAGACTCATATTTCTTGCTGTCTTCTCAGCTCTTCAACATCCCGTCTTCTTTCTCCATTGGTAACCGTACTTTCTGCTTTTATTAATAAGTAAGTTGATGCTGACAGAAGAGGAGGTAGACCAACCCTCACAGCCTCATCTCCTCACTCCCTAGTGCTCTCCCACCAGTCCACACAGTGAACTGCTCAGCTGCTGTCTCAAGCCAGCTTCTTCAATTGCCCCTGCTCCTCTTCTCCTGTTGTCCCAAGGCAATCCTTCCAACCACCCTCGTTTCTCCTTTCTGTGCTACTTACATGTCTGTCTGCTGCTCAATCAGAGTACAAACCATCATCCACTTAAATGAAACCAACATTTGGGGGCTAGAGAGAGGACTTAGCAGTTAAGGGCACTTACTGTCCTTACAGAGGACCCAGGCTTTCTTCTCAGCACTCATGTGGTACCTAACAACTGTCTCTCCCACACCCCTTTTGACTTCTGTAGACTTGTGTGTAGCATTTGGCACACATAGAAAATAAAATAAATATTTGTTTTTTGAAAGAGAAACCAATGCTCCTATTCACTCCCCCAATAGTTACTCCCATCTTTGCAACAAAGCTCCTTCCCAGAGCCCAAGGTGCTCATTGCTTCCACCCTCTCTTCTGTCTCTCACCATGTCATACAGTCTTCCACACTGTCCACTCCTAAACCCACTGTGTTTTGATCTGCTCACTTGTGTGTGGAAACGGCTTTGACCGGGCCACAGTGGCGCTCATTTTGCTCAATCCCAGGGTCAGTTTTTACTTCTCAGACTTGACTCCCCAGGAGCCCTGAACTTTGTCGGCCCCCATCCTCTCATTGCTCTCCATGTGTGTCGTCTGCACACTGCTGATCATCCCTCTGAGCATCCAGGGTGTGGTCCTTATCTTTTTCTCTGATGGCTTCCTTCTGAACACCACACTTAATGTCAGTTGTCATCTGTGTGTGCATCGCCCATTTTCTGTTTTCTTATCTCATAGGCATCTTTTATTGTCGTTATTTTGAGATGGGGTTCGACTAGGCTGGTGTGGAACACCTGGACTCAAGTGAGCCTCCTGCTTCAACCTCCAGAGTAGATGAGACTACAACTCTGTACCATCATGCCCAACTTTCAAAGGCTTCCCGGGCATCATATCATCACACAGATCTGTTGTCTAGCCTTCTGCAGACTTTTCTACTCTTTTTTGTCTAGTTGTTCAGGCCTGGAATATTAGAGTTGTGTTTTCTCACTCTTTACCATATTTGTACACAAACACCCACACCTACACACATGCTTGAAATTTAGATTATCAGTAAATTTTATCCTGAAGCTAAATTTTTGTTCCTATCACTGATTATGTGTCAGAGATTTTTTCCCCCTCAAATTAAGATTTTTTGGATCAAAAACCACATTTTGAGGCTTTGATGCACATTCAGAGAGGTTGTCAGCATTTCGCCTGCAGTGAGTTTAGCTCTCTTACCCATCATTTCAACATCATAGGTGAGATGGTGGAAGTCTGCTCTAGATGGTGTACTCAGTCTTTGGTGACACCGCCTCTTAGTTGTGTGTCTTTGAACAGGCTGCTAGTATACAGTAGGAAGTTAATGTATATTTGCTGAAACAATGAAGGGGCCCTAGTCCAGTCTGGTGGGATCCTTCAGTGTGCAAATAAAGAGTGTGTTTCCCCCCTTTCCCAAGAGAAGCTGATGATCACTAGCCTAGTCTTGAGTTCTTAAAATTTAATTAATTAATTAATTAATTTAGTCTCCAAATGGTGGGAATAGACTATCTTTTTGAAGACATACATCCCAGTGTCCAGCACTGGTTTTTGTGGTCTTTGTCTTAAGATGTTTCTCAGTAAGTACAGACTAAACACCTGAACCTTTGTAGTCTGTGGTTTATGCCCATGGATTTGTCTGTGAAACAAAGTGCTGGCAGAAACTGCAAAGACAAAGCATAGTTCATATTTGAAATTCTGTCAGCACTTCTGGGACACTCAATTTTCCCTGACTGTCCTCCCTAGGCCTTTCTGTTCGTGGAGGGCATTATGTGGGAGACTTCTGTAGCATGTGGTATGCACGGCCTTGGGCCAGCATACTCGCAGCTGGGACACCGCTGAGCCCTCTCTTGGGCCCAGAGGCAGGTTACCCATTTTGTTCTTTCACTTCTTGCTTGTACAACATCTGAAATCTGTGTGAACCACTGTTCCATTCAATTCCATGTCTTCTTGCTCAGCAAGCAGTTCCCAAAACCCATGGAGAGGGACTGTGCCTGGTTTGTGTGTCATGTGCACCCACGCCTCTCAGAGCATCGAAGTGGGAGGCATGTTCCTGAAGCAGAGCCTCATTGGGTATTATGTTAGCATCTGTCAGCCTGCATAGTTAGCACTGTGTCTCTGGATAGGGTTTGTCCCTGAGACATGGTACACTCCATGAGGAACACACAGCTGATGCACCTGGCCCTGCTCTTGTTCGGTCTACTGTCCTTCTGGGTCTTTAATACCTATTCATTCCAAAGTCTGGCCTCCCGCTTCCCTGTGTATTGATGCCAATCTTTCTTTCATCAGATACAGTTTGTGTGTGTGTGTGTGTGTGTGTGTGTGCATGCATGTGTGTATGTATGTATGTGTCTCTCTGTGTGTTTATGTATGTTTGTATCTATATGTGCATGTGGAGTCCAGAAGTCAATGTCAGTTGTCTTGTTCAATCCTCATCGACCTTATTTTTATTAAGACAATGTCCCTCATTGAATCTAGAGCTTGCCAATTTGACTTGACTTGCTAGCTTGTATATGCCTAGAGTGCTCTTGTTTCTGCCTGTTTTATTTATTTTGTTTCTGTGTTTTCTGGGGGCTCAAACTTAGTTTGCAATGCAAACACTTTAATAACTGAGCCATCTCCTCCTCCTCAGGTGTAACATTTTAAACATCTACATGTTATATACCTGGGAATGTAGAGCCAAATAGAATCCAGTGCTCAGTTGCTTGCATTTTGGTTTGTTATTTTGCGTGCATGTGTGGCGGCATTCTTGAATACTTGAAGATTTCCATACAGTTTGCAGGAGTCTGATCTCTCCTCCACCATCTTGATTTGCTGGCTCAAACAATTGTGTTTTGAGCACATGAATTTGGGTTTGCTATTCCTGGCCCTGCTCTTTCCTGGCTGTCCCTTTTGCCTGTTTGTACCTCAGTTTTCTCATCTGCAGATTGGTGCTATTCATAGAGCTGGTCCTTATTTATTCCTCTTTTGACCTTTTTCCTTTGACTGACCAAAGTCTGCTGGGATAAAATATTGTGTGTGTGTGTGTGTGTGTGTGTTTGTTTGTGTGTTTGTGGAAAATCTTTATATTTTTGCGTGAAGCCTTCTGCTATGGAACTTTCCACTCTCTATTTCCTCTATCTCTTGTATTCATTTAGTTCTGCAGGAGTTGATATTCCTTGTTATTCAGATTGGGGGCGTCCTGAGGTCTTTACTGACACCCCTTTTCAATCTCTGGTTGTTTGCTTCCCACTATTCCCACCTACAATGCACTGACCATGGCTTCTGCCAAGGGCCTGGAAGCCCCCTCATGGTGGAAATGGGCTCTTAGCATCTGTGTCAGTAACTTCGTGCCAAGTAGGTGCCTAAGAAACCGGTGAGCAGTTTGGCTTGTCCTCATGTTTTGTGATCTGGATAATGAAGAGCCTGAGGGCAGAGGGAGGACCACCTGGGCACTCTGGGTGCCAGGAACCTCCTGAAGTATGGAGCCGAGGAGCATGCTGGGCTAGTCAAGCAGATGATTTGTTTCTTTCCTTCCCCTAGGTTCCCAAAGAAGATGTAAGCTAGTTCTAGATTGGTAGGGCACACCTTTGTGGAAACTCTCACTGAGTTAAGTTTTGGACCTTTTCTTTCTCTCAGTAACCTAAAGCTAAAATAGAAGATTGTCTTAGATACAGGAAAAATGAGCAGACAGATTATCCAAGTTGAGTTCAGGCTGGAGTGGGAGCTTGCTGTCGGGCAGGAGCCGGGGTCCTGCCTCTCTGGGCATCCGTTGGCCTAGTGTGTGTCTTCCTCTACTTTTCTAAGTGAGAGGGAATGAGAGAGAGAGAGGGAGGGACAGAGATGCCATGCTCACATGTTGTTGCCAGGAAGGATTTTGTGAACCTAAACAGTGTGTTAGGACCTCTGTGGGTTGTGGAGGGGCATTCTCTGTGCCTTTGCTTGGAACATACTGATTTCTGTGTCTTGATGAGCCTTGGAAGATGTCTTTGAGTAGGCATCACCATAAGTGGGCCACAGGTAATGGTGTTGAACAATTTTCAGTCAAATTGAGAAAAATGAATGGGCTTGTTTGTCACTGTCCACTTTTATGGCCATCTTCCTCCACTATCATGTGACTTATACTCTTGTTGACAACATTCTTACCATCCCTAAACTTCTGTTGTTCTTTTTGTATTGTATTGTATTGTTTTGTTTTGTTTTTGATTAACAAAATGAGGATAATAGCTTCTGTTGAAGATTTACGGATATCAAAGATGCAGAAAGAAGGACTTGTGGCTTGATATGCAGTAGCTTTTTCACGTCATGGAGATATACATTATAATACACAGTTTGAAAACACATTCTCATACAGCAATTTATGAGTTTAAACATATACGTTTCTATATGTGTTTTTATAACTTTGTTCATATTCACCAATTTTATAAGGGACTTTCCTATTGTCTCTGTTTTATATAATAAAACAGGATTGCAGGGGCGGACTTCGTTCACTTAGTTCCCGGACAAAACTAGGGATGCATGCCTGGCATGTAGACTGGTCCAGTGGGTGCCCTTTCTTTATACTGACCGTTGGCATCACGAGCACATGGCGACATGACACACAGCTGATTGAAGATCACACATGTGGTACGTTTTTGATCAGCTAGTCACAAGTCTGTCTGATAACTTAACTCAGAACGTTTCACAGGGTGCTGCTGTCAGGTACCAGGCTGCATGTACACAGATCAGGTGAGAACTATACCCCGCTTCACGGACAGACTTCCCATCAGCGTGGGGTCAGAGGCTACGCTGCATATACATCAGTAGCACACTGCTTTGTACATCCTCTTTTTCACCCTCCTGGCAAGCTTGCTCCTGTCTCCATGGCCCACAGACAAGGAAATGCACTGTTAGAAGTCAGTGTTTGGCATGAGCCCTGTGCAGTGACTGCCGACCTTGAACCCTGGCTGCCAGACTCCATGCCCTGGCTCTCACGTTCTATGTAGCCTGGGGAGAAGCTGATGAACATAGTCTTATCAAAAGGAGCTGTGATCTGGGGGAATGAAAGAAAAGGTCTGTGAACACATGGATGTCCTTTTGTTAGCGAAATTCGCTTTAGTTGTGTTCTGTATGTCAAGGAAGAGCCACTGTGAACCCCTAGTTTTTCCGGCAGAGACTGATTTAGGAGGATTTTCTCAGATCTGCCAGTAGGTTAACAACATGGAGTCTTGAATACTTTCAGGGGCGGAAATGAGTAAACAGGCATTTGATGTGAAGCCGACCAAGTCTGCAGGACTGTAGAAAGGTGAATTAATTCAGTTGAAAAAGCTTGGACAAGAAGTGCACACATCTTTTGGTCTAGTAAATGATAGCTAGGAAATCTGAATTTGTAGGTCAGTTCCCTATTTCGTGTAGATGAAAATTGTTAGAAGAAATTTTATGTTGGGGGAGATGTTACCTGGCTTTTGTGGAATAAATCAGATAAGAAAAACAAAATGAATTGCCCAGATATAAACAGGTGAGAGGCATCCTTACCTCACTTTTAAGTTGGATTAAGTTGCTGCTTGACATTCATGAGCAGTTATAATAGTTATATTTCATATTCTATCCTGTTCTTGCTTTGTATGTATTTGTGTCTTATCCCATAGAATACAAGAAACCATGACACACTGATTTTTTTTAAAGACAATCACCAGGATGTTTCTGATTTCTGTGTCCTGTTTTGGTTCTTTGGAAAGAATATAAAGCTAGGATATTTTTATAGAATTAACAGTGGGTCAAGATTTCTGTAATCTTCCAAGCACTCAGAAACAAAAGCCTGGTGGCAAAGGTCAGATATGACCTGACGAAAAGTACAGGTTCAAGAACCAAGACGGGCAAGCTGTGGTTCTTTATCTGTGGAAATGCTTTCTGTCTCTCTTCCTTGTCTCCCACTTACCTTGCCCTGTGGAGTAACAGGGCCCTTTCTGAGGGCCAGTGGCTGCATTGCTGTTGATCATGCTCCTGAAGTTTTCCAGAATTGCTTTTGGCTCAGGAGAACGAGTTACCTGCCTGTTTTCTTAGAGTCTTCTGCAGGTCCCTCCGGGATGTAAAGCTGGTGGCGATGTAAGTCTCAGGTGCAAGCCGAAGAAAATGGAAGGAGCCGGGAAGCCCAGGAACATGTTTCTAAGCAGAACAGCTGAGCAACTTCTCACAGAACCAGAAGTAGACTGGGCTCCCTCATCCCCTCCAAACTCTCCAGATGGTACCACCCTCTGGCGTCATGGGGATCTACCCAGGAGATCCACTGAAAACTGCTGCCGATGTGAGGGGAGGAAGAGTGAGAAAAGTGCGTTTGAATGTGATCACCTGTGGCTTTTCAGTTGATTGTTGAGAGTCATTCATTCCTACATATTGGTTGCTGACAGCGAGGCTGAGCCAGCCTGGTGCTCACGGAGGTTCCATCTCTCAGTATCAGCCAGGTGTTGGGTATTCGGTGAACCCTTTCCGTGCCTCTTCCCCAGGGAGGATGATACACATGAGCGCTAAGCATTGTCTTGGCAGTTTAACTTGCAAGGGAGAGAGGAGGACCCAGTGGGATTGGCAGCATTCTTAGTACCTAAACTCAGGACACAGCTGTTGTAGGCAAGGTTGCTGCTTTCTTCATCCAGGTCTCTTGCCTGGGTGTCTCTCTTCTGACAGTAGAGATCCTTAGTAAATGTCTTTCATGTCTTGGAACCTCAGCTTCCACAACCAAAAGAGGTGGCACCGTGGTCAGAGTTCCCAAGGCTGGTGTGTGAATGGCAGGAGAGATGTAGACAACACTCTGTGACAGTTACTGTAGTAAATGGAAGGGCTACCACTGAGTGGCCAACTAACTGTGTTCATTCTACTAAGAAAACGCTCAAGCCTGCTTTTCACTGCCCCATCCCACTCACAGACCACAGTTTGGGAAGCCCAGGTCAAAGGCTGGGTTAGGATGATGGAGAACCGTTAGCCCTGGATATTGTCTTAGTTTGCTTCCCTTTCCTATGATACACACCATGACCAAAAGGCAACTTGGGGAGGAGAGGGTTTGAATGTTGAAAGCACAGTCTGTCTTGGAGGGAAGTCAGGACGGGTTTGAATGTTGAAAGCACAGTCTGTCTTGGAGGGAAGTCAGGACAGGAACTCAAGCGAGGGCAGAGGCCTGGACCCTGGAGGAAAGCCGCTTACTCTCCACAGCTTTCTCAGCTCGGTTGCTTCTATTACCTAGGAGCCCCTCCCCGGAGGTGGCACTGCCCCCTGTCGGTGCACTTCCACATCAGTTATTAATCAAGGAAACATCCCAATAGACATGCTCTCAGGCTAATCTAATGTAAATGTTTTTTTGTAATTGAGGTTCCTTCTTCCCTGGTGACTCTAGTTTGTGTCAAGTTGACAGAAGCTAACCAGCTCACCACCCAGGTTGGCACCACGGTGCTCAGCCTGCAAGGAGTTCCTTGGAGACCAGGATTAAGGGACACTGGAGGAGAATTACATGTGGAATGGTTTTTGATCATATTACAGTGTTTGTACCTTCTCACTACCTGAATAAGCTACTTGATAGACATGCTCTACACCCACTGCCCCTGGGGACATTCTATGGTGACCATCCATGCTGTTCCATCTCTTTCACTGTGAGCCCAGCACCTTTCCTGTCTAAAACCATGCTGGAGTTCTAGCCCCAAGGAGAGTTAAGTATAAATGACAGATGTGAATCTTGCAAACTCAGTCTTCCTCCTTTGAGAGCCGTCAACCTGCTTTTGTTCTTAGAGACATAAGGATACACTGTTTAATCTTTTTTTTCTTTTCTGGAAATGAAAAGACATCCCTTGCCCCCAAACCACCATTGAAATGTGTAAAGAAATCCAGGAAAAGCAGACCATGTCTCAGACCTGAGTTTTTTCCTCCTGTCTTCAGCCTCCACTATGGGCAGTAAATGCCCAAGGTTTTCTGCGGGTGCCTTAGCTTTGACCTAACATTTGGAGGAAGGTTTGGAGACGGGGAGTTATGAGAAGCACCACAGCTAAGCTCCAGGGCCTGTGGTCTCCAGATGTTTGTTTTTCTTTCTCCGTGTTTCCCATGTCCTATAGTACTGATCATGGTTTTCTAATCCATCAACTTAGAAAATTTGAAAACTGTTTAAGAACATTGAAAAAGAAAAGAATATTTATGTGTAAGGATAAATTGTTACCATTTTATGCATTTCTTTCTAATAATTTTCTATACGTTGTGTGCACACCATTATTTCGACACTGACAGATGACTAGAAAGTTCTTCAGCACTTGCTTTCATTATCGCCCACACACTTCTCTTCACAAAAGGAAAGGTCTTGTAGACTCTTGAAGTTTTCACCTAGGAAGAAACTATTTTATTTTACAGAAGGCAGCATGGTCATTTAGGGACAGCTGTGACAGTTCCCTTCTGTGGTAAAGGGACTGTGCAGTAACATGCCATTTAGACTTCTGGACAATCTTGAAAATGTCACAGTCCACGAGACTGTTGAGTCTTACGCTTGTCAGAAACTAAGGCGAGAAGCAACTCTAGGGCTGGGACCATAGGTCCATTGCTCTGTGCACAAGGGAAGACACTGCACAGCTGTTAGCATCTTCTAAGTGCACGCAGAGCGGTGAATGTCCAACCAGGCACTAAATCATTTGGGTTCTTGCTGCAGGGAGAAGCCACAGCTGAATTTTCCTAGGCTATGTTTTGTCTGAGGAATTGGGTTGAACTGAGCGTTAGCTCACCAAGTATCTAAGTCCTTCTTCCCATCTGCCACAGGGGATTAAAGAGAAAGTATATACTCAAGCAAATGCTAGATTGTGGCCATTGGTTACTGGCTGCAGCCGTGTTGGCATCTCTTGCATACCACAATTCTTTTAAACGACCCACTGCTTTTTGTAAAAGTCAGTAAGTTCTCTGTAAGAACTGTTATATTTAATCTTAAGACAGCACTGAAAAAAAATGTTTATTTCTAAATTGAAGTCTTTTTCTTTTTAGTACTAGAAAATGTTGCATAATTGACTTTCAGAGAGAGAGACAGACTTCTCCTCCTTATGCACCTAGCTATGTAGGTGAAGATGACCTTGAACTTCTGACCCTCCTGCTTTACCTCCTGAGTGCTGGAATTTCAGGTGATCTACTTTCTTGCTTTATGTGGTGCTGAGGACCGAGCCCAGGGCTTCATACATCCTAGGCAAGCTCTCTACCAACTGAACTGCACCCCAGTCCCTTCTCTGTTCCGTTGATGTTATTAGTCCCCTGTTGTTTGTTTATTAGGAATCTGATTGTCTGTATTATAAGCTTTGTTTCAGTGAAAGTTGATGTTGCTAAGTTTTTGGGCGTAAAGTAGTTATTCATCTGGGTAGGTGCCTACCAGGGAGGACTGGGTTATCTACGTGTGTCTGAGAGGTCCGCAAGCATCACTGCTCTGTAAAGTCAACCTTAACCTTACTGATTTGGCATAAATGCAAAAAAAAGTAATGTTTCAGTTATACTGTTTATAATATGGTGTAAACTACGCGTATTTTCTTATTTAACGTTTACTTTTGTTCTTTTTTTGTTTATTTTTATTTATTTATTTATTTTTCCATACATTGTTTTGTTTTATTTTTTCCATTCAAGAACATAATTAAAGAAATAAATTTTTTTTTCCTTTCTTCCCCTTCTCCCGGTCCCCTACTTTTGTTCTTTATCTAATTGGCTGTGTATGCCCCACAGCCTTGGGGGATTCTGCTATGGAATGACTGTTTGTTACATACATATCTGCATTGAGCTCTCTAAAACACAGAGTTGTCAACTGGCCTGGTGGAGAAGGCTATAATCTTGACCGCTTGTTTATCTGAGATAGGAGGATCATAAATTTGAAGTTAGCCTGAACTATAGAGAGAGTTCAAGGCCAGCCAGAGCAATTTAGAGTTGAGTGTGCAGCTCCGCCTAGCAGAAACAGGAAACCTTGGGTTTCTTGTCCAGGATCACATACGTATACAACCATGAATTTCATGTTTAAGGAAGGTGACCCTGGAGAAGGTAAGAGTCAGATCTTTGATGAACATGTGCCTGTGGATCAGTGTTGTATTAATTAATCCCTCTCTTAAATGACTTGTTAGGCATGAAGCAGATTTGTGAAGCTCAACGAAGTTAAATAGGCACCTGCCACTTGCTCCTTGAAGTCCTCTTACTTCCCAACTTGTAATAACATAGGTTCCTGTTCACTATAAATGTGTTGTTGTTTTGTTTCTTGTTTTTTCCTTTGGACACTGCTCATAAACTCTGGCAGGTGCTCACTCTCTTGCTGTATAGTGTTCCTTTTTGAGACCCTGCCACAAACTGTGAATCCATTCTACTGTTGGTGGGTAGTTAGTTGTAGGCTTCCGTTTTTTCTATTTTTGGTAGGAAGGGTACTGTTGCAGATGTCCTAGTCTATGATATCTCTGGTACAGGGATAGAACTGACACTCTTCCGTGGGCCTTGTCCTTCTTTGTCTTCTTCGTCTAATTTTTTGAGTAAAGAATAATAGGGACTTGCAATGAAAGGCGTTTTGTTTTCTCTCTACTTTATTTTATTGTGAATGAGAGTAATGTTCTCCTAAAAAGGCGCTGCATTCAGGCGGGGCTGCATCATAGTGAAGACCTGCTGTTCACATCCTGCCGTCTTCTTCCTTATTAGCTCTTCTTAGTGACTCCTAGTACACTGAGGTTGGCTTAGGAGGAAGGGCTTGATTGACTTCCTGGCCTCATAAACCGCCTTCATAGGTTACTAGTTTAATGAGAAGCACATCTTTGGTGAAAGAGGTTAAGTTTAGGCAATGTGCACACATGAGAGGAGCTTGGCATTGGCACCAAATCTGGACAGTGCTGCTGTCTGGTTCTTTGGCAGATTATAAAAGGCATTAATTTTTTATAGCTGCCTTTCGCCAGGTCCATGCCTCATCCTAGCGCTCCCCTGGCTCTAGATCCTTGAGCTGGTGTAAGTTTTAAAGTTCTGCCTCAGCCTATGGTCAGTGTAGCCCTCATCAGAGTTAAGGTTAAAAAAAATGGCTAATAGTTAACAGAGCCAACCAAAACCAGGGTCTCCATGTCCCACATAAAATTGCCCTTTAAAGGGATGGCCGTGGAAGGCTACATGTATTTCTCTCTGTGTAGCCCTGTTTCTCTTAGTGTTTGTAAGTGAGAATGCCAGAGTCATTTGCAGCCTTCAGGTCTGGCTGCACCTGTTATAAAGAGAGTCAGTGCACCCCACATTGTGTCCTAGCTGAGCGTCTGATGAGGAAAGGAGCCACCATGTGCTTGTACATCTCCAGTTCAGACTCTGAATCCCTGTGGGCCGCTTTCACGTGCACGGGCTGGATGTTAATATCCACGTCAACTCCCATGAGTACTGAGCAGATAAAACATTGATGCTGGGAGAAAAGAGATTTGCAGTATAGTAACCCTTGTCCATCCATTTTTCTTGATCTTTTCCTGTTAGTCACTCCATCCCCATGGCTTTGATATACTTTAACATAGCTGCCAGTAAATCTCATTAGTCTTAAGTTGGTGAATAGCATTGGAATGTTCTTGAATGATAATCTGGAAGCCATTATACAGGGCCATAAAAAGTCAGAACTCAGAGCTGTAGCTCAGTGCCATAGCACAAGGCCCTGGTTCCATCCCCAGCACTATAAAACAGAAACCAACCCTGGCAAAGTGCCAGCCCAGGGCACTTCCTTCTGCCCTTCCTTGCTCAGTTTGCTTTCGCTCCTGTTTGGAGTTAGATGCTTTCTTTCACCTTGGGCATCAGCCCCTGTTGTCGGGCTCCACAAGACATTCCAGCATCTTTACCTTGAAGCCTGATCCTAATCATAGGGATGCCTGTTGCTGCGCTTACTGTCTCCATAGAAGCAGTCACACGGCACTGGGACCCTCACTCCATCTTCTCCGGGCATTCGTTTCTTCGTCTTTGGATTGGCATGTAGTGCCCAGGCGTGCTGTGTGTAAAGGACACCAAAGCTAACAGGTTCTGTCCCCAGCCCCCACAGAGCTTGTGCTCTGATGGTGGCGATCTGTGCAGGCCAGCAGCTCCGGAGGACTGAATTGTGCTGGGTTCAGCCTTCCATCATGGTTGAGCCGGCTCAGAGGAGGGGCGGGAGGGGTTCTTCTCTCAGAGTTCTGACGCCGGTGTAGCAATTTAGAGTTGGCCTTGTATACACTTGGGTTTCCGGGGACGTTTGTGAAGTGACTTTGAAGCAGGCTGTGAAGAATGTTGCCTTCCAGTTTACTGTCACGTCAGTCTCAAGTAGTCCACGAAGAATTTGCTTTTGTACTCGGAATTAGGATAGAAAATAGGTGATGTTTGGATTCTTGAAGCATCTGTGCTACAGGATGTTGGGTTTTCCTCTGTGGTTTGAACCGTTTTTGCAAAAGGAGGGTCCATGTTTTAGATGAGGCTTCCAGAATATTAATGTACTCAGTTTTCAGATCAATGGATTCATGTGCAAGGAGCCTTTTAAGTTCCTTTTTTTTTTAAGTTGGGGGAGTTCAAGGCTAGCAACTCAATGAGACAAGACTGAGGCACACTCCAGGTGGAGAGAGACCCCCAAAGACATGAGTATTGGACTGTGATTGACAATATGATAAATATTTATGTTTTTGACCTCAGCAGTTAAATCGAGCTAATCCAATTTTTTTCCTATTTTCTTAAGTGTTGGGGGAAATTGGCTTTGTATTTGGGTTTCAGGGATAGATATTTTTGATGAAGACATTTAAGAAAGTAATGAAGTAATAATTCTTACAGCTCTGAAAATCCCGACAAATCTTTGTAGCTCTTAGAATCTTCAGCTAGGAGCAGATGGCTCTCACTGGTTAGGAAGACAGTTGCCAGTCACGTGCCTTTTCTCTCCAGGAAGGTTACTGTAAAGCCACGAAGTTTCAGCAGACTTGGAGATAGTTGTCAGAGTGATTCAAAAGTCTGCTCTGTTATCCTTTCGTTACAGCCATGACAGTGCTCCTAGAGAGATATATTTCATTTATAAAACGAAACCTTTTCTTTAGATTGTTAATGGATTTAAGCACAGGTCTGGCTAGGTTTTAACGCTCACCTGTATAGGACAGGGGCACTTTTAGTGCTTATTGTCCTGCTTGTTTCAGTCAAATTGTAACTTACATTTTATGCACACTTTGTTCCTTTGCTCCCACATTTCAGTTTCATCCATTTTAGGATTGTTGAAGAGGTAAAGGGAACTGGCAAACATCCTGAAATGTATGTACTAAAGCCGTTTAAGTTTACGTGATAGCAAAGGACAGGCAAAGCAATGACTAAACAGAACGAGGGAGATGGAAGTAGCAGCACACAGGACGCCATTAGACGGGGCAAAGAACAGGCCTTGGGAACATTGTAGGCAATCCCTTGGCCGAACTCGGGCCACACAGTGAGGCAAGTGATAGTCTTGATCCTATTTTGAGTCACTTATGAGACACCTGATGGGGAAAACTGTGGCCTGACTCATTGCAGGAGATCATGGCAGAATCAGAGATTGGGTGGAAAATCTGTAACTTGAAAATCTAGTTCTTACTTGAATAGAAAACCCAGCTCTGTGGTGTGTGTAGTTGTGAGGATTATATTGCAGATGTAAAAGAGTCCTCCCCCTTGCCCTAGAGGCCTCCTTCCAGGAAATTACCAGGGAAGGAAATCAAAAGGAGAGCCTGGGAAGTCAGCTTCCCTTAGACCCTGTGGGGACTTGGTTGTGATAGCTGCCAACTTTCTGCCGAACTGACCCAGAGGTAGATGCTGTCAGTTTGTAGGGAGGGGCTGTGACATTTGCTGTCTGGACTGTACTTCATATCACAGAGCAGACCAGAGGGACACAATAGAATTAACAGAATTGTCAGGAACAATAAAATCATGTGGATTATGTGTTTTAGTTGCTGTTTTTGCCAACTCTTCTTGAGAACTCTGGTAGAACTGGACCAGACGTGGAGATGCAGACGGAAGAATTCTCATTTGAATGGCTTGGCAGCAGCACTGTGTGAAATTATCTATTATTATTCCCTGAACTTAAAGCCTTTCTGCCAAGAAATGCAAGTTTCCATTTGTGTCAACAAGATGTGAATTAAGGATTAAAGAAAAGTGAAAGAAAACACAGATGTTCTCAACTTAAACCAAAGGTGCAGTGCTGCAATCTCCGTGGTTAATGCTGTTCAGGGCCCTGGACTCTGGAGTAGGGGAAGAATTAGGGGGACGTTGGCCAATTCTTCCAGAATCTGAACTTGAGATTTTCCCACATCAAGTCTTGTCAGAGTCTCCCCTACGATCCACATTTACATTTGGTACCGGAGCAGAGCAGTCTTCTCTTTCTGCCCTTCTGACAGTTGCCTTTCTGTTTTTCTTTTTGTCCACAAGAGAACTTTAGGGTAGCAGCCATTCTGTTTCCACGCCTTAAAGTAGTGGTTCTCAACCCGTGGGTCTCGACCTCCTGGGGTGTCAAATAACCATTTCATAGGGTAGCATATTGGATATTCTGCATATTAGATGTTTACATTTACAATTCAGAGCAGTGGCAAAGTTACAGTTACGAATTAGCAAAAAAAATAATTTAGTGGCCGGGGTCAGCACAGCATGAGGAGCGTTGAGAACCACTGTCCTAGATGGTCAGGGTTTGTGCTGGGTGCTCCTCTAAGCCTTGGTGCAGATGAGACCTTAAGAGCTGGCTGGAGAATGGCCACTGGGGCAGTCTGCCATGATGATGTTGGTGAGATCTACCTGCAGATGAGGAGCCACGTGGTTTCACATAATGCAGGGGGTTTGCAGTGGAGCTCTAGTTGCATTTGTGCGTTGTCTGGCCAGGAGATTCCAGCGTGGTGGGAGCAAGAAGTCTCAAAAGTTGAAGATTGTATGTACTTCTCTGTTTTCTGCTAATAAAGGAATATGCTGGCCTAGATTATAAAGTGGTCAGGTTTGAAATCCTTGGGAGCTGATTTGACCCCTGACACGGCAGCTTTGCCACTTTGGGAGAGCCCGTCTCTCTCTGTTTCTTTCATGTGTGAAGTGGGTTGATATTACCACAACCTCAAACTTCCAGCCTGGAAACATTGTTAGAAGTTCTTTGGAAATGGTAATGGCTTCCTTTTTAATATTATTTCCAAGATATGGTTTATAGCTTTACTGAAGGGTATTTTTTAGCCTGTCCTGAGATGGGGACATTGGGAACAGCACACTTTCTGCAGAAGTCCAGTCCTCTTGTTTGGATTCTAATTGTCCTCTAACGGCGTGGTTCCCAGGGGGCTGCTGTTGGGAAACTATGGAGCCTTGAATAGGTAGGGCTGACTGAGAGATCCTCAGAGCAATTCTAAACAAGACCATAGGGTTCCAGACCTTTCTCCTCTTCCCGTTTCATTTCCTGGCACAAGGTGAACAGTTTTGTTGTACCGTATACCCTGTTACACTATTCTTCCTTACCACAGGCCCCAAGAATTGGACAAACTGAATCATGGATCAGAACCTCTTAACTTCAGACCGGACAACTGTTTTTTTCTGGTATTACAGTGATTGAAGACTGAGTGATGCATTCAGCTAATGTTACTGGGTTTGTGCAGGCTACTTGTTCTCACTACCAATCCTGCTGCTGCTTTTAGTACAGGATCCGACCTTGACAGTATGAAATGAAGAAGACTCTGGAGATGCGCCAGTAAAACTTTGGGAACACTGGAATTTGGAATTCGAATTTGTCTTACTTACGTTACAGATATTTTTGATTGCTTTTCATTGACTAAAACTGTAAAAGACACTCTTCACTCACAAGCGTTACAAAAGCAGGCTGTGGTTCTGTTTGTCAACGACCGTCCTTAGCACTTTCTAGTTATTTTTAGTAAAATTTATTGTCTCTGGTCATTGTAGAGAACCAAATGGAGAAGAGTTTGAAATTTTCCAACAGGAAGTTAGTAAACTAGACTTAGATGTAATAAATGTGGATTTTTGACCTATACTATGTTAGGGAAGTAGATGAGAGAGGGGCAGTGTCAGTCAGATGGCCCTGAAAGAACAGAACGGACAGAATGAATATGGGATTTACTCTAGTGGCTTGTAGACTATGACTTGAGCAGTCCAACAGTGGCGTTTCATGATGGGCAGGTCAAGAAAACAGCAGTTACTCTGTCTGTGAGACTGGGTGTCTCAGCAGTTCCAATCTGGTGCTGGAGTCCCAGGGCCATCCTAGAGAGCTGCTGGTCTTCAGTCCGTGTTGGAATCCTGAAGATACAGGTTCTAGCACCAGGGAAGGAATGCCCCAGGATTAGGGTGGATGGCCTTGCTTGGGAGAGTGAGGACAAGTAGACAAAAAGCAAAAGTTGCTTCTTCCATGCCCTCTCATGTGGGCTGCCCACCCCAGAAAGTGGCCCAGATTTAAGGTGGGTCTTCTCATCTCAAATCCATTGAAGACTGACTGAAGACCTCCCAGTCAGTCTGATCTTTTCAAACACGCATCGCAAGCTTCTTGGGCTTTAGTTGTGTCTAGATTCTCTCGTGTTGACAACCAAAATTAGCTGCCTCAGGAACCAGCTAGAATAAGGGGTTCTTAGGCTGGGTCATCTACTGGTCATGGGGTCAGAGCTCTTCTCTCCTGGTTGTTCAGTGAGCACTTAGAAGAACCCGAGAGAACTTGGGTAGAGTAGATGAATGATTGGTCATTTTGTGGAATGGCAGACAGTAGCTTAGCCCTGTTCTGTGACTTGTCTGGAGGTCAACCTTTGAACTGGAATTTAAGTCTCCTATCTCTGCCCAGCACGCTTCCATGCTGCGCTTCTATTTCACTGCTGTGGTACCGTTAGTCCAGAGGGGAGGCTTGTTCTGTTTGCTGGCATATTTAACTCTCAGAAAACCTTATGAATTAAGAGGGCAAGTTTTATCATTTGCTTTTTTAGAGGAGACAACTGGCAATCTGCAGTATTTTAAAGTAATTGGGTCACTGAAGAAGTGCTGGAGGCGCGTCTTGGAGCTGGTTTTTCTAACCCTTTTATTGTGCCACGCTGCCTTATTATGCTCCATGGAACTTGATGTCATCAATACCCAAACACTTAAAAATAAATTGGAAAAGAAGTCACATCCTGTTGTGGCTCCAGCCCTTGGCAGTGATGTTTTTAAGTAGAGGTTTGTGTTATGAGAATTTTGCTTTCAAAATGCTGCATGTGCCTCCTGTAAAAGGTTGAATGAAACGCTTTTATTTTTGGTAAGTGGCCCATGTATGTTTATTATTTATTTATTTTACTCCTTTTAAACTCCAGGTCCCTTGGCTAAATGAAGCACTACGTACTTTTATTGCACATGCCATTTATTAAAAGAAGTGGAAAAGATGCTTATTAGTTTTAATATTGCATGTGTGGAAGCATAGCTTTTAAGAAGCAGTTACAGTTTCTAGAAGTACATTTTAAGAAGTCACCTGGGTTTGTATTTGATTGGTAAAAGAGAAAACTTTCTTAACTTTGCTATGATTTGATAATTA
Source organism: Ondatra zibethicus (assembly GCA_004026605.1). Classification (NCBI taxonomy): domain Eukaryota; kingdom Metazoa; phylum Chordata; class Mammalia; order Rodentia; family Cricetidae; genus Ondatra; species Ondatra zibethicus. Next base: position 106,328 of record PVIU01000430.1, on the reverse strand, counting down.
CTTTAGTTGGGGGCGTAGATGTCTTGCGCTTTACTGATCTGATGCACATTCCTGGGGCCTGGCCTCTTATTTTGAGGCAGCCTTTCATTTGTTGGTATATAATCCAGGCAAAGCTGCGTCTAAGTGCAAGTCTTTGCCCTTTCTCTCTAAACCATATGCTGCTTTAACTTTTGGTGTATGCCCTTTCAATAAAACACACATGGCTTTTACTGGTGGAACTATTGTTAAGTTAAACACAAACCAAATAGTCAGGCTTCTTGCATCTAACGCTGGAATACAATCTTCCAGAAGACAGTGTTAAAACACTGCTTTTTGAAATAGCTATTCAGAACTAAGAAACACTCTAGAAAGTTAACGGGTTGTGGTATGGAAGGGCATGAGGAAAAGTTATGATGAGTTATAGGGACAAAAAAATAATTCAGCCTAAGCCTCGGAGGTGTCAGGCAATGGGTGTGTTAATTACAGAGTTACAGAAGCTGGGGAAGATCAGGCAAATCCAAATCCAAACCATACTGAGATTCTGTCTCAACCCAGTATGGATGTCTGCTTCAAGAAAACAGACATCTTTGTAAAGATGGCTCAGTGCTTAAGATTACTAGATGTGCTTCTGGAAGACTGGGATTTGATTTCCATATGGTAGCTTTTAAACTTTTGTATCTCCGGATACAGAGGGTATGATAACTTCTTCTGGACTCCATGGGCACCAGGTACACAAGTGGTGCACAGACATACATGCAGGCGAAACACCTGTATACACTGAAAAATAAGTGTATATCTACGTTATCTGAGTTGTAGAAAAGTCAGTGAAACTTGAGATGAGATGATCATGTAAGCAAAATAAGCCAGACTCAGAAAACAAATATCACGTATTTTCTCTCTTAGTGGGATATGCACACAGGACACGACAGTAGAAGGGAAACTTCATTAGAGAAGAGGGAGGAGGGGACAAGAAAGGATAATGGGGAGAATAAAGAAAAACATGCCAACCTCAAGTGGCAGAGGTTGGATTGGAATCCAGAGTCTCCTCACATACCCACAAGGCTACTATAGCTCTGAATTTTTAAAGATTCTGTAGAAGACACCTGGGTGCTCTAGAATATAATTGTAATTTGCAGTGCAGGAGAAAGTTCAGCTTAGCTGGTCGCTTCCCTGAAGGACAGTGTTGTAGTGTGTTTTCTGTGCTCTTCAGCACTAGGTAATTCATGAAACATAAGGGGTGTTTCCATCATGCTTCTAGAGACAGCCCAGCCGAAGAGTGCATCTGCTTTGCCTCTGGAGGGCCTTCTTTTGGCGTCCTAATGTGGTGGAAGGCTTCCCGTCCTAATGTGGTGGAAGGCTTCCCGTAGTGAGGCAGAGCAAGCTAGGTAGAAGTTCCTTTTTGCTTCTGTTTTATGACCAAGCTACTCTCACAAGCGTCATCATGACGCAGGCAGGTCCCATGCTTTGTAACTCAGCATTGCCATATTGAGGACCAAGTTTCCAGCAGACTGTAGGGAATACATTCCCCCCACAGCCAGCAGCCTTGAGCAGATTGATTAGCCTTGATTAGGCCTCACAGTGGTCGTCAAGGGTAGTGGTGCTTCAGTCCTCTCAGGTCTGTGCTCCTCTGGAGCTTGGTAAGTGCTCAGCAAAGGTCTTGGCTTGGAGGGCAGACCTTACTGTTACCAGTGCGCTTACTTTTTATTTGTTGCAGGGGTGACTTGGTAAAAGCTGAGTTAATTATTTGCCAGGAGGTGGAACATTATACACACTTGGTATTTGTTTGGAATATATTTGTATATAGATCTGAAATAATTGAAGTGGTCATGCAACTTTAAATAAGTGAGCCCATTGAAATATACATAAAACCTTCTATCAGTAACAGCTGTTATTAATATGTATAAAAGTAGCTGGCTATATATACTCACTATGTCCAAGAAATTTAAGCGGTGGAATAAAGAGTTCTAAGTAAGACTTCGGGACATAATTTTTCAATTTGTGAATACTTAATTTGAAATCCTTTTGAGATACATAGATTTGAAAATAAAATTTAAAAAGATATGGCTTTCCCTATCCTAAAATGACTGGGAAATATAGAAACATGAAGAAATAATCCATAGAAATATTTTCAGGCTATGTCTGCACACAGCCTTAATTTTTTTTTTTAATTATAAGTTTAGGATATAAATAGTTACTCTCTTCCCCCTGTCCTTCTTTACTCTAAATACAGTTTAGAAGCATGGTGGCCTGCTGCGTGAGTGGATTCTTGCTAGCTGGGTTTTCTTACACAGCTATGCCCTTCTGTCTGTGTGACTGGCATTGTGATCCCCATTGATGCCACCCGTGTTTTCAAGTTTACCTGCGGAAGTTCCATGTAGTAAGTGCCTCTCTTATGCTAATGGAGTTCCAGGAAAACACTGCCCTTAGTGTCATAACAGTCGACCGTCTCCATAGGACAGCACACACAGTTTTAACTCATTTTCTTCCTGTGACTCACCCTGTGAGGAGCTTCAGGAGTTGACTGCCCAGGCGCTGGGTTCTGCCCAGGCACTGAGTTCTGACTTGAACTTGCATGTGCTCCAGGTAAGCAGCATTGCCTCTCTGACGCTGCCTTTCTCTTATGACAGTGCCTTCCTGTGAAACTACCCCAGGAGCGAGGTGAGAAGACAGGGGAGGTCCCTCCTGCCTCCTTTGAGTAAATATTTGCTGTTGTTAACTGGTGCATGGTTAATAGATTTTAGTTGGCAGGCTTCTGAAAAAGATTGATAGGAAGAACGCCTGAAATGGATTTGTTTTTGTTTTAGAGAAGCAGATGAATTTAATCTTCCTTTTGTTTCCTTAATTGCTCTCACTGTTTTTATTTATTTATTTATTTTTCTTTTAAAATTTCCTTAGTAATGTTTCTTCTGGATATTTCTGGATCTCTGGAGTAAAATTAAGAGGGAAATCTGGGCTTGTGTTCTGCTGCCCAGCCTCAGTTGCAAGGGGTTGAGCCTGGCGCTGCCTCTGCTCCTTGTCTGCCCTGCCCAGCTGAACTTTTCCTAGGGGGCACAGGCTGCTGGGGTGGTGGCTGGCGCATCCTGTGTCACCTGTGACTCAGGTGTGTGTAGAGAGGTGTTAGGCTTCTGGCCCTTTTCTTCTCTTATACACAGTTCTTGTGCCGCTACCTGGAGTCTGTGGCTAAACTAGGATCTAGCTTTCAGGATACTTTCACACCCATGCTCATTGCTTTCTGTCACACTAGGCAGGAAATGGAGTCAGCCAGATGTTCGTTAAGCGATGACTGCATCACTTAATGCGGTCCATACACACAGTGGCGCTTCATCCAGCCTTAAAGAAAAATGAAATTTGTGAGAAAATGGAGGGGGCAGGAAAACAGTGTATTAATTAAGTGAGGTAACCCAGGCTTAGAAAGACAATACTGCATGTTCTCCCTGAGGATCCAAGCACACACTTTTACTATAAGTGTAGGTGTGTGGAATTGTGTGTAGAGCCCAGAAAAGGAGCCCAGGATAGTGGAAGAAAGACTCTTTGAGGAGGGGATGAAGAGGGTAATAGAACATATGTGATATGAAGGTGGAAGAGGGAATACTAGGGACGGAAGACAGCCAGCAGGGAGGGGCACAGTGTGAGACGGGTCAACCAAACCTAAGATGTGTGAAAATACCGTAAAGAAACCCGTTACTCTGTATGCTGATTAAAAAGTAATGTTAAATGTAGAAAAATCCCAAATAATTGACAAATGGTGTGTGCATTTGCCTCTGAGGTGCACATTCCATAGCCAAGGTCACAAGGAGCCTTAGGTAGAGGAGGGGTCATCCTAGGGATCTGTTCTGCCTTTGTCCAGAAACTGACTCAGCATAGGTATGTCCTACTCGCTGTCCCTTAGGGTATTTTGGTGGCCTCCAGCTTAAGTAAAATAATGGTATTATTTTAATATTCAAATTCACTTTTCAACAGGGCCTGTTTTTTTATAGCAACATGTGTAAACATTTATTAAAAATATAATGCCGCCATATGCTCATGCTGTTTCATTACACAATCTAAAGACAAAATAATGCCATATAAACACCCTAGATGTTACACAAAGGCCTTCTTTATATAAGGTCATAGGTTCTTGAACTGCTGTGAATGTTAGCTAACTCAGTGTTAGCTTGCTTAAGACAAACTTTGACAAGTTAGCACTAGCTGCATTGCTGCCTGCAGAGAATGTTGCAGTAAGTCTGTATATTTTGAGAACCTTTCTGCTGTCAGTGCGAACACTTCGTGGCCATGTATTCCTTGAATTAGGTCACCCAAGAGTATATCTTCAAGTGGCTGTGTTGGAACTTTTCGTGCAGATGTATATATGGCAGGTTGTCAGAAAGACAGAAGTGACAGGCATTTTTGTTTTGTTTTAAATATTTATTTATCTATGTATATGAGTGCTCTGTTTGCATGTATGCCTGGATGACCAAAGAAGGTATCAGAAGAGGGCATCAGATCCCACTTTAGATGCTTGTGAACCACCATGTGGTTGCTGGGAATTGAACTCGGGACTGCTGGGAATTGAACTCAGGACCTCTGGAAGATCAGCCAGTGCTCTTAACCGCTAAGCCATCTCTCCAGCCCTAGAGACATTATTTTTAAATAATTTGTTGTATATAATTTTAAAATTTCCTTTGTGCAGATTAATGTTTAAACTCAGGATCTTTATACTTGTAAACTGGAAAATGTCATTGTTCAGTCAGATGGCATGACAGTAATGAAAGTCAGCATTCAGTGGTTGGGACACTGAAGGAATTGTCTAGTTTGGCTTTTCCCTGAAAGTGCCATCAGTCTATAGTTGTCTTAACAGAAGTGTCATGGAAAAGAATTATATAGAGAACAAACCAAAATCAACTCAGCAGAGCTTCAAAAACTGGGAAAGGGGGAGTGAAGTACTTCCATGTAAGTGAACTGATCATTTCCATAGCTTTTGACTGTACAAAGTATTACTTACAGAAAGTCTGGTTGGCTTTATAATTATGATAAAAAGGCTCAGATGCAATACCAGAAGGTAGTATGTTGGCAAGTGACCAAGTATGTCTCAAAGACAATACGTTAGGGGCTAGAGAACTGGCCTATCAGTTAAGATTGCTTTCTTGTCTTCTAGAGCACTGATTCTCAACCTTCTTAATGCTGTGACCCTTGAATATAGTCCCTCATGTTGTGGTGACCCCCATCAATACAATTATTTCATTGCTACTTCATAACTGTAATTTTGCTACTGTTATGAATTCTAATGTAAATATTTGATAAGGAACCCAAAAGGGGTCACAACCCACAGTTTGAGAACCGTTGTTCCAGGGGATCTGAGTTCAGTTGCCAGCACCCTCATCAGACACAATTGCCTGTAACTCCAGCTACAGGGATCTAATTCCTTTGGCCTCCTTGAGCACTGGCACTCAGGTACAGAAATTTAAGCACACACACACATGCATATATATATGCATGTGTGTGTGTGTTTGTGTGCTTAAAGATCTTAAAACAAAAACAACTAGAATTTATAAAACCCAATATATTAAATAGCTTTAATGTTAAAAATAAATATTTACAGCTGGACTGTGGTGGTGCATGCCTTTAATCCCAGTACTCAGGAGGCAGAGGCAGGCAGATCTCTGTAAGTTCAAGGTCAGCCTGGTCTACTAGAGCTAGTTCCAGGACAGTCTCCAAAAGAACAAAACAAAACAACAGCAAAAAAACCCCAATATTACAGAATGTGTCAGTTGGATTTTATGTTTTGGCCATCAATAGACTAGATGATAAACTTATGGACCATCTCTGAATTTAAACTAAAGTTTGTCTTAGTGAGACCTTTTTAAAAACAAACACAACAGCCCAGATAAAACTAGTTAAGCTTGTATTCCTTGCTACAATTTTAAAAAGTGGTCGGATGGTTCAGAAATGGGACTTTGCTAAATACATGGGCTTACTACCTGCCTGGAAGGAAAATTGGACTCGAAGTTTACCCCTGCCCAGCCCAGCACCATACTTAACTTTAGGTGCCGTAGGCAGCTGCAGACTAGGTCCCCAGCCTGCCAACAAGCTCCTTGCTATTCTGCTATGTTGTTGCCTTTGGATCTCATCATGGAATCTTTATGCTCAACTCTATTTGCAAAGGAAGGAAGAAACTGAATTTCTTTGCTTATAGAAGACTAAAATCAACTCAGTGAAAACTTTGCACACTCTGCGAGCCATTGCCGATAGGTGCAAATGCCCCATTAGGCAGGAGGGACAATTTTGATCCTCCTAGGAGTTTATGGTCCTGCTTTTGACGCCACTCAGAACTCACAGTGTAAGAAGAGGGCAGCTGAGAGCAGGCTTCTAGAAGCTTCGTGGTGTTTTTCAAGGAAGGGTCTTCCTTGAGAATAAGAAAACTCTCATCTCCCTTTTAATGGGAGCCGGGGCCCTCAAAGGCATACTTTTGAGCATATTTTCCCTTCCCAGGTCCTTGTGGGGCTTGACATGTACTTTCTTTCCAGGACTTTGAAAGTTTGTTAGCATCATGGGCTACAAGTTCAGCTGGATCACAGTGCTCTCGCAATCAGCTTTCAGGAGCTTCCTCCCAAGGGCAGGGTTGTAATCCTAAACTCATAGTCTGGAAAGTTCAGAGGTGTGAGCAGTGGATACTCTGAAGGACGCAGGGTGTGCTCGAGACCTCCAGTTCATAGTGCCACCTGCTCATCTTGGCTGTTATCTTTGGAAAAGACAGACAGCTGCCTGTCCTGAACCCACAATCAGAACTATCTGCTGCAGTGGAGGGGCCAGTCATTCCAGGGTCGTGTTTTTGCTTACCTAACTTCTCATCTTCTTCTGTCTGCTTCTTGTTATCCCAAGGGCCTCTCAAAGTTAGTTGGAGCTCTGTAAACTAAGCAGTTGGGGAGTGAAGTAAGACTTTAGCTTTGAGTTGAGCACAAACCTGCTGTTTGCAGCAGATAGTTAACAGTGAAGGTCCAGGGAAGTGTTGGTTAGCATAGAGCATTAGAAATGTTCAAACAATGGAGCTGTGTGCCTGTGATGGAAGACACTTTCTTCTTTCTCTCCTTTCACCCTGAGACCTCCTGGTTGATGAAAGGAGGAAAAGAGAGCTACCTATCCGCTTGAGGGGAGGCTGTCACTTGAATTTCCCCAAAGCTTCAAATCCCACTGTAACCCTCTCCAGTTTGCCGGCCTGCCAGTGTGGTTTAAAGGTTGCAGACAAAGCAAGGGCTCCCTCTTGATCCATCTGGGCCCCTCCCTCTGTCATCCGTCATTGTCAATGGGAGATGTATGTGTAGCAGCACAAGGGCAATGTCTGACCTCAAGGGTATTGGCAATGTTCTTAGAGAAGGCATTGTTTGTTCAGCCTCTTTGGAAGCAGTGCTCCAGGCGTTCCTGAGCCCCTGGCTAGGGCATGACAGCAGTTTGCCTGGAGAAGGAATATTCTGGTATTAAAACTCCAGGAACTATACTCCCCCTACCTGGTTTAAGCCTGCTCTACTTTTGAATATGCCCTATTTCTTCTCTTTTTCATTTCTGCTGTCTCTTTGGTCCAAGTCCTATGGGGGATTCTGAAATGGGGAAGTGAGGACTTGGGTTCTACCAGGTTTATTCAAAGAACATTGACATGTAAATAATGAAAGAAAGAAGCTGATACGATGCCACAAATGCATAGTCAGGAAAAAAATGAAATAATGCTCCTTTCAAATCCAGGGAGGCAGTTGCCTGGGAGGGAGGAGTAAAGGATGGGAGGGCGGGACCCCCTAGTGCCTGGAGTAACACACAGAAGCCACTGGTTGCACCTGCTTACCCAGGAACAGATGCGCCCCGCTGCCTTGAGGCCTGTGGGTACCCTCAGCCCTGTTGGGGATGGCGCATGTGCAGGTATGGCACACTACCCCAGTGCCTGAACATAAATTTGTCGGTTGGCTCCCTGTCAGTGTTCCCAGGAATGAACTGATGGTGACAAAATGTGAGTGGAGAGTATCTGAGTTTTGTGAATTCCTCTCACAACATGAAAACATCAGTTTTTTTCCATAAATATTGGGGTTGAGGTGTAACTCCAAGTATCATTCCAAAATCCTATCTAAGAGTCGCTCCCTTGTTAGCAGGGCCATGTGGGCTCAGTGAGGAGTGGCTAGGATGAATTCCTGATCACTTACTGCCTGGGACCTGGGGTTTCCATCTGGACTCTGGGCCTCATACCTTCTCCCCCCTACCATATGGGATGGAGAGTCTGGAGTGATCAGATGAGATGACATGAGGGATGGTACTGAAGGATTATTTATTTCCCCGAAGGAGGAGAGGTGCTTGCTGGCCAGCGATCACCGATACTCACCTTCATATTGTTGAGCCACGCGCGGCTTGTGTTTTAACTCATTCAAAGATAAGTCCATCATTCAGCATCAAAAGTGGGGGGCACCAGAGACTCAGACCCTGAACACGGCAGTGTTCTTTTCTGGTGAAAATCCCATTTGGCCAGAAATCTGAGTACCCAGTCTTTTCCTTCCTGCCCTAACATTTTGGTGCTTTCTCTCCACCCTCCACCCGCCCATCTTTTTGGCTTACTGCAACCTGAGTGCTCCTTTTTCTGGGAAAGCCTGATATTCTGACTTCAGTTTTATAATTTAATGATAGAGAGTTTCCTTAGTAAACCAAATTTAGAATCCTAGAATGCTTATCTTATATCCAGAGCTTGAACATAAAAGGCATTTTATACCCACAATTGTTCATTTAATGAGCAATTGCGGAGTGCAGGCCGGTTAAGGGATTGAGCTATATGCACTATTATTGCAAGAAGTATTCCGAAATACCAGAAATAGGACGTAAGCTCTGATCAGGGAGACTGCGAGCACAATTACCTTCTTTTCAAATCCTTCTGTGACACTGCGGGAGGAAAAAGGACTTTGAAACTTGAAAGGAAAGAGCTTGCTTTCAACCTCAAAAGCTAGGAGGAAAGGGCTCTGAAATTTGCTCAGAATTCCCAATTCACCATTAGCCTGTTTCTTCCTTTAGCCTCAAGGCATTCTCCGCTTTTTGAAAAGATGTTAAGAAATTCAGTCACAATAGAGAGCCTAGTTTTGAACACGTTTCACTCGGTCCATTGAGGTCTGGGCTCCAGCCTTTGTGTGGGGTGAATTGAGCTGAGCGGCTAGCTGGTTGGAGAGAGGTGAATGAGGAGTCGCTGTGCAGTCGCAAATTCTGGCACAGAAAAAAAAAAGCTCACCCCTTCCTTTGTTTTGTAATGTGCATTCCTGTACAATCCTGCTAGTGGCAATATGTGGAGTCCAGACTGTCCCTAAGTCAATATGGAGTGCTTGGTTTATAGCAACTCTTGTTAAGTTTGTCTTGTAATTGAAGCTGCTGTTGACCTTGCTTGGGGACCATTTGTAAAACCGTTTATTTAGCATAAACTGAAATAATAAACCCTCCTTCTCTGGGGCTGATTGTGATAGGGTGACATTAGTTTGATTTAATGATTACCCGCCTGACCCTTCTGCTGGAGAGGGAGGCTTGAATAGGGAGAGTTCACTTCCAAGCACTTGCAAAGAATACTAATGAGCTTGTTAAATTTAGCATGGCTCCAACCACTTTTAATTCCTCTAATGGGAGCCTCACTGCCTGCAAGAGGGAGAGGGAGAGGCAAGAAAGGCCAAGAGATGCTGAGAATGTTCCTAGAGGGTCGGCTCAGTTAGAGAAGCTCACCAAGAAGTTTATAGAAAGTAGCTAGCCAGAGCCCAGGGACTGAGTTGTAAGTATCATGTGTTTGTTTTATTTCCCCCCCCCCCAGTACACCATGGCTTTTATAGCTGGGGGCAAGAGAGGAGTAATGGCATTAAAATAGGTTTTCAACAACAGAGCAAAATGGGTGTTAATGGAGAAAAGAGCAAGCAGGTGTTCTTTGGGCTTCTAAGCAGCCAATTTTGTCATGAATGGAGGTGTCCTGCCTAAAGATGCCTAGTGGAGTTTTGTTTTTGCATAAAAAGACTTGTGTGAACATGTCTTACATCCCAGGTGAAAAAGACCTTGTCTCCTGTGTTCCAGGATTTTGTGATGTGTCTGAGTCCTCTTTCACGGAGCTGGGGTGCTTTCTCCAGACCTTCATGGTAGTTGCCCTACATAGTGCTTGCAACGAGGTCGCTTTTGCTCTTTTTCAGTTTCTGGCATTAAGTTCTGACTCCATGTTGGTTGCTTTTGGAGGAGTTTGTGAAGTCTGGGACGGTTTCTAAGACAGTGTCCTTTGGGCAGCTCTGTCTTTGGGCGTGGATTCATGCAGATTTGTCTGCCTGAGCACAGATGACAGGAAAAAGGAGGTACAAAGTGGGATTGTCACGGCAGTGTTTGAAATATTTTTTTTCCTGAAAGTTTTGAGAGAATTGCATGTTTCGCTTTGACCCCCATGCTTGCAGCTTTTCAGCAGGGAAGCTCAAACAGTTGCTTGTGTTTGGCTGTTAAAGTCCATTGGCAGATGCTCTTGGAGCCGTGGGCTGTTTGCTTACATTTTTGCTGCTGACTCCTGCTTGTTGCCATGGTGGACAGTATGTTTCTGTCAATAATTTGGCCTAGCGTAGCTTGTCTGTACTGACTCTCAAACTTTATTGAACAGCTCGCCTCGGCTGAATGAGATGAGACAGCTTTCGTCTTTTGGCATGCAGAAGTGGTTGCTAAATTTATAAGAGCAGGCGGGAATATTGCTTGGGAGTTGTGCTCTCTTTGTATATATCATAATCTCAAGTCTCTTAGCTGTTTGTGTTTGGGAGTGTGCGTATTGTCAAGTTTTCATCTGAATGCTCATCAAAAGCAACTCCACACGGGAGGTAAATTCATGAAGTTTGTGTCTTCTGGTTTGGGGGTGGGGCCAATGGGTTGTTGAGTAAAAAGGTCACAGTGCCAACTGTGTAATAAAAGTTAAGGTTCCATGATGAAAGTTCCTATATTAAAAACATTCTTGCCTGCATTTAGCTTTATGAAGAGAATGCCTTCACTTTTTTTTCTGTATTAACTATTTGAGCTTGTATAACCTCCTCACACATGTTGGGATACTTCTCATTAACAAAGTCACTACGCTAAGAGGCAGACCATTTTTCTTTGCCTTCCTTCTTTCTCCCTGTAGGCTGAAGGGGCCATGCTGACTGTTCAGTTGTTGGTGAAGTTGTCTTCACCTGCTCATTGTAGACACACATGTCACCACAGAGCCAGAGTTGATTGTAGGGCTGCAGTTTTAAGGGGGAAAAGTTTATTTCTTTTGGGAAGATTAAGTTGAGGAACCCCTATTTTAAACTTGAACCCCCATTTTAGACCTGGGACAGATCACAAGAATTTGCTTACTTACTTTTTCCCCAGAGAATGGTAATTATGTGTCATAGTCCCTCTGTGGAAGGGTTTTTTTCCCCCCTTGCTTTACAGAATGTGGCCCTCACTGCTCCAAGTTAACTTTACTTGAAATTTTAAACACAGTTTTTTCTTTTACAGAGCACAAATGAGTGGAAACTATGACTTGGTCTATTTGAAGGTTGTAGGAATTTTTACAAAACTGTTATTGTCAGTGTTTTTGATGCCCATCAGCTTTTGCATAACCCCAAAGTCCTTTCTGTAGCCTGCAATCTCACTGCTAATGAATCTCCAGGGAAGACCAATGCCTGTGTGTATCAACAGGGAGAAGAGAAACGAAGGCTCTTACTTGCTTGTTTTTGGTAGTTTGTCTTAAAACTGCCAGCAGCGTGATTTGAATTACTTTTGCAAAGATCAATGTGAAAATCTGGGATTATTTCATTTTTTTGTGGGCTTTAGTTGTTATTTGATAGATTAGACCTGTGTTTTACCCTTTAATTCTGAGGTTTCAGGCGAGGATCTGCACAAAACAATACTAAAATAATATTTCACAGTTGCTTTGTGGTAGTCAGCAGATTCACTGTAAGGACTCCAGCATACCTCATCATGTTTTGCAAAGCATTTGTGGTAAAATAATTCAGTGTTTGTTTTCAAGCTTTCCACACATATAGGCAGGAACACTAAAGTTGGTGTCGGATCTCAGTTTGTAGTAATATTTAGTATGCACAGCTCTGCTTTCCTCCAAAGTGAAAAAAGAGCCATACTCACATGTTAGAAATTAGTAGTGTTCCTGGTTTGGGAACACTGAAGGGAAGTTTGCATATTTAGATATGTTCAGTCTGTCTGAGATGTTCAGCAATGTAATTGTTTATACCTAGAGTTTCAGTTGTTTTTTATTAAGGATAAAGACTGTGCAAGTTTTTGAGTTAGCTGTCTAAGCAGTACTCATGCAGCTTTGTTTCTGTGAGCTTTTCCTGCCAGAACAACAGCTACTGGTTAAATGCAGTTTGGTTGAGGTGTGAAGCTTACTGGGTGTGATTCTAACAGGCAGATGAATCCACCTGCTGTGGGTTCAGATAGCAAGATGGCTGAAGTTTATGCATGAGGTCTAACAAAGGTCATCCAGTCACAGAGATCAGTGGTGGAGAGATGGAAAGTTCTAGTAGGCCGACGGGAGCTCAAGTGTTCAGGATCTGGAGATAAACTGTGTGTGGGATTTTATCCTTCTGATTTTAGGCGTTGGAGTCACATCAGGCCATGACTGGGAGCATCGTCCTTGGACTTTTCCTCCTTAGCTACACAGCCATGTTGCACCTGGACCTTCTGTCTCACTGAGTTGTCCTCTTGGTCCCCAGCTTTGACCTGTGGACAGACTCATGCAGCGTATCTTAAGCTCTGCTCTTTTCCTGATTGACACCTTTGCCCTTGTCTTTAGGGGGCTTTCAGTTTCCTTTCTGACCTTGTTAAATCTCTTGGTGGGTTACAAATCTGCCTTAGAAAAGATGAAACCCTCGATATTTCTTGGATGGCTTTCTAATGGCTCACCTTCCGAGAAACGAAGGCCTAGCATTTCTAGAGCCACCCAGAGCCCCACTGGGCAGCTGGAGTTCTCAGTACCCCAAAGGTCTTGTTTGCTTTGGCAGTCAGAGCAAAAGCTGGACATCCATGACAGGAAGTTGGCAAAACTTTCTCTCTCTTGTGAGACCCGCAGGGCATTGTTGTGTTTGGAGGATACTCTGCATTGCATTGTCATCCTCGAGCTACTTAGCACCTCAGGCTCCCTTCCCGCTTTATTCATCCATGCGTAACATGGGCCATCATTCATTGACAACTTTGCTTTGCAAATATCCTACCACAGGTGTGGCGTCACTTACAAAGTAGCCATGAAGGACAAGGAGGCTTCTTTCCAACAGAGAGGCAGGGAGAACTATATTGATGACTTTTTTTTTTAATTGCTCCTTAAAGTAGATTCTAAAGTCTTTCATTTCCCTTCTCTCTATAGAGGATGAAAGTCCTGGACAGATCTATCACCGAGAGAGAAGAAACGCACTCACTATGCAGCCTCAGAATGTGCAGGGGCTCAGCAAAATCAGTGAGGAGCCCTCAACGTCTAGTGATGAGAGGGCCTCATTGATCAAGAAGGAGATCCATGGATCTCTACCACATCTGGCAGAACCCTCACTCCCTTATCGCGGGACTGTGTTTGCCATGGACCCCCGGAATGGTTACATGGAGCCTCACTACCGTAAGTACTTCTGGCCAATTAGCACTTGTTCTGGAGAGACCTGGGTAGGGGTGTGTATGGGGTGTGTGGTGGGTGTGGTGTGTATGCCTGCATGCATGTGCTGTATGACTTACTGACTCTTCCATTTATAAAAATGTTTAATTTTACATTTTTTCCTACTTCTGTTTCTTATCCATTCTTCTCAGAGAGTGACATTTCCTTATAGTCTAAACACTTTCAGGCTTTTCAGGCCGTGGGGGTTCAGGAAGATGGTTTTGTCAAGAATCTACATAGAGATTTGCTAAGGTTTGAACCAGAAATACTCTATCCGTGCAGGGCTAATGGGATACTATTAAAGCAGCTATATTAAAAGCTGTTGATGGCAGTTCTTTCTCATGTTTCATGTTTTTGCTATTCCCATGTTTAATGATTTGTTAAAACAAACTAATTTTAACAATTCAGTGCTAAATTTGTTTCCTATGGAAGTCTGCAGTGAGCCCTACTGTCTTTACAAGCCTGCCCTAGACACCGGAAGTTACCTTTCTAGTCCTAACACAATCAAAGAAATTGAACAGGACTCTGATCATAAGTATAGGCTAGTTTTTTGCAAAGGCAGACTATACAGTAAATACATACGGGCTGAGTTTACTTCAGGCCTGTTTCTGGTTTAGGAATATAATTCGGCTCCGGAGTAATGAAAGTCATGTTGAGGTGGCAAAGCTGGAAGCTCCCGATTACAGATTTATCGCCTTGCCAGGATATAGTTGCCATTTAACCTTCCTGGCACCAATTCCAGATGATCCATTGAGCTCCAGAGAGGGAGACTGGTTTGTGTTTCCCTTTTCCCACATCATTCAGAAATTTTAGTGTTTAAGGCAAAAGGTCATTAGCCAGATGACTGATTAGTGAGGACAGCTGATTAGAGCATGTTATTTTGCTCAAGAAAGTGCCCAGGATAAAAGCTAATTTCATTCCTTCATTAGTTAGCTGGAAGCAAAGGGGAACGCTCACTCATCAGATCAAAGGGTCTTGCAGCAACCTTAAGTCCCATCAACCGCTTTCCCCACCAGAGTATATTGTTGGAAGAAATGGGGGAAGCAATACTTTTCAAGTGGAAACGACTTTTTTTTTTTAAAGAAGCGTGAAAAAATGGTTGTTTGGATTGGTTCCCCGCTTTAGCTTTTTAAAAAAGTTAAGTGCTTTCTCTTGGAAAAAAAAATGCCCATTGGTCCCATTCCTGAAAAGGTGTCTGTAAATGCAGAAATAAGGGCGGAAGTGTTTGGATGGCTATATTTCCTTCCTCCCTTAGGGCTTACTTCATTTTGTTTTTCCTGACTTTTAGGAATGAAGATAAAAAATAACATTGATAGGATTTTTTTTTCCCTCTGATCACATTTTAAAGTGTCTTTCATCGTGTTTTTATTTGCGGTCTCTTGAATATTATTCATGCAGATACCACTGGGGATTCCTATATTTTCCCCACCTGTGTTTATACCTCCTCATAGTGAGCAGTACACACACATTTTTTTAAAGATCAAGCGTTGATACCCGCCTACAAGCTCCTTGCAGTGTTTTGTCTTTTTGTGTGAACACAAGCTTTTCCCATCACAGTGATGGTTTGTTTTGTTTTTTTCCAGGTGCCCACTAATTAGTGAGGTGTTTAATTAGTCCAGACAGCGGATGAACCCTTCTTTCTGTTGGTCGACGGTAGTGGAACCGTTAATTTTCTGTCCAGTTTGCAGCTTGTTCTTTGTTTTAACAGTTTCCCATTGAGTCGTCTCCCCATCGTTTGAGGGGCTGCCTTTCTTTTCAGCAGGGACTCCTTTACTGGCTCAGTGGTCTGTGTGACCCAGTTCCTGGCTCGCCGAAGTAGCATTAGCTAACACTGCCTGGAGAGCTCACATTAGGATTTATATTCATTTATTGTTTTGCTAGCTTGAGGATATTGTACCTATAAGTTGATTATTCTTGTGATTTCCTACTCTGTTACATAAAAGAATGTTGAAGTAATGTTCTAGGCTCTGATCACATCCACCGTCTATAGCCACCCGGCAAAGGAATTCCGAGGTCCTCATCAATGGTTTTCCTTACTTGGGAACGTTACATAGTTATGTGCCGGAAGTCTTGAAAACTGCAGATTTGGATTCAGATTCTAGTGATTCACTTAGTAGCCCTGTGACCTTGAGTCAGTGTGTTGGCTGCCAAGAGTGATTTCCTTGTTCTCAGAGATGTGTGATGTTATGACTGACTGTGCCTTGGGGTTCTTCTGCAATTGTGCCAATAAAATGGAGTCTTTCCTAAACTCCAGCACATGCTAAGTGCCTCAGAATTATGAGGCCATGCTGCTACACTTCTTCCTTCTACTTCCCCCTCTATTTCTTCTCGTCCTCCATCACCACCACCATGTAGTTGGGCTCATTCTTCACACCATGCCATTTCTGTGAGGGCGTAGTGTATTTTGTTTGTTGTTTTGTTTTTCTGACAGCTTAGAAAATGAGTGGGCTGTAACTAGAAAGAGAGACAGAGTAGCAAGAGCTATGCCCCGTGCCTTCTCCTCAGACTGTCTTTCTCATGACTTTGACTTTTGTCTGTTTCATAAGCAAAGACATTGTGAAGCTTTTTACTTTAAGAAGTCCTAAAATTTTAAATTTAGAAAATATTTTATACAATGAGTGAAAATATAGAAAAAAGTGCAGTATTATTAGTTGATATGAAATAATTAAAGACTAAGTTTGCATTAGATACGGTATGACTTTTCTAGAACCTTGTTTGGGTATTTAGTCTTCTATTTTCATCTCAAGTGGTTTTTTGTTTTAGGTATTTATGATCAAATCTGCATACCTGACATGGATTTAATTACCCAGGCAAAGCTAATGACTAATATGAGCTAAAGGTAATAAATGTCCTGAGAATTTAAAAAATGTGTTTGAAGGAGGCATTAAATTTTATTTCGTTTCTGTTTCTTGTGGGTAAAGCCTACTTCCCTCCTGCAGTACTCTCCAAAGCCAAGTTCATTGTAGGCCTTTGTAACACTGCACAGAAGCATCTCTAGGGCCCATTCCTCTTCTCTGCCTTTGCTAGCTCTGCGAGACAGCTGCATACTAAAGACTCCACCAGTCCAATGTGGCTGGCTATGAACATTCAGTGATTCCTTCAATTATCCATGGTTGGAAAATGTAGACTTTTCAAATGCCTAATTTGTGCTTCTATATATACTAACTTTGTATTTCTAAAGTGCGGGTAGGTTTCCTGTAAGACCAGAAAAAGGAAGAAAAAAACAAAACATCTTTTTCCCTTCAGAAGGACATATGTAAAATTTTTATTGCATAAGATTTTATTATACTGGGGTGGGCAGTGATGCATCTTCACAAATTGTAGTTTGGCAGAATTCAAAGTATTTTAGATTTTGTGGGTTTGACTTTAAAAACTCGAAAAGGAAAAAGAAAAAAGAAAGCCAAGGGATAGCGGGCACTTCAAACGTTCTCAACATGTGTTTGGAATAAAATCCACATAGTGGGGTGGGGTGGGGTGTTCTCCCATGAAGAGTAGCTGTGGATGGGCTGTATATCAGGGCAAGAAAAAAAGCATGCAAGCTGCGTGTCTCACACATGATGTGGTGCTGACAACCTCTTGGCCACAGCAGCGCTCATGTGATATAATTTGGGATACCACGAGGGGAGGTAGATTTGGGGACCTTATCTGCTTATTCTGGAGTCAGGCTAAGAGATTCCATCTCTTGCCCAAAGATTGATCAGCAACGTTTTTCTCCTCCTGCCCCATCTGTAGGCAGATATTTCAAACCACCATCACCCACTGCTTTCATTTACTGTCATACATTTATTGTTTTATAAACTTGGGAAGGCAGGTGACATAATAGTTCAAGCATGCTCTGTACCCTGACTGACACTTAACTTTTATTCCCTTCCCTTTTACAGGAAACATGTATTTCAGTGTCTTCCTTCTCACTGAGAAGAGTGTAGTTTTGTAGCCATCCCTGTAGCGTTCTGTGTGTGGAGTTTGTTGGAGTCATTGAGCATGTCACAGAAGGTCTCAGTTTTATTAAAGGGAGCAGAAAGATTTCTTCTTTTTTAAAAGTTCACCTCTCCTTCATAGTTTTATAGTTGTGCGCTGACTGCCCTCTTCCCTGCTCTGCTCCCAAGTAGTAATTCTTCATGGAAAATATGATGCATTCTTGCATGCAAATGCTTTGATTGAAAACACACCACTGGTATTCTCCCTTCTGTTCCCCAGCTCAAATGACAGAACTATTAGTTGCTAATTAGCAAAACCTGAGGAATTAGCTTAAAGAAAAGAAATGGAATTTTTAATTGGCTTGCATTTATTTTCTGTGGAAAGCTATTGTGCTGAGCCCACTTGTAGGCTTGTGGCTTAAAAAAAAGGCACATGCAAGTATTTTTTTCTTACCTGTCTGTCTCTGTGTTAACTGACTTTCTACATGCCTTAGAAATGTATCTTCTGACTGAGGAGGAAGAGGATATGTATTTTACATATTTAATAGGTGCACCTGCTCACATTTCTCCTACTTTGCAATTGTCATCTTGAGACTGTAGAGACAAAAATGCCTACAAGGCACAAATGAACAGTTCGTTGTTGACCGAACTGCAAAGGTAATGACAGTTCCCTTAGCACACAGTTCCAGCTTTATCCAGATTGTCTCTTCCTCCTTGGAGAACTGCTGATGAACCAATCAGGAGGTTTCATTTCCCTTCTGAATGTTAGATTATTTAAGCAGAGCTAGTGATGCTGGGTCATTCTCTGGGGGCTATGCTGACTATCTTGCTTCCTAACTGTTAGTCCCGAGGTGGGGGGAGGGGAGGGGGTGGTTGTCAGAAAGTCTCTAAACCCTTGCATAACTTATTTGTGAGCTTAAGACATTTGTCTTTTCTCAAAAATTCAGTGTTAGGATATGTTTTCCATACAGCAACTCAGAGGAGAAACAGTGAACCATTGCTGTAGACTTTTACAGCATCATCCCACAGATGTCATAGCTTCCTTGCAAGGTGACATTGGGATTCGTGTTAGCATTCTGGGTTTGAACTTTTCGTAATGAAGGCTGAGAGATGGTGAGTTCAAGTAGGAACCAGGTAACTTGAGAAAAGTACTGTAGTATTTGGAGAAAAGTTAATTAGTTCTATATGTGAACTTTGAAAACATTTCCTGGCAGGCCACACAGATGAAAAAAAGAGAAGAAGACCTTGTTTCTTGAGAAAATAATTTAGCCAGTGACAAGATGGCTAACTCCTCCCGTACCTCCACTCACATCTCCTTACATCACTTCCTTTGTACCTTCACTCTGATGCTTCCTGCGTTTTTCTTCTCATGTGATTGCTTCTCCTAGACCGGTTAGATAAGACTCCTTTACCATCTTCCAAGATGGCCTTCCCACCCTAGACACTGAAGAGCCATGCACGTTCCATGTTTAAACATATTATTACCTCCTTTGGTTGTCACTGTCCCATAACATAGACATATCTCTTTTGGAACAGTGTGATTAGCTCAAAGTATGCACTTGGCTTTTCTGTCCACCTGATTTCCCTAGGAAGGCGTGGGAGGAGGCCCCCATCCTTCCATAAAGGGGGACTATTAGGTTGCTCGACCTTGGCCCTGTTCAATGGAGGTTACTCTTTTGGAATTGGAAGAGATGTAGTTGCCTCTGTTGTCATCTTAGGGTTAGTCATTATGTCCCATGTAGCCCCCTCTGTGTAAAGGAGGTACACAGTTGTTAGGCTTCACATGAGAGATGAATTGTAGCCCTTTGGAATGAGTTGACAGGTCAGTCACAGAAGGGATATGAAAGCTTTTTTTTTTTTTAATACTGTGGGACTAGCACAGTAGAGCTGCCTGTCATAGTTGACGTGACACTCGTGTTGGATGGGACTGCTGGGTATTTTTCCTGAACCTGAGGGAAGCGTAGTGCTTGCTTGCCCTTTTCTTCAGTAACCTCGGTAATTCACGACTTTGGTAATAATGTCCCCAGTGATCCTTGTCCAGCCGGTGTGAAGCCCATGCTAATGAGACCTCACATCACAGCTCAGCTCAGGAGCAAGGATAAAGTTTCCTAAAAATGTCACATGATTTTTATTCCCTTCTTAATTTGGCACCCACCCAAATGGCACTGTCTTGGGTTTCTTTCCCTCCATGCCCACCTCCCACCCTCCTGTTTTGCTTTCTTCTTTCTTAGAGTGAAGCACGGAAACAGTGGCCCCTGCCCTTTGCCAGCCAGCTTCTAACAGCTCCCTTCGCCTGCTTCTAATGGAGGCAGCATTATCCTTGGCCCTCCTCCTTTTTCTTGTATAATTAAAGAATGTTACCTTTGATGTCTCCTGAAAGCCCTGTCTCCTATCCTGCTTTAGCTTTCTTGATCTTGCATCTATAAATTTGTGCTGTGTCCTCACACTTCTCCATGGAAAGACTTGATTTTTCTCTCTTTGTGCCCTTTCACAGTTTGAATTAATACACACTAACTGATAAGGTCAGTTCCAGTGCTCTTATACAGTTTAGATTGTTGTAGTGTTCTTCCAAAAGGATCCTACGTTCTCAGTTGTTTAGCCTTTTATATGTGGGCCTCGGCTTTGGTTTCCAGTAAATAAATAAGTTGTGCTCACTTTTCTGGAGTCCTCCCTTCTTTCGTGGGCCCAGATTTTCCACTGGCCTCTATTTCAGAGTAAGTTCTTCATCTTAGAACAAAGAAAAGGAAAAAGATCTTACTGATTGGTTGGACTGCCCAGCCCTTTGATTGTGCCAGTCATGTGTTAACTGAGCATATACTTAGGAAATAGCCCAAGTGCCGCCAAACACTGAGCAAAATGAGCAGTCCCCTGCTTCTGTGCAGCCTCAGCTTGTGGGTTATGGAGACCAGTAGACAGAGTCACTGCACAGGATTTGTGAGGTAGACAGTGTGGTGTTCTCTAGGAATATAGGAAAGAGAAAATCTTCATTCTTCACTCCAGAAGGCTTTCTGAAGGAGGTAACAGTCGAGAACTTCTAAGGCTAAGACAGAAAGACAAATCTAGGTCGAGAGCCGTTCTCACTGGTGCCTGGGGGAGGTAGAGAAACCTTTTGGACCGAGGGTGGGTTCACAGCGAGAGAGGTAGGGGTAGAGAGATGCTTACAAGCCAGTGTCCTCAGGATCTAGTTTCATATGAAGACAACATAATGCCATTTTTCTTGTTCAGCTGTTGCTCTTGTCTATACTATGTGACCCTAATAAACACAGTATTTTGAGCCCAAATTACAAATCCCCAAAGTGAGAAATCATGTGGCTGCTCCCTTAAAGAACTAAGTATTCTGTATGAAGACCTTTTTTTTTTTAACCTTCAAAATCTCATTTTTACAATGAGAAAATGCAAACCATTGAATTCATTTTATTGGGAAGCTCTTGAATCCCCACATGTCAGTCAAGCCAGAAAAACTGTGTGAAGACCTTTGTTCAGCTGGAGATGGTGCCAGCAATAACAGGGAGATGAAGCTGGGCAATCCAGTAGCCAAAATGTCAGGGAAAAGAGGAACAAAGACTCACATTAGTGGAATAAGCCTTCAGTCCCCCTGGCCTGAAATAATCTGATGGGAGATGCTGGAACCCTGGAGGAGGAGACACTGGCCTCCCTGTGGGGGTCTCGGACCTAATCAGCACACATTGTCCTGGTCAATGGGAGCCCACTCTAGGGAGCGGGTGTTTACCTTGTCCACTGGGGGGACCCAAATCTACATGCTGATTGTGCTCTGACTTGAGCGTGGAATCAAAGGAGGAGCCTGTTTCCTGGGTAATATAACGAGGAGCAGAGAAGTGTACATAGAGGTGCTGAGAAACAAACAGCCCTCTTCTTTTGACTTGCCTTCTTGGGCTAAGCCTGCTCTCAAATTGGGCAGGATTTCAAGGCTCCTCTCCTTGTTCCTATTTTCCCCTTTGTAAGGAATGCTTCCACCCCTGCTCCACCCCCACCCCATCCTTCAGTTCTCAGGGCCTTGGAGAGAGTTGCATAATATGGTGGTTTTCCTGTGGCCCTATTCCCTACCAGAAGGACTGTGATCCCTCCCAGCTCTACCATTCCCTCTGAGATCCCTTCAGCCACAAAGGCTTCCTTCCAGGCCCTCCTGTGGATCAGAACTCCTCTTGGTCTCCAGGCATTTGCAAGTGTTCCTTCTCTTCCTAGACTACTCTTCTAACCTCTTTGCCACAGGGTTGTTGTAATGCCATCCCCTCCAGGAAGCGTTTTGGACTGTGTGGATTGGCCATTTCAACTCTGTATGCAGCTTACTTTTATAATACACCCCCCCACACACACACACAACTAGGGGGATGCAACTTTATATTGCCCCTTTTGTCACGGATATTTTGACTGTATTATGTATCTATTACATTGCTGCAAAACTTATAACCTGGAGACATAGTCAGTGAACAGTTGAAGGCACCTGGATACGTTTCCAGGAACCAGACTGTTTAGTTCATTATATTGATACGACCTATGTAAGCATATAGTGCCTGACATTTTCCCTCATTTCAAAAACTCGTTTTTTTTGAGTCTGCTGTGACTGAGACAATGTTCCAAATGGTTGTTTGCCAAATCATGTCCTTACTCTCAAAGCTGGTGAGAGGAGACACATACCGAATACCTAGCCAGAGCCCTCAAGAAGGAAAAACAAATGGTGTCCCAAGGATTATGCCTTTGGAGAGGTGCTGCTGCTTCTGCTGCTGCTGGTCCTGCTGTGGGTCAGAGGGGGCACACTAGGCTCAGTAGCCAGAAGCCACAAAGTTGAGGAGCGAAGGGGCATGTGTCCTGGCCATGGAGTGGGGTGGTCTGGGAGGACTGACAGAGGAGGTTCAGTGTGACTTGATGTTTGTTTTAGAACTGTTACTCTGGCAGGAGGGGTAGCCCGTAGAAGAGAGTTTAGCAGGCTGCTGTAGCCACCCACCTAGGAAACCTCCTGCTTAGGAACTGTGGCCACAGACATGGCCTCTCTCTGTGAAACATTTTATATCACAGCCTCTGCCCTTGAACTTCTAAATTCATGCAGTTTCTTGAGATGTTGTCAAGACTTCCCCTTGGATAGATTAGGATAGCAAAGCCCAAGGGGGCTGAAGAAGGGGCCTGTTTTTATGAGGCTGAGAAAGGGCTAACCTGAGGTCTGAGCACTGTTTTCCTTACAGTCTGAGGGTCTTGTCTTGTGCTTCATAACGGACAGAATTGCAAACGATGGTGCAAACCCACGAAAGGGCCAGGACTGGTGGGTCAGGCTCTGCCACTGAGGGAGTCTCAGGGGATCTGTCTTGAGCCTCAGTGCTGGTAGTATTACGTGTAAGATTTGGGAAGCAAGTATTTGGAAGTAGGGAGGACATTCTCACTTGTGGCTCTGTGTGTTACTTGGTCCATCCCAGTGCCTAGGTGGCTAGTTCTGGTCACTTCTCACCCTGACCTAAAGATTTTAATTTATTTTTTCATGTGTTTATCTGTGAGTTTGTGCATGCGAATGTGGTATCCATGGAAGCCAGAGAGAGAGATGATCAGGTTCCTTCGAATTGGAGTTGCAGGCTGTGGTACTGGACATTAAACTACTAAAGCAGCTTCTGGGCACAATCTAAATCATTCATGACAATGACTCAAAACAACCACCGTTGGATATAGGTCCTCTCCTGAACAAAGTATGTGTTCTTTACAACTGAGCCGTCATTATCCCCATTCTCATCATTTTAACCTTTGTCCTGAACTCAGTCTAATGTGGGGAATCTGAGAAGTTCCTCATTAATTAATACTTTCTCAAAGAAAGTGAAGTAACATATATTAATTATAGGAAGGCTCTCGGGTCCTCTCTACTCCCATTTAAGGAGGCCTCTGTGTGGAATACTTACTCGTGCCAATCACTGGTCTGAAGGCCTCACCACACAGCTCTTTTGGTTTGTATAGAAACATATTTTATCTTGAAGAAACTGAGGGGTCACCTAGATCTTATTCCCATCTGAACGTGAGCTCCAGGCCTGGGGTTTGCGGGGAGGGAGGGAGCTCCTGGGTGCATGGCTTCTCTTCTTCTCTTGATGGCACAGTAGCACTTGGCACACAGGCCTCTCTGCGAATCAGCAATCCCTGCTTATTATTTGTACTCCCATTTCTAAAGAGCAGTGACTTTATGCACTAGGAACTTCGCTGTATCCACAGATGACACAAAATCTGGCACTCCCTCTACCTTTTCTGTATGCATAGCCACCAGCAATACAGGTCATAGTGGGATGCCCGATCTGCCCTTCTTGGCTTTGCACAGGACAGCAACCTCTCCTCACATCCACAGGGGAGGAGGTTTCAGGAACATGTACCAACTTTAGCCTAAATACTTGAGATTTTTATTTGGAGGGGTGCAAAGTGTGGTCCACCTCAATGTCCAATGGTTCCACTAGGACGGACGGTGCGTTGTCTCTGGGCTTTTGCATCTCAGATGCACTGAGAGGTTCTTAAGCATGATTGAAAGATCAGAGGGACCATTTGTAAGAAAAGACGAAAAAGACAATATGGATGGCAAAGCTAGTGTAGGCTAAAGTCAGACATGGCAACTCTGAGCCAGTCGTAGAAGAAACGGTTATTAAGGAGGGACAAGACTGACATCAAGACACCTAGTGGGAAATCTCTGGAGCCTACCGAGGAAGCCTCTGGAACTTTATGCTTACCCAGGAACCTGCACCTAGGGCTGATGTTTGCATTGAAGGCTTCCAGAAGGCATTAGTCCTCACCTGTCTCCAGCTGCATTCCAGGAGACTTCCCTGAGCTAGATCTGGAGCTATATGATCCAGATATGTGTCATAACAATGCTCCTTCTGTGTCTGGAAAGTAAGACGAGTGAACGTCGAGACTTTTCAGAGTGACTGCGATCCCCAGAGAAACCTTTAACTAGAGAAGTCTAAAAATTATGGAAAATGATTACAAGCCTTTTAGAGAAGGCAGAGGGATGGTTTAGTTTTCTTTCAACCCCCCCCACCCTTGCCCCATTAATTGATCTCTACACATAGTAAAATAAAAGTATGGCCTGAGCCCTTGATTTTTCGGTTTGGCGGAGAGAAAGTACAAAACGACACATGAAAACAATTACGTTACGTATCGACAAGTTTGAGCTGGTGAGATGAAAGGCAGGGCCCAGGTCTGGTGAGGGTGACTTCTGATTCCAAGGGGGTTTTTACAATAGAGCTTTGGCTCCATGGCAAAATTAAATCCAGTATGAAATTTCCCCTAATTAACATTTCCCTTCTTCCCTCCAAATATCAAATTTATGGACTCTAAGAAATTCGCGTCACAGACATGCCAGTGCCTGCTCTCTCTTTCTGCTTGATCTGTTCCAGCTGTTATTAACTTTCGTGTCTGACTATCATTAATTTACGAGGAGTTCTGAATGCAATCTGAAATGTTCCGCTGAATACTAGACATTTGAGGACAGATTTCACTTGAGTTCTTCTCGATCCTTGCTGGTATTTTGGCATGCAGGTTTGTTGCGCCATAGTAACCCCATCAAGGCCTTCTGTGATGGCATGAACCTTTATCACTGCTGATTCTTTCTGCTCCTTACCTCATTAGTCAAACCTGTACATCCTATGGATGCCTGGTTGGTACATAGAACCTGCCCTTAAAGTCCAGTAAGGACAGAATTGGTTGGTTTTCTGGGGTTTTTCTCTTACGGCCTTCCGATTGCCTGGAGTGAAATTTCGTTTCTCAGTTTTGTTTTCTCACCACAGTTGTTGAAATTGTGTTTTTGTCTACACCTTTGCATGGCTCACAGTAAGAAGAGATTGTTGGGCACAGGCTATTCAGGTTTGTTCCTCAACACTGGACTTCTCTTGTTTGCTTGGCTGCTTGATTGCTATTTCCTGTGGGAAGCTTGGTCTCTTTAGCCTGGAAGCATAGTGGTCAGACTGATGGGCTTTGGAGATGCCCAGTCAGGGTGGAGGTAAGTGGTCCCCCTTTGACATTGCCTACCTCCGTATGCCAGCTAGTTTTTGTTGCCTTGACCCAACTAGAGCAGTGGTTCTCAACCTTCGTAATGCTGTGACCCTTTAATACATACAGTTCCTCATGTTGTGGTGATCACCCACTTAAAATTATTTCATTGCTACTTCATAACTGTAATGTTGCTACTGTTATGAATTGTATTGTACATATTTGATGTGGACCGAAAGGGGTTCACGACCCACAGGTTGAGAACCATTCAGCTAGAGTCATCTGAGAGAAGGGAACCTCAACTAAGAAAATCTCTCCATAAAATTGAGCTGTAGGCAAGCCCATAGGACATTTTCTTAAATAATGATCAGTGTGGGAGGGTCCAGCTCATTGTGGGTTGTGCTGTCCCCGGACTGGTGGTCCTGGGTGCCTTAAGAAAGCGAGCTGAGGAAGCCTTGGGGAGCATGCCTGTAAGCAGCATTCCTCCATGGCCTCTGCATCAGTTTCTGCCTCTAGGTTCCTGCCTTGTCTTGCTGATCAGATTTCCCTCAGTGATCAACTGTTACATGAAAGTGTAAGATGAAGAAATAAATCCCTTCCTCCCCAAGTTGGTTTTGGTTATGGCATTTTAGCCCAGCAATCGTAACTTAAATAAGAGTGCTTTCCAGAGGGAGACAGTTTAGGGCCGCACCTCATACCTCCTTTTTGGAATTCTCCTCCAGTAGGATGTTCTATTTTGTCTTTTTTCTAATCTCTCTCTTGGGGTAACAGTGCAGCCTTGCTCTTTTGATGCCTCCCTTGCTAGTAACCTGCAGGTTTTCCCAAGAGGCCATTGCATAGTAAGCCACCAGGTGTGTGTGGCTCTGAGGCTTAAATCCTTCTTTTGTTTGTGTTCAGCATTAAGATTCCAGTTCCAAGCTCCCTCACACAGAGCTGGGTGATAAAGTGGTGATGGCTGGCCCTCGCTTTCAGGAGTTGCCCTGAGGAGTGAGGATGTGGGATCAGTGCACAAGCCAGCCCTGCTGTTCCTGACCCTAGAGTGGAGGTGACTTGATGGCCTTGGATGAGGCCACATGCAGATTGAGAAGCACTGTGCTTGCATCGTCCCACTGAATTTTGGAAGTTAATGAACTTGGCAGCAGAGGTGATGGCTGGCTCCTGGGTACGCCATGTCCTCACTTGTGAGCTAATTGTATTGAGAATCAAAGGAATATCTTTACTTATCCCGGAGTTCCTAGCTTTGTGTATACGCCAGCCCCTTTTGCCAGAGAGCCAGGCAAAGAGGCAGACAGCCCAAGGATTCAGAGCTTTTTCTTTTCCTTTAAACAGAGGGGGTGTGTTTTTGTTCCCTGTTTATGTTTTTACGTAATTTTTTTCAGCACCTTTACATATATTTTGATAGGATAATAATCTTTTGTGATATGTTTATCCAAATACTTTGCTAAATTCCTACTGAAATATCCACTTACTGATACATAGGAGCTCTTTATATTTCCTGATGGGTGCCCTCTGCCCGGTGTGCACATGTACACCCTTCTCCACTCTGCAGTGTGCCACTTCCTTACCAATGTCTTTCTTTTCTTTTTTAATAGGGATTTCTTTTTTTTTCATTTTTACTTAATTTTTAACCCATTTCTTTATTTGTCAAAGGACAACTTGCTGGAGTCCTCTTCTTCCACTGTTGCTTCCTTAGGGTTGGGCTCAGTCCTTTAAATTTGGCTGCAGTCACCTTTGTTCTTCCTGTTCCATTTTGCTGACCCCACTGCTTGTGTTTTTAAAAAACTGATTATTTAAACCTTCCCACAAAAGTATTTCTTTTAGGACTCAGTACTGAAGGAAACCTTCATTGTATTGAAGTATTCAGGGAGGTTTTTGTACTGGGGTATTGTAAGCAGAGACTGCTCATTTATTTCCCAACTGCTCAGACCCAAATAATCACACAGAAACTATATGAATTACAACACTGCTTGGCCAATAGTTTACGCATATTCCTGGCTAACTTCTATATCTTAAATTAACCCATTTCTATTAATCTGTATTGCCACGAGGCTGTGGCCTTCTGGGTAAGACTCTGGCGTCTCCTTCAGTAGCTTCTCCCTGACTCCTCCCACACTCTCTCTATCTATTTATCTCTGTTTGGATTTCCTGCCTGGCTTTATTGTGCCCTGCCATAGGCCGAAGCAGCTTTATTCATCAACCAATAAAGTAACATATACAGAAAGACATCCCACATCAGGGTATGTCCGTGCTAGTAACAGTGGAGACAGTGGTGTGACACAGACATATCAGGGTGGCGTATGAGGGTTGCTTGTGTTTGGTGCTCACTTTGTGCTGAAACATCTTTTAGGACCTCTTTCCAATCTTGACCTCATTTTCTGGATCCCAACCTACTAGGTTGCCTCTGTGCTCTGATGTAGGATCTAGCAGAACAAAGATAGCTGGTTTTCTGAGAGTTCTAAGGGTAGAAAGAAATTTGGAGGCTGTGGCTTACAGCTTAGTGAGCTGTAAGAAGAATTTCTGTGATTTTGCCCACAGGTCCTCTTCTAGTAAAGGAGGTCTGTGTTGGGTGAAAGAGAAGCTTTCTCCTTGTTTGTTTATTTGTGAATTGTCTTTCTTTGTCCCTGAGAAAATACTGGGCTCTCTTTACAGAGTGATTTTTTTTTTAAAGCATGCCCCATTTATTTAATTGATTTATTTTTATTTAATTTAAAATTTATTTTGTCTTCATTCACTAGTCTTGTCACTTGATGGATTATTCTAGGATGACGGTGCAGTCTCTTCTCTCTTGGTTTCATTCCTACCAAATCTCAATAATGTTTCTCTTTGTATTCTTTGTTCTTTCTTCTTGGGGTGCTCAGTTGGATGTTGGACAGACATGCCTGGATTACTTCTCTATGCCTCTTCAATAACATTCTCTTTTTCAGTTTCTTTTTTCATCCTGTATTCTGAGACACTTATGTGATTTCATCAAGTGTTTGTAATAATTTTTAAATTTTTGCAGTCATATTTCTAGCTTTAAGTCATTTTAATCGTTTTACCCATGGTCTTATTTTTAAAGACCATTGATCAGTCCTTTTATTGTGCCTTCTTCCCTAGATACCTGATTCTTAAGTTTGTATGTATTATTTTGTCAAAATTCTAAAAGGTTTCCTTTAGATATGATTTTGGTCGTTCCATTACTTATGCCCTTTTATTCGTATGCTTAGCACTGGATCTTGGCTGTCATTTATGTAGGAATCATGTGTGAGAATGGTCACCTTGTTCTCTTCTACTCAGACAACAGGGAAGCTTTTCTTTCCTAGAGCTAGCTTTCTAACGACCTGTGTCCACTGGCAGGGTTTTCTTTAGGATCACAAGGTAGGACCTTGCATGTGATAGACTGAGAAGAACTTGACTCTGGAGGTCTGTAAGAGCTCATATGGCTTGTGTGCTAACTGAAGGTCACTCTCACACATTGGGACCAATGCTAGAAGTTCAAGATAGCATAGCTCTTACAGTGAGCACATTTCAGTTATCCACACAAAACCCTTGCATTCTCAGAAGAGCCCTTCCAGGGTTTAAAGAAGAGACATGTGTGTATTATTCAGCAAAGTTCCAGTTACTTCGATGCTGTTCAGGAAGACAGACCACATGACTGGCGCGGACACCGCTGGAAAGTCCGCCCCTGCCAAGGCTCCTGCTCTCACTGCTCCCCTTTGCCCCATGAGGAAGGTTCTATGGAAATGCTTCTCTGCAAGCATCCTCATTTATGATTTTAGCCTTGCCTTCTTTGAATCTTGTAGAAATGAGACTAAGTTTCTGATCTTGATTTTATTTCATTGAATGTGTTAAAAGTATAGGCGTGGCTTTGAATTCTGATTCTGCCAGCACAGTATGGTCATGACCACTTTATTTTGAGTTATTCCCAGCCTCTGTTTACTCCTCTGTACATAAGCAGCTTACAGCTGCTGAGTGTTAAGTCGAGGTTCTCAGAACTATGTGTTGGAAAGTCATAATTCTTACTCCTCACTATTATTTTTATCATTACTATAATTCCTACCTTTGTGCTTCTATTCCAGCATATTTTTCAGAGGGATATGAATTGTCTAGCCCACCCCTTGGGCTAAAGAACGGTGGAAAAATATGGTGCATTTCTGTTGTGCTGTGAAAGTTTAGAAGCTCAACCTTCCTGATGCTGTGACCCTTTCATATAGTTCTTCATGCTGTGGTGACCACCAACCATAAAATTATTTTGTTGCTACTTTGTAACTGTAGTTTTGTTACTATTATGAATCGTAATTTAAGTATATGATACACAGAACATTTGATATGTGACCCCTGTGAAAGAGTCCTTTGACCTGCATAGGAGTCATGACCCACGGAGGTTGAAAACCACTGGCTTAGAGTCAAGAAACTTTGGATCGAGGTCCAGCTCGACTACTTTCTGACAGAATGACTTAACCAAGTTCTTAGATCTTGGGTTCCTGCTTGTGTCACTATGATAAAATAACTGATGCCTGGTATTTAACAAAGAGGTTTATTTAGTTTACTGCTGTGGAGATTGAAGCATAAGATGTTATTATGCAGGCATTGGGCATTGCAGTGTGCTGGAGAGATAGCAAAGGAGCTGGCTGCGTGGAGCAGGCCCAGCATATGGAATGACTTTGCTTTTTAACAGTTACCCCCCATTTGTTATAAAGATGCATTCATTATATAAAGGGATAGGCTTTGTGATGTGATGACATTTCTGCTCAAGAATATTATGTACTTTAAGATATTCATCCCTGTTACTCTCTCCCAGCTCCCTCTGCTTTTCATTGTTTCCTTCCTCTTTCCACATAGTTCCCAACTACTTTTGTCACAAATATATACATATCATATATTGTGTTGTATACAACATATATTCTACATATGAGAAAAAACATGTAATACTTGTTCTAGTCTGGCTTATTTCACTTAATACATTGGTCTTCAATTCCATCTGTTTTCCTACAAGTGAAGTGATTTCATTGTTCCTTATAGTTGAATAAAAGTCCATTGTGCATCTGAGTTTTCTTTATCTGTTTGGTCATTCATGCAGATCAACTAGGATGATTCCATACACATTGGGTTTTTGTGAGTGGTTCCATAGTAAGCCCCTATTTGCCATTATTTCTCTTCTGGTTTGACTTAGACTCTTTGGGTGCATCCCCAGGAGTGGTACAGCTAGCAGATATACTTTCAGTTTTTCATGTAACCTGCATGCTGAGGTCAGTAGTGCCTGAACTATTTTTATTCCACTATCACTTATAAAGATTCCCTTTTCCTACCACACTTTGCCAGCAGAAGTTGTTGCTTTTTTTTTTTGTGTGTGTGTGTGTGTGTTATCCATGCTGATTGAGGTGAGCTAGAATTCCAGTATGCTTTTTATTAAATGTATATTTTATCTTTAATTATGTGTGTATTCTGTGTGTGTGTGTGTGTGTGCGTGCGTGCGCGTGCATGTGTGCAGGCTCCCATGGAGGCCAGAAACGGGTGTCAGATCCCGTGGGGCTAGAGTTAAGGGGGGATGCTGTAAACAAAACTCTGGTACCGTGGAAAAGCTGCAAGTGTTCTTAACCACTGAGCCATTCCAGTCTCTCGATGTAGTTTTGATTTGCATTTTACAGGTGGCCAAGGATATTAAACAGCTTTTATGTCTTTATTATCCATTATTACTACTTCATCTTTTGAGAACTATCTGTTCTTTTCATCACTCCATTTATAGATTAGATAACTTGTGGGGTTTGTAGAATTCCTTATGTATCATTTCCCTGCCAAATCACAGCTAACAAAGATTCTCTCCAACCATCCTGTAGACCAGCGGTTCTCAACCTTCCTAAATCTGCGACCCTTTAGTACAGTTCTCCATGTTGTGATGACCCCTAACCATAAAATAATTTTCACTACTACTTCATAGCTATAACCTTGCTACTGTTATGAATTGCAATATGAAGAGGCTTATGACCCACAGGTTGAGAACCGCTGCTGTAGCCTCTCTTCGCTCATTGTTCTCTTTGCAGTGCTGAAGCCTTACCATTTCCTGCAAATCCTGTTTGTCAGTTTTGCTGGACTCCTTTCAACAAAGCCCTTACTTCTGCTTACACAGCCAAGTATTTCCCGTATGTTTCCCTTTAGTAGTTTCAAACCTTACATTAAAATTTTTGATTAATTTTTAATTGGTGTGTGTGTGTGTGTGTGTGTGTGTGTGTGTGTGTGTATGCAAAGAGAGAGGGCACAGGGAAGGGGCGGAGAGAGAGAGTGAGAGAGAGAGAGAGAGAGAGGCCTTTAGAATTTACATGTAGATATCCAGTTTTTACAGCACAGTTTTTTTGGTTTTTTTGAGACAGGGTTTCTCTGTAGCTTTGGAGCCTGTCCTGGAACTCGCTTTGTAGACCAGTCTGGCCTCGAACTCACAGAGATCCACCTGTCTCTGGCTCCCTAGTGTGGGGATTAAAGGCGTGTGCAACTGCTGCCTGGCCAGCACACTCTTAAAGAGACTCTTTTTTTTTTTTTTTTTTTTTTTTTTAACAATCTTTTGGCACCTTGTCAAAAACCACGTGGCTTTGGCAGCAGAGTTTGATTTCTGGCTCCTGATCTTCTGTCCCACCAAGCTGCTCATCATTTTTGTGTAAGTGCTGTGCTCCATGCTGGTTTTGTTACCATGGCTCTGTAGTATACTTTGGAATCAGACCCTCTGATTCTGGTACTGTTCCTTTTGTTAAGGATTGCTGGTCCATGATCTTTTATTATTCCATGTGAATTTCAAGATCATCTGCTCTTGTGAGAAATAAGTCATTCCTAGAATCCAGCATTAACCCTTCCAGGGGCAGTTTGTGACTCTATGGCCACTTTCACAGGACTCTCAACAGTTCCTCATCTCAACACCAGCACAGGGATTTTGCTTGTGTGGCAACACTGAGCACATAAACTCTTCCTCCTCTGAGCTCTCATGTTGCTGTTCCTCCACAGAGGATGACAGTGACACCTGATGGGACTGGCTTAGGAGCTCAGGCAGGCCCTTCAAACATGTAGGCTCTCTTTTGGTGCTGTGGCATCCTTTCTTGTATTTTCTCTTGACTTTACCTTTTGGAATGTGTAATGGTTAATATTGATTGTCAACCAGATAGGATCTAGATTGACCTAGGAGACATGCCTGTGGGCACGACTATGAGGCATTATCTAGACTGAGTTAATTGAAGTGGGAAGATCTCTTAACTGTGGACAGCATCACTTCTTGGGTCCTGATGTAGACAGCATCACTCCTGGGGTCCTGGGCTGGATACAGGAGGAAGTGAGCTAAGCATGTGCATTCATCTCTTTCTCTGCTTCCTGCTGATGCCATGTGGCCAGTGCTCTCGATTCTGCAGCTGTGCCTTCTGCACCAGGATGGACAACATCCCCTTGAACTATATGTAGAGTAAGCTCTTTCTCCTTTAAGCGGTTGCTTCTCAGGTATTTTGTCATAGAAACAAGAAAAATACAGAATATATTGCAGTCTCTTTTTGATATTTACAAATTTGAAAAGAGTTAAAATGAAGAAATTTAATACCCAGTCTGGATTAAAAACTCAGCATGGTAATTGTATTGTATCTGCAGAATAATATATATAACACAAGTTCCCAGCCAAAAAGACTTTAAAAATCTGCCTCCATATTCCTCAAATGATGATGCATTCATCTTCTGGAAAAGTGTCTCCAAGTTTATTTTTTTGATCCAAGGTATATTTAAGGGAAAAAAAAAAACCAATTGTTGCCACCCAATAGAAATGTATAGTGGTTCATGGGCCAGCTAGATAGCTTAGACGGTAAAACACTTGCCTTGCCAGCTTATGGATGGATGACCTGAGTTTCATCCCTGAAACCCACAGCAAAAGGAGAGAATTGAGTCTTGAAAGTTGTCCTTTGACCTCTACTTGAGTATCATGACATGAGTTCATTCCTGGACACACCACGAACTCTGCTGGGTCCTCTTTCATCATTAGTGTCCACTCTGTTACACACATACACGCACACACACACAACTAAATAAATAAATAAAACTTTTTGGTTGTTTGCTTTTGGTTTTTTTTTTTCAATACGGGGGTTTCTATGCATAGCAGCCCTGGCTGTTTTGAAACTCACTTTGTAGACCAGGCTGGCCTTAAACTTACAGAGATCTGCCTGTCTCTGCCTTCCAAGTGCTAGGATTAAAGGCAGGCGCCACCACTGCCTGGCTATAAAAATTTTAAAAAGAACTATATAGTGGTTCGGTAGAGATGTAAATCAAGTATGTCAACTCTGGCTAACATGCTTATACAATTAAAAAGGATGATAAGATCATTATTTTAAATGCTGAAATTGAGAACTCATTTACTAAAGAGCCTCTTTCCTGACGTCTATGTATATTCCTACTGATGTGTCTTTTCATTAGTTTTATCTTTATGCTGCATATTGAGTATATTTTAAAAGAATTAAGTGTAATCCACTGTTTTTTCCTAACAAGCACTACATTTACAAATCAATAACACCATATAAAATATAAAACTTACCTTTTTCTTTCTATTTGAAATAGTATTTTCAAACTTCTCAAATATTATCAGAGTTTAAAGATTTTAAGTTGGTGCTGTTCACGGTGGAAACGGCCCTGTGTAAAAGCCGGGCATAGTGAAATGTGGATGCATGTGTATGGGGTATGGGGCAGGGAACCACAGTCTAGAGTTTTACAAGTCATATCTCATTGAGAAGTGGGAGGTGGACAGATCTGTGAGATGTAAATGCATTCTGCCCCTTTATAGTCACTGCATGTCAGTGGGTACCTTTTAAAAATCACACATCCTTGGGGTCTGTATAATTGGCTGTAGAGAAAACATCTTTACCCAGCCTAGGAAGAAGGACATAAGGAAGCAAATACAGACTGAAAGATGTGGGGGTACACTCACATTTGGTGAGTCTATGCTGGGAGTGGGAGTGAAGTGTCACGGGGTGAGGGGTCCCAGGGCTGGCTCTGGAATAGTCTGCACCATTGGGATTTCCTGTGGAACTTTACCCTTCTGGGCTGCTTAGTCCTCAGCCAGTTCTAAGAAGGCCAGGTCTTCTCAGCCCTTGACACTGATCTGGGGGTCTGGAACCCAAACCAGAAGGTTATGGTGGCAACTTATGTAGTAAGCCACTTGGCTCATGTTCAAGTAAGATATACACTTGCTTAACTTTAGAAAACAGTGTACAGAGAGAACATGAGACCATGACACAGAGAAGGTAGTTCATATGAGTTCCTGCGGGACATAGGAGGTAGGTGATTTTATTTTCTCCTTTGCCCTTGGCTCCCAAGAGATTCAAGTCTAAATTTGCTGCAGTGTGACTGCAAATCCTTTACCTTCTGCTTGCCTTTCTCCAGGTCTTTGCTGTCTGCACTGTTCTCTGACTAGGTTTTTACTTGACTGTCAGCATTTACATTCTGGAGTCTTTAGTGAAATGAAGTAGAGTGTCAGAGCAATAGCGTTTTAACCAGGCCGGTAGGAGTGGTGAGATGTCACAGGGTGTGAGCAGCAGTCACAGGAGTGTTACTGAGGCAATGTGTTGGACAGGCTTGAGAAACTGCACAGGTTGGTGGATGGGACCTCTTGTGGATGGGTTTGATTTCAGTGGCCCTCCCTTTCCTAATTGGCAGGTTTTTTCTGTGTTTCATGGGAAGTGTTGGCCCTCCCAGCGTGCTTTGGTAGGAAGCACCAGATATCCTAGTCTCCCTGGGAGGCCCTAGAGGGAACAGGTTCACTATTTCATATTTTAAATGGTTCTCACCTATAATGTTTTCATAGTAATTTCTTCGCCCAAGGAAATGTGTTTAAGTTAAATCAAGTTTAGGTGCATTTGCTTGTCACCATCGTCCCTCCAGGTCCCTAAGTGCAGAGAATCTATAAGACTGTCCTAATAGTTTAGAATCTGTCTTCTTCCTGTTAAGAAACGTGGTTCTTAATTGAGTTCTCTGTGATCTTGCCCTATGTTTTCAAGTTATCTCAGATATGCAGCTTTTGGATCTCGGCTCCCAGTTGCTTCAAACTCCATTGTAAAGTGCCGATTGCTAGCGAGTTATACTCGAGAAAATAAGAGGCTTGTCTCCGGAGGACAGCTACATATTACGGGCGCAGTATAATCCTGAACGTTGTTTTCTTTGCTCTCAAATGGCAGGGGACAGTGAGTCAGAAGTGAGAACTCCCTTTGTTTCATGCCCTGTGCATGGCAGGGGAAGAATGTCTCAGGGCAGAGAATGAAGAAAGACATAAAAGGCTCTCAGCTCAAGGAGGTCAGACCCATCAGAGGCTTAGCTTTGCCTTCAAAGATGCCTGGGACAGGTGGCAGTTCAAGACAATCCCCGCCGGGGTGTCCGCTGGAGCTGAGATAAGGGATTGCGGCAGAAACCTGCTATCTGGTGCCTGATGGCTTTGATGTAACTCTGCGAACAAGACTTAGGGAAGCAGGCCGCTGCCTTCCTGCGTGGCCGGCTGCTGTTGTTCAGCCTTTTAAGGTCTTATTACAGTACTCCTTGAGGACTAATCCTCTTTAAGGTTTACATGGGATGGTTTTGTCCGTTGACCCAGCCGGGGACCTTGGTGCCACCCGTACAAGGCACCTCAAGCCATTTTTTTTCTCTCTCTTCTCTGCAAGTTGTGAGCATTGCACAGTATCTCTCAGAAGGAGAGCTAGAGGCCGGTGGCACTCCTGCCCCTGGTTCCCTGGCTCGGCTGAGTTTTCAGGTGTTGTTTGTGTCCTGTGACTGTCTGCATTAAATGTCAGTCTCATTGCTCCTCCTTGTCAGGATTTCTCACATTTGTTTCCACTCCATTCCTTATCTACTCCACCCACTTTGGGGTTGTTGAGCGCTGTGGCCCATTGCCAGAAAGATTTACTAGGTACGTGGCTATGTCTGCTTGTGTTGCATCTCTCTAGAACACCCAATGTAATGATATACTGTTTTAAATGCTAAAGTGCTAAGCAGGGCAGGGTGCTCAGGTTTGAACCCTAGGCAAGTAATTGAGCATTGAGCCATGTTTTTGTAGCCCCAGGCTTGCTGTTCTTAACACTATTAGGAAAATAAGCTATAGATTTGATTTATGACTTGTTTGACACAGGGCCAGCAACAACTAAGACCAAATTGTCTCCCAGATTTCAGAAGTCAATTTAATCTTGGCATTTTGAATTTTGGATGAATTAAGTATTGCACTTACAATTTTAAAACCTTCAAGTGACTCTTGAAGGTAGGCATCTTGCACTTGAAGGTAGTACATTACTTGAGTCCTGCAGGTGAGCCTGTTCCATAGTGTCAGATTGGTATTGGGGATTGGAATAGTTCTGGGAATGCTGATGGGACTGGAGGCTCTTAATCTCTCAGTCAGTAAATAAGGGTAACTTTTGTTATTAGTGACCAAAGAGTAACTGACGTCTGACTGTGTTCGCTCAGTGTGCTGGTATTAACGAGATGTTTCCCATGAGGCTTGCATTTGAATACTTGGCCTAATTTGTTGGTGGGGGGAATGAGGAAGTGTAATCTTGCTGGATGAAGTATGCCCCTGAGGGTGGGCTTAGATGTTTCAAGACTCACACCCTTCCTAGTGTGCATTCTGCCTCCTGCTTGCACTGTGAGCTGTGAGCTGTGAGCTACTGCATATGGAGTGTGGCTTCCACTCCACCATGGTGGACTCAAACCCTTGGGAATAGTAAGTCCCCGATACACTTTTTTCTCCCATAAGTTGCCTCCGTTGTAGCGTTTTATCACAGCAACAGAAAAATGACTAATACACTCACTAGAGGACTATTGGATCTAGACTGAATACTGGGACTGGTCATCAAGGCCCAGGTTAAGTGCTGTCCTTATGTTAATTATGTAAGCAAAACACTTTCCTAATTTAAAATAATTTTAGAATAACGAGAAAAGCAGTCTCACTTCATGCTGTCAATCCAGCGAAGGAAAAGATGGTTCACCTGCCGTCTAGAGATGAGCTCATGTTTTGTTGGCATGTGCATTGACTGAAAATTACGCAATCAAAATAAAATCCCCCCTTGATGATTTTTTTGTGGGGGGATGACAGCCCCCTCCTTCATGACAGTGTTTGATGGAAGGCAAAACAATAGGCTAGGCAGCCAGAGAGCTTGGGGTATCACATAGCAGAATGATGTTTTGGTGGGCTTTGAGAGCCTTCCTTTGAGGTTGACACACTCATGATACCAAGTCAACCTTGGGTTCCTATGTAATCGTATAGAATTCTTGACTCTTGCATCAGAATTTGTGGGAACTTGATCCAGGATGCTGTGTTGTTCTTAGCAAACTTTTGTGGGATAGAATGTGAGAACTACTGTTTTTTAAAATGAAGGGGCCAGCCAGATGGCTCCACGTGTAAAGGCGGTTGCTGCACAGATCTCATGAACTGTGTTTGATCCCTGAAACCTATGTTAAAGTGTAAGGAGAGTACTGACTTAAAAAAGTTGTGTTTGACATCCACATGCAAGCCTACACTCACATATTCACATCATATACTATTTATTGTCAAATGTGCTTACTTCTCTACTAGATAAAGAGATTTAATAACAAACCTTAGATACTGTGAAGAATTTTATTCATTATATCTCAAGTTAAGTTGAAGTACCAATGGGCAGTAGGATGATTTGTATAATTATGTCTTGAAAGTAAGCTTCTGCTTAAATACAGCACCCTCAGAACAGAGGACATGGCTGAGCCACAGATAGTGCCAGTCTGCCACCCCACACACACCCGATTTGTTTTTTGCTATTTTGAGGTACAGTCTTATAGATAACCCTGTCTTGCCTGACATCTCCGTATACATTAGGCTGGCCTCCATCTTTCAGTGCTCTCCTGAGTTTCTGAATTACTGGGATTTCAGTTTGTGCCTGGCTTACTCTATTGGGGGATCACACTGTGAACCCTGAGTTAGCATTAATTAAATAAAATCAGCTGTAGCACGTTGCGTCCGCCAGCAGAAGAGACGACTACAACAGGATTCTTCTCAGCACACACTTTATTGGGACACACACTTCATGAATGAGAGAGGCTAAAGGACCACGATCCCCTGCGCGGCTCGCTTATAAGCAGTGCCGAACAAAGCCCTGATGTGTCATCGCCCGATAGGCTCAAGTCGGTATAGCGCGATCGTACGACGACCGGATTGGTCAAGTCATACGATGCCTGTCATACGATGCCTTTCATAGGAAAGCGCATGCGCAGAAGTAGTTTACTACGTCCGGAAAAGTACAGCGAATGGAAGCGTACTCGTAACATGGAGGCGCCGTGGCGCCCTACAATCAGCCTTCGGTCAGGAGGCTGAGTTAGCAACTGTTTGACATAAAGTAGTCATAGAGCCTCAGAGGGCATCTGGGAGAGATAGAGGGAAGCACCAGAGATAGGGATGGGTTTTGAGTGGTGGCTTTTGTTTGTTCTGGGGGAGTGGAATGGTGGGCTTTTTGGGATATGCCAGCAAGGAGGGAAGATTAACTAGTTGCTACTCACCCTCTCTGAACGCTAGCAGGTTTTCACCCCAGCCTTTGAATCACAATATTTTATTCATAAATAGAACTGATAAAGGTTTAGTTAAAACTACCACGCGGCAGAGCCGTGCCCGCTGGAACAGAATTCATGCCATTCTAGCCAGAGAAGCAGGCGGGTAAATGTGGAGTTGCAATTGCTGGCTGAAAAAGCAGTAGATCAAGGTGCAGCCACTGTGCCGAAGTTAATAGAACATTGCTCTTCTTCCTGTGCATACACATCTGTGGTGAAGCTTAATGTATAAATTGGTACAACATGCAAGCAACAACACTAAGTTTTGCTGTGGAATAGTTGTAATAGTATGTTTAATTACTGCCTCTTAAATAACTTATTTTATATATTTTCATCCTTTCCACCAAAGGCGGTACTCTATGGCTTCTCCTGGCATATCTGAATCCCCTGCATCATTCATCTTCTGCTTTGGTACATATTCAGTAAAATCTTAGTTCCTTAAAGACAGGCATGGCAATATCCTTGTGATTTGACTGATAAAATGAGAGGTCTCCTGTTAGAAGTTTTGGGTAGGTAGCATGGATACACCGAACAAAGGAATGACCCACATCTCTGCTGTACAGGATCTCATCATGCTGCTTAGAATCTAGTAAAAATTGAAATCTATGAGTTGCTTACTTCTGAAACTTTTCACTTAATGCTTTGCATATTAAGTGACTGTGTAATTGAAATACCAGAATGTGAAACTCTTTGCGAAGGCAAGTTCATGTATACCTCTATGTACATATTTTCACATGTACTAACAGCCAAACCACACACCTTATTAAGTGCAATAAAGCCATCACTTATTAGAATGACTACCAAATTTGTTATTTTCTGTTAATATTTCTTTTATGTGTCTTAAAGGAAGGTTCTGATGCTCTTACATTCAGCACATAGGAATATCAACCGAGCCTGACTCTCTAGAAAGGTAAAATTAGACATCATAGATTTAGATGCCTTTTGTCTGTCCAATGGTCCCAGTGAAGAAAAGGTTCTTAGTTTAAGAAACTACTTATTCACACTTCAGACATACACACTCAATGTATATACCAGTAGTCAGCTGCTTAGTATGCTTTCTGTAAGTTTGTTAGCCTTGTGGTGCCCACAACGAGACCGTAAGGCTATGAAGTACAATCAAAACTTTGAAACTGTACATGCTTGTATTTAACATCTAAATATATCCCTTTGTTCATTTTGTTTATAAAATCTAATAGATGCTCTGTTTCCCAGTCAAAGCATTGTACATTAATCATATTTCTGCAGGTTCTCGGAAAATCTTATCATTACTTGAATTGTGTCTTTTCTGATTTATCATTTGGTGTATTGGGAATTAGTAAGCTTGGGTTTCCCCTGTCAGTAGCTGATTATTTTTATCAATATACCTGTTTGGTTTATGCTTCTTCTAAGATAGGAAAGGTGGGTGTAGATTACTGGTAACTTGAAGCACATCAACTACAATTTGGGATTGGCAGAAGAACCTAGTGTCAGCACTCACTGGCTAACTTATCTATATAAGTTACTGAACAGCTTGTTTCCATGAGCTGCCATCAACAGGTGCTTTTCGGGCTTGCTGCGATGGTAGCTCAGGCCTGGGCAGCACGCTGGTCCCTTGGTCCTGAACTGTGGTCAGTGTGGAAGCACTGGAGGCGGAGGTAGTCGAGGTTCGGTACCGTCAAGTTTCCTGCCCTGGTCGTGTCACTTTTGGCTGTTCTCTGGTTCTGCGCACAGACTTTATGGTCCTTTATTAAAATAAAAATAGAAATCTGATTCCGTGTAAACAAAAGGTAATAATTTTATATCATAAAAAAATCAAAGAAACCAAGACCTTTTCCATAAAAAAATTTTAAATTAAAAGTGGATACTAAAATATGATTTTCTTGCCTGGCTTGTTTTTATCTAATAGCATTTTTCATTTCAATATTTTTGGTGTGGTCACTAATTCATTTGTCTTCATGTCACAAACATTGGGAGATAAGTTTCTGTGTTAAAGATACAGGTGCTGATGTAGAAGGATGAGCCAAACCCAGGAGAAAGGTCTGTTTATA
Organism: Ondatra zibethicus; assembly: GCA_004026605.1. NCBI lineage: Eukaryota > Metazoa > Chordata > Mammalia > Rodentia > Cricetidae > Ondatra > Ondatra zibethicus. The sequence goes on along the minus strand of PVIU01000430.1, from coordinate 65,292 downwards.
CTGCCAATCTCAGAAACCTTCCATTTGATGCCACCGCTTGGGCCCTTTTAATGTTCAAATCTGGACTTTGGTCATTTCAGACATTAAAATTAAGCTGATTCTAGTTGCTTTACTGTGGGAATGTCTCCAGTGAACAAAGAAATACCCTGATTTCCTTTATGTATTATGATCTTTACGTATTATAAAAAAGATCATTGAAAAAGGGAGTAGCTAGTGTTTAGCGTGTGTGCCTGGCGTTTCCAGGGTAGTGCCAAGTGCCCTGTGTGTAATTATTATTATCTCCTAGATGTGAGGACCCTGTTGATAGAGAAGTAGGAAGTGGGGACATGAAGTCTGCAGTTCTTGGGCAAGCAAACAGACAAAGTGAATGCTCCTACTCTGCACCCTCTTCCAGGTCTTGAGGGCACACCAAACAGAATTAAAACCAGTTCCAAGCCCGTGGTTGAGAGATAGAAAGACTTGGAAACTCAACACAGAGACAGCGCTATCAGCGACATCCTGGGGAGGGGTGGTTGATTAGCATTTGCTGGCTAGAATAACGTGTCACATGCGTATGAAGAAAGAGTGTGGCGTGCCCTCAGGTTGTCATTTGTTATTTAAAGATATGTTTTTTGTTCCCTTTGATTTTGACTATAGCAAATATTTTTCTGAGACTAGCAGCATCCACATCCCTCGAGAACTTGTTAGAAATGCACATTTTAGGAGCTCAGGCTGTGTCGAAACCTGTGTGGACAAGGTTTTTAGGAGAGGATAAAGTGAAAGACCCATTAAGCTAGTTTTCTGTATCACTGTTTGCATCTATCATTGGCATTAAAATACTAATTAAAATACAAAGGGGGTCAAGAGCTGTCAGAGTTGTGAGGGGAGTGAGTGTCCCCTGTCATTTTCTTTCTTTCTCTCTTTCTCTCTCTCTTTATGACCTTCTCTCATTGACAGTTTAAGACCCAAAGCCAACAGTCGCCCAAGGATTCAGACATGGGAGCCAGTGAACATAACAACTCCCTTTCTTGTTATTTAAATCCTTTGCTTATGAATCTGTAACATTCTGAGCCTATCATTTGTCCATCTTTGTCTGCTGCAGTGTACTAACAGCAGACTCGTCATTGAAACACTGGTAATTGTTGATCCCCACATGATGGATTCCTGGAAACCTGTGTTTTAAAAAGTTAAGTTTTCCAAGATTAAATCAGAACGATGATCTGGAGTCATGTTTGTGATGTGATTCCACATTAAGAAGTAACATCCATTCAGAGTGTGTCCAATTTCTGCTTCCTCTTTCTATTCTTTGAAATGCTGTTTTGGCCCCTTAATTTAAAGAAATGAAAAGAGCCGTGCACTTTATCCTTTCTACCAGGCATCAAGGAGAGGGCAATAAACAGTACCTGCCTGATACATTTTAATAAATGCTGCTTCACTGCATCTCACAATAGAAAGCAAATACATGCAATTACTTGCAAATTTCTTCAGTGTTTGTACTTATAAATCTCTGCCTAAACCTTCCCAGCTGGGACTTCAGTTAGTCGTTCTGCTGTGGAACCAGGGCTTTGTTCTCATGTTCAGCCTCAGCTCAGTCTGGAATAATTCAGAAATGTATTAGGGAGGTTGTGTTCCCAGAAGGCGTAAGGAAATAACCTTCAGTGCCGGCCTTAGGGAAATCAGTCCAATCAGAGTTTGGGCAGATTTCTCGATTAAACAAAGAACTAACTGTGCACAAATTGCACCTTAACAATTTGTAAGGAGTCCACCTTAGAAATGTCTTACAGATGGAAAGCTGATATTTTTTTAATCAGGGCAGCAGGGCTGCTAAAGTCAAAATGTCGCCAGCGTTTTTCCATCACTCCACAATTAGCATCCCCCCAAATTAAATTTAAAGTTGCATTCATCAGCAATCCTTGGCTTTGAGACCCATGGCTCTGCGTTGTCAGATGCAGATGGAAACAGCTCCCCTTGCTGGTGTGGGGGTTCAGAATGTGTACAAGTGTCTGTGAGTGAGGCCTTGCATCCTTGCGGGTGTATGACTCAACTCATCTGGAACACATCCCAGGGAGCTTTGGGCTGTCGAGTTTTATTTTAGTAAGTTTCATTTTGGGAACCAAAAAGGGGGTTGAAAGTTATTACACTTAATGTTGTTGTGACTTCACTTGCTCCTATTCAGTTTGTTCAGATGTCAAAGCCAGGCCCCGGTGTCATTTCATAACAAGGGAAATGGGCTCCCGGGGGAGAAACTTAGTAGGTTTCTGAGGCTTATGAGAACCCTCTGCCAAACTGTGACCCCCATGACATGTTTTAAAGAAATGACTATTTCTTGTTAGAAATCTGGGCTATTTATTTAAGTTGTATTGTAGTATGTTTGTTTTTTACTGTGGGCAAGAGACACAGCTTAAAAGTGAATAGGTACCCCTAAATCTTCCCACCAATAGTGAGAATCTCAACCCCTGTGCCAAGGTTCAGAAGAAAGTTGACATTGCCGGGCGGTGGTGGCGCACGCCTTTAATCCCAGCACTCGGGAGGCAGAGGCAGGTGGATCTCTGTGAGTTCGAGGCCAGCCTGGTCTACAAGAGCTAGTTCCAGGACAGGCTCCAAAGCTACAGAGAAACCCTGTCTCAAGAAACAAACAAAAAAAAAACTGAAAAAGAAAGTTGACATTGCCTTAAGACTGGTGATCTCATTTTGGTCAGAAATTGACAGCCTCACACCCTAAATGTAATGACACAATTCAGAATTATAAGAAGCATGATTTGGGATAACTCAGCATTTCGCGTTCACCATTTGAGAAAAGAAACTGCAGCCCTGTTGATGGCACACCACTTTGAGATTGTTCGGGTAAATCAGCACTTTGAGAAGATATTCTTTGTCATTTGGATGTTGCTCCTTTTTTTTTTTTTTGTTAACATAGAAGTGCAATCACATGGGACACGTGGGTTGACAGAGATGCACAATTGGTTTTTTTAAATCTATTTGGCAACTGACAGTTTATAATTGGTTAATTGTTTATGCAATACTCATCTGTAAGTGTTCTTAGATACTCTAGGTGTGAGTTTGGAATCAGAAACATGTTATAGCATTTTCCCATATTTTTGAGTCATGTCATTTTTTTTATTTATTCTAAAGTGTGAATTTAAAAGAATAGATTAAGTTCCAATGGTCTGTTTTAATTTTATTGTCTATCCTTACTGCTGTATTTTGTGTCTGTGCTTTATAAATATATTTTGAATAACGACCAATAGGTCAAGTCAGGGATGGGGTTGTAAGGAGCCCTGAGGAAGAGGTCTTGCCTATCATATTCAAGGGCCCTGAGTCCCAACCCTCACATTGGAAGGGCTATGAACCAAAGGTCAGGCTTGATGCTCATCTTTACTTACTGATGTTTTTTTGTCCCACTCCTCTGACTGATTCTCGTCACATGTTCAAAAGGGAAGTTCAGATAAACCCTGGCCGCCTCAGGGTTGTGAGGCGCTTTACATGGGAGAATGGTTGAGAAACCTTTTCTGTTATGAGAAGGGCCACAAGAGCGACATTGAAGGGACATTCCTCTTAGAGTCACCAGGAAACATCCACAGCGCTGACTTTGACATTTCCGTTTCTTAACAGCACTTGCTTACTTGAGTTCATGCCCATCTGTCTTAATTAGGGTTTCTATTGCTGTGAAGAGACACCATGACAATCAAGGCAACTCTTATAAAGGAAGACATTTAATTGGGTGGTTTACAGTTCAGGGGTTCAGTCTGTTATCACCATGGTGGGACATGGTGGCATGCAGGCAGACATGGTGCTGGAGAACGAGCTGAGAATTCTATATCTTTGAAGCACAGACAACAGGAAGTGATCTGAAACACTGGGTGTGGTCTGGGTATATATGAGACCTCAAAGCCTGCCTCCACAGTGACGTACTTCCTCCACCAAAGCTGTACCTACTTAAACAAAGCCATGCCTCCTAATGCTGCCTGCCGTTCCTTCTGAGCTTAGGCATTCAAAATACCACATCATTCTAAAACTATAGAGACTCATCCACAGTGGTGACAAACATCATTCTTTGTTTCCAATGTCAAATGAACAAGATAAGCTGGTGGGAACTTGATGGTGGGAACCAGAACGTTGCTGGAAACCCTGGATATAGATAGTTGGCTCATTTATTTCTTTTTAGTGTTTGTTGCTTGGAAGTTGGGCATAACTGTGTTGACTTCTCAGATCTGCTGTGAAGAGATGAGATAGGAAGTGTAAAAATTGTTCAGTTTGTAGGTAGATGTCTACTCAGCATTAGGATTAGTCAGAGGTCCTGTGCTGGCTCTTCTTATGTCAACTTGACAACAGACTGGAGTCATCTGAAAGGAGGGAGCCTTAGTTGAGAAAATACCTCCATTTTCTTATTTAGTGATTGATGGGGGAAGACCCAGCCCATTGTAGGTGATGCCATCCCTGGGCTGATGGCACTGAGTTCTATAACAAAGCAGGTTGAGCAAGCCAGGGGAACAAGCCAGTAAGGAGCACTCATCCATGGCCTCTGCATCAGTTCCTGCCTCCAGGTTCCAGCCCTATTTGAGGTCCTTTCCTGGCTTCCTTCAGGGATACACTACAATGGGAAAGTATAAGCCAAGTAAACCCTTTATTCGCCAACTTGTTTTTGTTCTTGGTGTCTCGTCACAGCAAATAGAAAGCCTAAATTTTCTTATTTTTGAAAGTTAAACATGCATTAAAAACTTTTTTTTTTTTTTACACAAAAGGCACTTAATGTTGAAAAGTCTTGAATATCTCTTAGCAAGATTTTTAAGTTTAATAGCATGGAATCTTCACAAGTTGGTGTTATCAGCTCCTTGTTTAAAAGATTTAGAAGTAAAGGCAAATTCTTCCTTTTTATTCCCTTGTATTTGATAGGATCTTTTGATAACACAATCATCAAATACATTCTTGCACTTGCAGTGTTAGATAACGAACTTTACCATTTGCATGGACGTTTTATTAGTTGTGGTATTGGCCAACTATGGAGACAGCAGCCGACAGCCCCAGGCTGTGTCTCCCAGACTGTGGAATCCACCGTGGCATGTGAGGCTGGAAAGCCCCAGCCCGGTTTTCTTTCAAAATGGCATGTAAATGTACAGCAGATCCACATCCATCACTTGAATCTAAACTGTGCTGTAAATTACCATGCATGGCTGTTGAGGTCACACTCTTTACCAGAACAGCTTTAACGTAACTTGGCAGCTTCAGCTTAAAACATCATTTGCTCTGTTTGCCAGTAAGAGCAGGCAGAAAGCAAGTCAGAACGACAATCAGCCATGAGTCCTGATCTTTTCAAAAGTTAGAAGTTTCTCTGTCGCCTGCACCCATTGTGTGATTTCCCAGGTAACAGCGTCACGTCAGGACTGCCTTTGTACCGAGGGGAATTTCCTTATATGAAATCCTTGGCTCTTGGACGTTTTTCTTAAATCTTAGTGCTGGCAGTTAGTGTCTGTGGGACTTTTTATTCTCCAGACTTACTAAAAGGCTTTGTAGCTCAGTACTGCAGTATATAAGACTACCTGTCAAAGATGGGTGGAATTATAAATAAAGAGCCATATATGGGTACACCTAGGTGGTAGGGTAGATACACTGCTTAAAAAGGTAGCTATAGCATCAGAGGCCCTTCGTGTTGCTGCCATCCCTTGCTCCTTTCCCAGCACGCAGTCTCTCTTCTCGCTCTTCCTCTGGCCTTTCTGACCAGTTCATTGAGTGGGATCCCAGCAAGCCATATTCCCTGGCATGGTCACATTTGAATGCCAAGATTAAAAATTAGCATTGGGCTAAAGCACTGGGGCTCCCCAGAGAGCCAGGACTCTGGTGGTAATTTGGGCATTTGCCTACCATTTATTTAAATTGTATGCCAACACTATGAGTCCTTTGTAACCACAGGAAAAAGAGTTGAGACACGTGGTATCTGTGGGACATGAATGCTGGTAAAAGTGGCCATTCATAGCTTTGTTGACTGCTAAGAATTATTCTGTGGTGCAGAGATGAAAGGGACTTCAAAATGACACACCAGGGATTATGAGATCACAGACCTAGTTAGCTTCTGTTACAGGATGTTGAATGTGATGGCATTTCAGCTATCCGTGCTTATGCACTGTTAGTGTTTTATGTGTTAATATTCCTGGAGTCATGGAAGAGTGACCTGCAAAGCTTATTTGGTGTAGAGATGGCTTTGGCCAAGTCTGGTAACAAAGCCCTACCCTCTACCCCAAGACAGCCATTTACCTGGCTCTTTAAAAATCATTAATGTAACAGAAGCCAGTGGAGAAAATTTATGAACAAATTATAAAATGATTCCCTAATTTAGAAAGGATAAACAGCTTCAATTTAATTTAGCCTTTTTGTAAATTTGAAACTTGAACCTAACGGTCTGGATATTAATGAAGATTTTCAGTTTAATCACCCAGTTTCGTAGGCATGGGATTTGTTAGCATATGTATAGTTTATCTTTTTTTCTTCTGTTTCCTTGGAGAATTTTAATCCATGTTCACATGGGCCACAGCAGATAAACCCACGTAAGATTGTGTTTTGTCCTTTGAAATTTAGGAGTTTTGATTAAACCCTATGTACAGTCTAAGTTGAACATTTCAGTAAGAGACCTGCACTTGGGCAGGCCACATGAAATTGCTTTTTTCCATATTCAAATTTGAAATTATTATAAATATGATGTATTTGCAATCTAGCAGTTTCTATCAGGGCAAGTTTTGCAGAATTAAATGTTTCGTGGGTATTTTGCTGACCTGTCTAGCTATGGTTCATGCTCCTGGGACTGCTTGTAGGCAAAGCCTGCCTTCCATGTTCATTCTGCAGGAGTTTCTTCCTTCGGTCTTAGCGAAAACTCAAGACAGCCCACAGCAACCTTCATTTCAGTCTTATTTTTAATGTAGCCGTGGGTAGATATGACAGTTGTTAGCACTTCCCGCCAACCCAACATTATATAATGTTCTATGAAAATACAATCTCTGAGCCAACTCCTTCCCACTTTCAGGTGGGATGAGAAATCACTTCAGCTCACATCTACCTGTGATCACCATGAAATGACTTGGCTCAGAGAATTTTTTTTCCCCCTGAGCAATTGACTGGCTCCTCAGGCAGCATGAAGTTTCACCTTGGGGAACTGGGACAGTTTTCATGCCTCAGAGCGCCTACTAGCTGCTGGGAGGTTTGCAGAGCTTACACACCCTCAGCTGTCAGGTGCCAGTTGGGGAAAGACAGTAATGGTTTATGCGGCCTTCTGCTCGGAGAGATGAAGATGGGAAGACTTGGGTCTTGTGTGGGGAGGTGTATCTTCAGCTCCCTTGTCCTTGCCTTCACCGTTACAGTGCTCTGTAACGCTTTTAGTTAGTCCCCTCCTTGGCATGCTGCCTTGCCTGCCTTCTGCTCATAGAAAGGGATGCTTTCAGGTTGGATCCTCTGTTCTGTTCTTGACGTCCTATTTATGCTTACGCTTCACAATAGCCTCCTCTTTCCATTGTTCAGTCTGACCTTCCGTCTGCTGCTTTGTTAACCTTCCCGAAGCACCCCTGACCGCTTTGTAATGGTGCTAGTTCTCACTTACAGCCTTCCTAGCCCTTGGTCTGATGTCCAGCTGCCCTGCTACTCCGAATGTGATGGAGCGCTCCTTTCTTCAGGCCTTGCTTACTTCAGTAGACGTGTTTCTAATGCATAGTGTCAGTTATCCACTGTTCGGTGAACTACTCAAAGGCGAGGTTCACCTCGTGGTTGCCGTCTGGTGTGTTGCTTCTACCGTCTGCATCTGGAACACGTGCTGATTCTAACACAATATGTCAATAGGTCTATAGAAAGGTCCTTGTGAGGCCTTTGTCAGTTCACGCCTCCCAGGAACCCCTCCCACAAAGCTCGGCTTGGATGTTGGTTAGTAAGATGGTACTTAATCTGCTAACGCGGCCGTGATTCTTTTCCTACTGCAACTGCTAGTGATAGTAATTATATAGGAAAACATGCTTGGAGGCCACAGAGGAGCTTCTCAGCATTTCCGAACTCTTGGTAAAGTTGAGATAGAACCTCAGTCTCTGATTCCCAGAAGAGTGCCTTGCTGGATTCCATTGCTACTCTGCCTGCACCGGGTGTTCACTGCGCTCTGAATAACAAAGTGGCCTTACCTTTTCAAAATTAATTTTATTATACACAAGAGCTTTTGTGCATTTATGTGTATCATGTGTGCGCAGGTATCTGTGGAGACCGGGGGACATCAGATTCCTGAGGACTGGTGATTTGTCTGATATAGATGCTGGGTGCTGAATCCTTGAGTCGTCGTTCTGGTCCCGGTGACCATACATTTTAGGATCATTCCTATTAAACAAATCTTAATTGATTTGAATATTCATTTATTTGTTTGACAGCTCTGTCTTTTCTCCCCATCATCTGTCATTCGTATAAGTGGGGTCGCTTTCCTTTCAAATAATTTTATTTTGCTCTTGGTTTCAAAATGTGATACTTGATAGCACTGTGGGTATTTTTCAAAGCAAGTATCAGCAACACGGTATGGAATGCAGCAGTGTGATAGGCTTCCCTCGGCCCTGTGCTCTCTCTGTCACTGGGTTGTGCTGGCTCTCTTCAGACCTTGGCCTTTTCTTTCCTTGGACTTGGAACCTGAATGGGGTAACTGTTTGTGGAGAGATTTGATGTCTGTTTCTCTCTGGAAGGCAGACCCCACCTCTGTGCTGTTGGTGTTGACTCTCCAGTGACGAGCACACTGGAGGAGTTCAGCGCTTGCAGACGTCTGAATAAGCAAATGAACAAGTCCTACCCGCTTAGTCCTGTGTCTTTACTCAGGTATCCTGTGCTGGATTTGTGGGAAAATCCATGGCCAAGACCTTGTTTTTCTAGTGAGTCATATTATAAAACTGGGAAGTTTCTTCATGGGAGGAAGTGTGAACTTTGGAAGGAGGACAGATGAAGACAGAAGCTGGTCAGCCAGTCTGTTTCTGTGCAGCAATCCCTGGGTACCTTCAGGCTTCAGACTTGATTCTTTCTGTTAGACTAAAACAAGTCCTTACTAAGATAGCTCTGCATACTCCTCATATTTCATATACCAGGACAGCGATACTCAATTTTCTCTCAGAAAACAAAGTAGCCCAGGTAGGCAGGGCTGGCGCTGTGGACTGGGGCTGCTGTATGCGACCCCTGTGTGCTCTGTCTTTTCACTCATCCGCCCTCTATTTAGGTGTGGAGTTTACACCTGGCCAGGGACGCTTCTTTATCCTATTTATTGATTCCTCGTTGTTCTAAGATACTGTTAACTTCCATTTCAGGACACAGGTTTTTCTGGACAAGGATCGTTTCCAAAATAGGGATGTGGCTCAGTTGGTTCAATGTTTGCATAGCTTGTACAGAGCTCTGGAGTTGACACCAGGTAGGATATAAATCAGGCCTGGGGGCATATGCCTGTTTTCCAGCACTCTGGAGAGGGAAAGCAGGAGGCCAGCCTGGGCTATTTGCAATCTCAAACAAAACCAAGGCAGATAGGGCTAAGTGAGATGGTTTAACAGGTAAAGATGATTACCACCAAGTCTGATGATCTCATTCATACCCCAGGGCCTGTGTGGTAGAAGGAGAAAACTTGACAAATTGTTCTCTGTCTACCCAGTGGGTGCTGCTCTCCCCACCCCCATCCCCCGTTTCTACTTGGCTGTCTTTGTACATGACTATACCTGTTAGTTCAGATACCCATCTGTTTTTCTTTGGACTTCTCAGTTTCCAGCTCCTGTTGAGACCAGTTGGGTCATATCAACTAGGATTTCTGGTCTGTATCAACTTTATCATTATCTTACTACAGCCTGTGATTTTTATCTGTTTCCTTTGGGGGTGGGGTGTTGTTTGTGGGTTGGGTTTTTGTTTTGTTTTAAGATATGGTTTCTCTGTGTAGTCCTGGAACTCACTCTGTAGAGCAGGCTGGCCGCAAACTAAGAGATCTGCCAGCCTCTGCCTCCCAAGTAATGGGATTAAAGGCATGAGCCACCATTCCTAGCTCTTTTATGCGTTTCACAGGTGACAGACTCCTAGGAATTCTATTTTTCAAAACCTGGGGTTGACCCTCAGTGCAAGCAACACCGTCTTCACCAGGCTTTCTGCAGCTCCAGCTACACCTAGGAAGTACAGATTCGTGCAAGGACTTTGTCAACTGGGCCGGGGTGGGGACACTGAAGCAGAGTGATTTTATTTAGCTTGGAATTGCAGCAGGGACAGAGACAATACTCTACTTTGATCATTTGACTCCTGCTGTGTTCCCTTAGTCTTTTAGGGACCTCTCCTCAGGTAAAAACCTTGACTTCGTCACAGAGAATTTCGGGATAAGCCTGTCTGAAACCGAGTTGGAAGTTTATTGAAAAGAAAGTTCAAGGCAGATTTTAGTGGAAGATTAATAGGAAGAAAGACACTTGGTAGAAGAACAAGACACGGTGGAGAATTTGAGTGTGGCTTCTTATTCTCAAGTCCTCCTTACAGTACTCAGAGATACTGTGTTGGTGGCCTTTGAAGTTGCAACTTTAGGGTTGCTGAGGAACCTAAATTTGATCATAATGTGGTTCCTATATGTCAGATGGGATTGTAGCTGATAAGTCACTCAGGCGACAGGGGAAGTTAAGATGATTTTAATTTAAACAAGGGCTAGTCTTGTTTCTGCGTTTCCCACAAAATACCTGGAGAAGAGTTGGTCCAGGCCTGTAGGTTTTTAACTTTATCAAAATTCATTGCTGGTTCAGTTTTGTTTCTATGTTAGCAGCCTTATGGCAAATGCTGTTAATTGGCTGACTCCAAAGTAAGAGCCCCCCTCCAGCATGTCCCCATAATTTTCTTTGTTTTTTTTTTGTTGTTGTTTTGCCTCCAAACAACCCGACTAAAAAGGGTTACACATCAGCACATGCTCTGCAGACTGAATCATGTGTCTGTCACACTGTGTGAGGCACCCATGTAGGCACTTCACAGTTGGCGATATTTCTGCAAGCTAATGCCAGAGAGGCTGGTCTCCTAGAGACGGGGGTAGTTTTCCGACTCTTAGACTACGTCGGTTCCTGACCTAATCTGAAGGTGCTGCTTATGGCATTTCATCCTTGGTTCCTGAGGATGGAGGAAGGCGAGTTAACTATGTCTACAGAATCTGCAACATGTTATTAAGCAGACACCTTCACTGGCTCACCATACATTCAAGTCTTTGGAAACCCTGGAAGACTTGAAGTTTTTATTTATCACCCAGATGCTTGCATCATGAGGACGTCACCCCTGTGCATCCTCTGACCCCAGAAATCCTGATGACCTTTCGTTTCGTTTTCAACCCTTGGAGTCAGTAAATTTGAGGAAAAGCAGGAAGATCTATGAATCCAGAGCACAGGAACCCCTCTCAGCCCTCAGACTTATCCTGATCAGAGCATGCGTTTACCTGCGAGGGGAAAGAAAGAGTCTGTTGCACCACAGGCCAGAGTCCTCACTTTTTGAAAAAAATATCAGTAAGAAACAAAATGGAAACAAGGTGCTCTTGAGGTTGCTAATTCCGAGCTGCCGCTCTTTGAACTCACAGACAGGCAATGGTTGCAAAGTGTTTGCAAAGTGTCTCCAGAGACAGTTTCTTAAGCTTCTTTTCCCCACCCTCAGGCATTGCAAGGTTTCATCCTCCTTTGGAATGTGGAAGAAGGACTCCTCAGGTCCCATTCACAAAATCCCTGGAGCAGAGCCACTTTCCCTCTCTTGCCCTTGCCAGCTGCAGCTCTGTCCCCTGGCTCCTCAGGCCTGCACAGCCACAGGGCATGTCCGAGGCGGTACCTAGGGAGGCTGCCTTCCAGCCTCTTGACTTCTTGCTTATGCTTGTGTTCAAGTTGGCACACGCATGGCTACAGTTCTTTTTAACTACCCTAGCAATCGTACATTTCATTTCTCTGCGTAACTCCCCATTGTTGTTGATTATTGAATTCTTGAATTCCAGGTAATTCTTAGATTTTTGACCATCAAATTACATACCGTATGCCTCAGAAGAGATGACTATAAGGACGTGTCGGGGCTGGGGTAGGGTTGGATGCTGGAAAACAGGAAGTGACCCAAATCTTCAGTTAGGACTACCATCTCACAACAGAAAGGCGATTTTCTGGCAAGGTAGGGAGGAGCAGGCTTGAATACAGCTGTGTGTCTTATTTTGCTCTTTTTGAGGTAGAGTCTCATGTAGGGCAGGCTGGTCTCAAGCTCAGTAGCCATCATGGCCTTGAACTCCTGACCCTTCTGCCTCTGCTTGCAGAGCACATGGGTGGGTGGGGGGCTGTTAAAGGAGTGGTCCCCCACGCCCAGCTTGAGACCCTTGTTTTAAAGTGAATACCTTCGGCTCTGTGGGGCACGCGCCACTTCTGTCCCCAGTTTTTCATTTGGCAACATAATTATAGATTTCCCACCAGTATTTGGAGGTCATTACTGCAAATGATTCCTAAAGCGTGAAATTTTCCTTTCAGCTGCAAAGTAGGTCTAAAACCTACAAGGGAAAGCCAGTTTACGTGGATAGGAGGCTCACCAGGGGCTCTTCCCTACTCGGGAATATAAGGACTTCCCTGTGGGGGCCATAAAGTGTGCTGTGGTTGCAGGATTTTGCTGCTGCAGCTGTTGTGAGAAGTCTGAGAGCACCAGCCAAGATAGAGTCTTGCTGGGGCTGCTGAGGTGGGAAGCAAGGAACCGTGGCTCTGGTAGAGCTAGAACCCGTGAGTGTACTCAGCCTTTGCAACTTTTGTTTTTTTTGGGGGGGGGGACAGGGTGTTGAGATGGCCTTGGATGTCCTGGATGGAACTTATTCTGTAGACCAGGCTGGCCTGAAACTCAGAGCTCTGCCTGCCTCTGCTTCCTAAGTGCTGGGATTCAAGGTGCGCACCGCCACCTGGCTGTTATTTTTTTAAGTAAGTGCAGAGAGCAAACTTCCGTATTTGGAAGTTTGGAGGCCAGTCTGTATGAGTAAGATGTGTGGGAGAGAGAGCCTGCTTCCTACAGAGCTCAGCAGGACCGCCAGTCATATAGTCTCCTCCACCTGCCCGGCAGCTCCCACCTCTGCCTCTGTCAGCTGTTAAAGCTTTCAGCTTACTTGGCTGAAAACTAAACGTTAGGACCTAGAAAAGGCTCAGTACTGAGGTAAATCCTGAGAATTTGATTTCCCAGGTGGTGTGTCTGGGTTTGCTTGCATGAGCTCATACAACTTGGCTGTGACCTCATAACTCTCTCATTAACATTAGGCTGTGTGACTGCTGAGGGAGGTACTCAGACATGATGAGTCTAAGCTGCCTCTTTGCTAGAGGAAAACTCATTTCCATTCAACAGATGCCTGCTGAGAGCTGGTGTCTCCTGAGCAGGCCTGTTGCTAGACACACTGGCCCTGTAAGGACTCAGGCCTTGCAAGGCCGTCCACTTCTGCTTCCTGCTGAAGAGCAAACAGCGAGTGATTATCTTTCACTGGACATACATATTTCCTGAAAAGGCTTTTCTGTCATCTCTATTGTTTTATTTTTGTTTTTATTTAAGGTACATATAATCTAAAAACGTTTCGCTGATCTTCATTCTCCGTCTTCATTGTCCTCATATGTCTGCATCTTTCACTGTCTCGCGACTCCTCTTGTCCATCAGTGTTCTTGTTGGCAGTTTTTCTCTTTTAGTGTGGAGTTGTGCTTTCCTTTATAGTGATGAATTAAAATTTGCCCCTCCACAAACGTCATTCTTTCTGGGAAAAAAATAATTCTGAGGACAAAAGAAAATGTGAACTAGTTTTGTTGTTGTTTTTGAACAAGACACAGAATGGAAAGCAGAAAAAAAAAGCAACATTCAGAGTGTGATTGTCATTCTACGCTAAGATGACTAAGTCCTGGCCTCATGCCACACCCCTGGCGCTTACCTGGTAAACACATACCAGATTGTGTGTTATAAAACAGAGCTTCAGGCCTGGTCCAGGCATGTTATTGATTCTATTGAAACCTCAGCTTTCTAATAAAATCTAATAAAAATAAAGAAAGAGTTTAATAATATTACTTTGGGAAAATCAAATTAGATTTGTTAAAGTCTCTGGCAATATGTCTTCCATATCTAGCTAGGTTGTTATACCGAAGTACCGTAGACTTGTTGGCTAATAAACAATAGAAATTTAGTTTTCCCAATTCTAAAGGCTGAGGCTTTCAAGATCAGGGCAGATTTGGTATCTGTTTGTGTTCGCTCACTAACTTGTAGACTGGTGACTTCTTGCTCTGTTCTGAAGCAGGGAGAGGGTCAAGAACCTCTGAGAGCTGTTTTTATAAGAAGTCCTGTTTATGAGAATCCAGCCTTTGTTACTCAGTCACTTGTGGAAGTCCACTCAAAATACCATCACACTGAGATGAGATATTGTTTTAGGTATTTTTCTATTGTGGAGAGATGCCATGACCAATGCAAACTTAAAGAGGAAAGAGTGTCTTGGAGGCTCACGGTTTCAGAGAGTAAATAAATCCATTGTGGGGTGCATGGCAGCAGGCAGGTGGGCAGGCATAACCGTGGAGCAAGTTTGCTTATAGCTTATCTATAGAAAGTGAGATGGTGCAACTAACTGGGAATGGAATGGGTTTTTCAAACCTTAAAGCCTGAGCTTTAGTGGCATACCTTCTCCAACAAGGCCGCACCTCTTAATTCTTCCCAAATTGTTTCGCCAGCTGAGAACTAAGTATTCAAATATATGAGCCTCTGGGAGCCATTCTCATTCAAACCAACATAGGCATCAACATGGGAATGGAGTGAGGGCACAAATATTTAGTCTTTACCAGCCTTGTAGCTTAAGGGTTTCCATGAATCCATCTATTTTTTAAACACTTGGAAGTCATGGATTTTGCTGTTATGAAATATATGTTTATTAAAGATAGTTTCATAATCTTACACCCATTGACTCATGGTAATCAGGAGTGTCCATTAATTCAACAAGTGTTTGGAAATGCTGACTCAAAGCTAGATTTCTTTCTGCATTGATAGAATTCAGAGATTAGTAAGAGAATATCCCCCCCCACTCTGTGTGCTATAAAAATGGAAGGTACTAGAAACACTGTATGAGCAAAGCTCAAGGGGGCAGCTGTTAAAGCCTAACCAGGGGGTGGGTATTAAAGGATGTTAGGTAGTGAGAATGTCCAGGTAATTTCTACGTGATACGTGTCACCTCTTCTTACATCTGTCTTTTGTGTCATGTCAACTGTCGAAGAAGCCAAGTTCAAGGTTTCTCTGATATGATACATTCTTGTGTTTTGATTGCCACCATGTTACCTTGGGGTGGTTTATCCCTTTAAGCAGAGTTCATATATAACCTTATATACATGATATACCCCCTCAGAAATGCACAGTACTCTGAAGATATTATAGTGGACAGTAGAAAAAAAACTCTGCTATAGTCTATAACTATCCACCAAAGTCCATATGTCAAAGACTTAGCATCCTTTGGTGTTAATGGGGGGTAGGGGGGTAGTAAAACCTTTAAGAGATGGGGCCTAGTGATAGGGAGTCAGATCACTGGGAGATGTGCTGGAAGAAGATACAGGGGTCATGGCTCCTTTTGATTGTTTGCTTCCTTACTGCCATGAGGTGACTAGCTTTCTATGCCGATTTTTCCCATGATGCACTGCATCAACACCAGGCCACAACCATGCACCAACCAACCATGGACTGAAACTTCCGAAAGTGAATCATGATGAGTCATTTCTTTATGAAAATCAGTTTATTTCATGTGTTTGTTACATCAATAAGATGCTGACTAGCATTGAGGTGAAGGTTAGACAATATTTGCACAGGGGCATTTCTGTGTTGTGGCTCTCTCGTTACACTACCTAGACTGTTACATATGGCTAAAGCAGTTCTTTAATCTTAATTTCTTCTGTCTTTGAAGCTTAAGAGGTAGATCTAGAAACCCATGCTGGCCCCTGGGTGATTTTGGATAAAGTAATTTCCCTTTGTGCCCCAGTCCACAATTTAAGAAATGAAGATTCAAATGTCTGTGTCATTAAGATGTGAAAAGGACCCTATGAGATCATGTGTGGAGTGCAGTGCTTGGCTAGAGTGTAATTGCTGAAAAACGGACTTGCAGAGATGCCCCCCAATTATCTTGCAGAACCAATTATCTTGGTTCCCCAGTTACCATATTGAGCTGCTATCAGAACTTGGATCAAAGCACCATCTTCTGGCTCCTAGCTCTGCTTCCATCTTAATAGGATACATTTGATCTTTGAATCATTTCACTGGATAAATTGGAGATTAGGAAAGAAGTTCAGTTATTTATGGCATTACAGGAGGGTTTAAGAACATGCCTACAAATTTTTAATACTGTAGCCTCAAAAGGTAGGACTTAATTCTTCTTTTCTTAAGCCCATACTTAAAATAACTTACTTCTAACAAATAGGATGGCAGAGGCAATGGGTTGTCACTTCTGAAATTAGGTAATAAAAGGCCTTTGACTACTGTCTTGAGTGGCTTTTCTGACCACTCCCCCCAAGTCACTCGGTTTCTGGACAGACAGTGACGTCATTGCCAGTATACTAAACACAGTTTATGGAAAATAAGAACCTGAGCTTGAATATACAACTTTCTAAGTAAGGCCTTGAGAGACCATGAGGCAGAATTACCCAATGAAGCTGCTTCCAGAACACTGAGATAATGAACATTTCCTCTCTAAATCTACTTCCTGTGAGCTGGTTTGTGACTACGGCGGCACCCATCGTGTGCAGTATAGCTCCCAGCCTTGTAACTTCAGAATTTATAGTGTGCTGTGCCCCACGTAGTGCCTCTGTGCTGGTGTTGCTGAGTACCTGCATGTGTGCACATGCACATATGGGTCATGCATGCACATGCACCCTGGTGGTTTTCAGAGTTGAAAGCTGAAAGATTGGTTAACTCCTGGATCAGCCATTCATTTTCAATTTGTTTTGACATTTCTACGTTTGCCAGCTGCCTTGGCAGAGACTGTTAGAATTGCAGACGTCTTAATCCTAGGCAGGGGAAGAAAGTTAGATGTCCCTTTCCTGATGTGGTCCTTAGAGGTTGGGTGATTGACCCCAGATGCTGCTGTTGGCTCTCCTCTTGCGTCAACGTAGACTGTTTGAATAGCAACCAAGAAATTGCCTCCAGAGCCATCAATAGGAGTAGCTGGGATGATCCCAGGGGCTTGGGATTGTCTCGAGCTCTAGAGAGGTCATTATCTACAAAAGCTCAGAGAGGAGGGATGGTCTGGCTAGGAGTAAAATACAGACATCTCGGCTGTGTGCTTCCTTTCTCAGGGTGCAGGTTGTGGCGAAGGCTGTGAAGGGCTAGGTGTTCTGGCTGTTGCGCAGAGTGAGGCGGGGGCATGATATTTCCACCAGTCATTTATAGGCCCTGAGTGTAGTAGTATAGAAGTAATTCTGCAAAATGTGGAGCAAGTGCTGTGGGAAGAGGGTATAGGTGATTCACAGCCATCCTCGCGAACTTCTAAACAACAGCAGAAAGAGTGCTCACTGCACATTTTTCTCAGATTCCCTGAGAATTTTTATGTTCTTTCTTGCAAATATTCATTACTAATTCTGCCACAGGAGAGGATTATGTGACCTTTTCTCCATTAGTTCCAGTGCACATTGGCCTTCACAAAGCAGGCTTTGAGGAAGTCCAGGAGTATGTACTTACTAGGTGTTTGATAACAAAGAGCCACGAGCAGGGTCTCTTAAAAACAAACAATTATTTTCTTTTACTACAGGATACGAACCCATGGTCTACGTACTGGCCATTGACCACTGAAACTCCTAGACAGGTTTTTTTATTATTTTTTATTTTTGTTTATTTATTTTTGCCTCTTCGAGCCTCTAGAAGCTCCAGGTGTTCCCTGACTTGTGGTAGCTTCACTCTGCTCTCTCCCTGTTTTCTAGTGTAGCTCAGTGTCGAGATCTATTTCTTCTGGTAAAGACTGAGTCATGAAATTGTTGACACAGAGAATGGAGTTGAATGAATCCAAAGGACATAATCACTCAGTTCACATTATGGGGCAGTGTGAAGTCTCAGCTTATTTTTGCATTTCCTAACACCAATTTTTAGCTTTAATTAATTAAACCTGTCAGGACTGTTATAGAGCAACTGGTTTCTCTGAAATTGGCATTTGCAGGAATTGCTATGTCGATAATTTGAACACAGGCTGTCTTAGTCCAACTTCTGCTGCTATAAAGAACCCCAGACTTGCAAAATTTTAAACAAGAGAAGTTTATTTGGGTTATGATTCTGCAACCCAAGGGGCTTAGGGTTGAGGAACTAAACATACCAAAGCCTTCTTCTGCATCAAATGTGGCAAGCAAGCAGATGTAAGAGAGAGGCTCAAGACAGGGTTGAGCTCAGGATAAACCCACTCTGTCATGTAGAGCCTGATGTGACGATAATGGTGGTCACCTCTGGATGAAGGGAATACCTTAAGTTCTTCTTAAAAGTCCTACTTGCAAACACGATTGTACTGACTGCTCAATTCCAGTATAACTTTTGGAAGGCATTCAGACAGTACACGGTGTTTGGTTTAATCTTAAGAAAAGCTGCTCTGCCGACACAAATAACTCCAATTAGACCAGATTAGACCAAATTAAAATGCCCATGTTTAATAAATGCAGCACTCTCGGGTTGATGGAGACAGCGTGGCAGGGAGAGGAGCCCATGCAAACCCCAGAGACCACGTGTTCTCTCCCCCCAAGCCTAAATAGCCTGTGGGAGTGGTCCTGACCCTCCCCAGGGGGAGGGGTCAGTGCTTGGCAGGCTGGGAGTTGGAGTCCAGGCCAAAGCAACTCACAGGGGGAGGGGCCTGAGATGGAGCTTTTTGTTCCTTTGACACTCCATAGATGAGTGCCAGGGGCTGGGGTGTCATCCCCAACTTAATATTACACATGGAACCTGAAAGCTGAGCCTTTGTTTCCCCTGTGGCCTGATGGTGCTACTCTCTTCTCAGCAGTGGTATTCAGGGGCAGAGACGTGCACAGCTGCGCCGTCAGAGACAGCTTTGCCTCTGGATGGATGTCCAGGATGAATGCTCATCCTTTTAACAAACACCTCAGGTTCTCCAGACCAGATCCTCCTTGGCGTTGTTATTTCTTCATGTCTAGTTATGGCCCAGCCTTGAAGGAGGTAAGAGAATGGATAGAAAGTGCATTGCTTCTGGTCCTTGTCATCCATCCTGTCTGTACACAGACAAGATAATGAGAGTTCTGTGCTGCTACCATGGTATGAGCACTGTCAGCTTGGAATTTCTCTGGGAATAGTTTAGCAGTTCCATTCATTAGGGAATTAGGGCATTTTGAAATTAAGCCAAATATACCACTAAAATTGAAGGAAGGACTGGCAGGCAGTATGGCTCGGTGGAAGAGACCTTATGTAGTTTGCCCAAGGGTCTAGTTTCAATCCATGGTGCCACTACATACTATCATGGCTGCTCTGTATACAGGCCAGACACTATGTTCACTGTTTTTCAGCTTACAGAACACGTTTATATGCATGGTGTCGTTTTGGTTTTGACTTCTGAAATGACCTGGGTGTTTATGTCAGATTTTATGTTTAAAAAAAAATTGATGTTCAAAAAGACTGAATCATGTTATTAGGCCATCCTGGGGACTGACTCCCTTAGGCCCCTTTGTTGTGTGTCCCATGGCACGCAAAAGAATATCATGGGCTCTGGACCATCCCCAGGTCTACATTAAAAAGTTTGACTTGGAAATTGGCCGAATATGGTTAAAATTAATTTCCTTTTCTACTTCTATGCACATGTCTTTACCTGCCTTTCTGATGGCTGTACATCATGGTTGTGTCTCCCCTCTCTGGTACGGTAGAAAATATGAGTGCTTTGGAGGCCTGAGGTTCCAGGTTTAGATCATTCCTACTCTGTGGTCAGCTGTGAGACTTCGGGCTATTGCTCACCCTCTCTGAACCCACATCTTCTGGTCACAGCATTGTGGCTCTTTCATTGGTTGTGGAATTTGAAGGGTTCAGTAGATGATTTTCATTTCCTTACGTGTCTGGACTGGACCTGTTCCATCGCTGCTGAAGATGTCCTGGAAGGAAGGGCATGGCAGTACCACTGAGACCCATTGCTGGAAGGTTGCCATGAAGACATAGGGTGTTCCTGTTGGGATGGAGAGAGTGCTGTGGTAATCTTGAAAAGGTTAACTTTTCTACTTCAGATCTGTTATGAAGATTTAGATCAGTAAATAAAGCTTGGCAGATGATGTCCCACACCCGAGGCATAGCCGCGGCCCAGAACATGAGGAGCTCTGGTGGGGTGCGGCGCTCTGGCAGAGGAGAGGACAGTGGCGGCCTCTGAGTGGCACCCACTCTTCTCCCACCAGCTCTCCTCTTGTTTACATAAGCCCACCCTGCCTGGGGTCCAGTGCCTGTTGGCTTCCATGTCACACATCTCCCTCCTCAGCCTCTCTGTCTTCTGGGGAGAGTGACTGTCTGTTGTAGGGTGGCTGTGACAGATGCTGTGGCAATTCCAAGTTTGGGATAATGAGCTGTCGTATGTCATTTCACTTAAACACAATAATACAAATATTTTGATCAAACATTTTCTCCAGCTGTTGAGTGAAAGCAATAAAAGCTGCGGGAGCGCCAGCAAATCCGGTGTTTCTTCTACACACTTTACCCCTTCAGAGCTGTGGCCTGTTAACCCTTCTTCTGTCTTTGTCTGCCCCATCTTTCTCCTTCTCCTGCCTCCTTGGAATTTTTACACCATGTTCAACCCAGGGAGTGTAAATAAAGAAACTGAAGTTAGAGATGGAAGGGAGTGAAATAGACCACATTTCATTTGGGCTGGCTTTAACAACCATAGGTTTTGTAGCATCGTAAACCCAGCCTGCTGTCTCTGACCCTTGCAGTCCCCTAGGTACTCCTATGATACATCCAGCAGTTAAGTTGTGGTCTTGAGATGTCTTTCCGACTGGAGTCTGCTTTGGTTGGTGCCTATCATGGATTTCTCTAGCCCCTTGCACCCGAATTTTAAACCCCCTTCCTTCTCATTGGGCAAAGAACTGCACTGTCCCCAGCAAGTGTCACAGTGCTTAAGACAGGCATTTGTATCCCTTCTGCCTGTTTTGGGTGCCAGGGTGCGAGCAATCTGATGTCTCCCTTAGACCAAGACCACTAGCAGAGGAAATACCGTACCCTCTTCCCCCTTGTTAAAGAGCACCAGTTCCCATCGCTTAGGAAATTCTCTCTCTCTGTCTCTCTCTCTCTAGCAGCATGATTACTTCAGCTTTAATAATGTAGACAATACTGCATCAGTGTGAGCAAGATGAAGCTTTTATTCATTATTAATAGTTATATTTATAAAAATGAGGAAAAGAACAGCAACATTGATAAACAATTAATATTTGGAGAGAAGACTTCAGGTAAGGGACTCTGCTCACACACTGCTTGGAAGGCACCACTCATGATAATTTTAAGCAGTTAGTGATACTTACTTAGTCTCTTAACTCATCCCTGTGATGAGCCTTACTGGGCTTGTTTCTCCTGCGGCCACTTGGAGCAGTACTTTAACATACTCTTCAGAGCCAGTTACTTCCCTGTTTGTCTTTTCTCACTTCTCTCTTTTTTGGGGGGTTGGGTTGGGGGGATGCTTCCAAGCTAATCTGCATCCTCTCCAGAGTCTAGAGCCCAGGGTGCCTGGCCCTACTCAGACCTGTCACTACGTCTTCAAACCACCACTCTCGCTGGTGTCTCAGTTCTGCTCCCATGAGTTCAGGTGCAGGTCTGCCGACAGCCATGCCAGGCAAGGCCCGCCACAACACCCTGACCTCCATCTCTTTTTTTCTAATCCTCTGCTCCCAGTAAGATTCCTCAAATATGATGGAGCATTTTAGTCCCCTTACTGCCCTCCTCCCGTTACACACTTCCTTTGAAATGAGGAGACTTCTGTGCAGAACAGCCTCCTTTAGCACCCTGGTAAACTGATCACCACTGCTTCTCTGGTGCCTCAGTATTTCTGTCTGCTCACCCTTTGCCCACGGGCATCTCTCAAGGTGTCCTCTTGTTATTTTTCACTCTTTGTGGACAGATTTCACTCACCTGTCATCCTTACTACTTGGCCCTTAAGATGCATCCTCTCCCTTGACTGGGAGGACAGACTTAGCTTTTGAGTTCCCGGCCTGTATATACCTCTTTGGGGTGTTTGCTTGGAATCTGGGTGGCAGGTCCCCTGAATTTCCACATAGTTCAGACAGAACTCACTCTCTCCTGTCCCTGGCTCCCAGCATAGCACTGATGCTGCCCTGAGCTACACACAGCCTTTGTGTCTTTACCATCCCTGTTCTCTGTCTTTTTCTTCACCCAGGCATGCCTTTCCACCCCAGTGACCTCTGTTCCCACCCCTGCCCAAATTAGCCTTCCCTTCTCTCGTTCTCTATCGAATGTCATCCCTGTGCAGCAGATCCAGCTGTATCAAGCACCGAAGCAGTATTTTGTGACGTCACCTATGCCATCCGGGTCCTCTGCCTGGCCCTCCTTGGTGGCCGGTAGAATCTTCAGTTCCTTCTACAGCCTGCCGTCACTCTCTTCCATGTCATAACATCTCAGTTTGAACTGTTGTGCCTTTCTTGGTGGCTTGTGGCTTAGGGTCAACGTACTCTTGGCACCTGGGAACGTGCCTCTCCCTTTGTCCTCCCCAAGAACCAACAGCTTTTGAGACCCGGGGGTGCTGCCAAGTCTGCTCATGATATTATATTTTACTTACATACTTTTGACAACTTAAGTTCTGAGGTATTTGGATGAAGCAGCCTAGAAAACAAACCCTGTTTCCGATTGTTTTATCAGAAATCTTAAGATTCAGAGTTGGTGATTAGGCATGAACAATTGTTTATCATGTGTGATGGTTAATACTTATAGTGAACTTGACAGGTCTACAATTATAGAAGAAAAACCTCTAGGCATGTCTGTGAGGGAGTTTCTAGGTTTTGCTCATTGAACTGGGAAAGAAGTCCCCCCCCCTTTAATGTAGGTGTCCGTGCTCTCTGAGCTGGGCTTCTGGGTGGACTGGAGAGGATAAATCTCACTGAGCGGAGCGTTCGTTTCTCTCTGCTTCCTGACTGCTGATGCAGTGCAGGAGGTGGTGCCTCGCTGCTACTGCCAGTGCGTTCACAACACCGTGAGCCAAAATCACCCAGCCTTCGTTTCTTACATTGCGTTCCTTAGGCAGGCGTTTCACAGCAGCAACCAGAAAGTAACTGGTTCAGCATGACTAGGAATTCAAGCTTCCGTCAGCTCAGTCCCGTCACCAACGTTATGAACGTCCCTGTGGTTCCTCCACAAAGCCTCTCTGAAGGTCCATGCTGCTGCCCTTTGGATTCCAGACTCCTTGCACCTCCCAGATCTGTTTCTGATCCTTTCTCCCCAACCTGTTCTTTGCATCCGTAGAGAAACCTCCCACCTCTGCTTCCTTGTGGCCCGTCTTTGTTTTCCTTAATGTGATAAAGCAGGGATTCTAGCAGCTTTTGGTATATTTTGCCATCAACCCTGAACTTCTTGAAGAACATAACATTATTTATGTTTACCTCTGGCTTTGGACAGGAAAAAGGACATTCTCCAAGTTCCCACACAGAAGCATCTGTCTCTAAGATTCCCCACTATTGTGTATTTTTTTCTCTTGTAGATTTATTACATTAGCGTTTAATTACTCTTCATGATAGTATTAAATTTCATGAGTGATTTATAGTTTTAATAGAGTCTTATATTATTTATTGTACTTGGCATTTAAGTTTACCAAATTCTAAGGTCCATGAGTGCTAGAATTACTTATGTCTAGAAAACCTGCAGCGTTGGTGAGACTCCAGATAAACGGGACAGTGCACCACCAGTCTTATTTTATTTCATACCCATCCATTACTGTGGTGTGTGTGGCCATGGCAGCAAACACATTTGCACTCTTAAAAAGAAAAAAAAAGTTGCTTCTTTTTATTTTCTTTCTGTGGTCACAAGAGAAACTTTCTCTTCCCATCAAAGGTAGTTCAGACAAGAGCCTATATTCCCTGAACTTTGGCCTTTCCCCTTTGCACTGATTAGTGGATAGTGCCACTCCGTGAGCTCTCACTGAAAGGATAAGATGTCACTTCTGAGTGAGGAATTAAAGGCCGAAGTTGTCTTGGCCCCATGTGCTCGCCGGCACTGTTTGGGTTCTGGAGCACCGTTTTTGCACAAAGAAATTGCCTTGCTGAGTTCCTCTTGCTTTGTTTGCATGTCTTGATGGAGTAGGAGTCCCCTTTCACCACAATGGGCCTCAAACGTTCATCCTGAGCTTGATGGCAATTATTCTCACCTCCTGAGCCATCTCACTGCTCCGTACTTTTGTTCTTTGCTTTTTGTTTGTTTGAGACAGGGTCTTATTATGTGCCTCTGGCTCGCTTGGCACTCTATGTATGTAGAGCAGTCTGGCCACGAACTCAGAGTTCTGCCTGCTTCAGTTTCCCATGTTCTGGGATGAAAGGCCCCCTGCTTGTGTTCTGTAGGCAATAGAATGTAGCCTGTGTGGTTTTTAAATTGTGAGCCGTTCCCTGAGTCTTAGATTGTGGTGATACCTTGTTTGTACTCTAACAAATAAAGCTTGTCTGATCTTCCCCTATATCTGACTCCAGGCTTTTATTATTAAGACCTATTAGAACTCGTGCTACATTAGATCACTAGATGCGATCGGGCATTTCTCATTCAGGAGCTTTTCCTGCTGGGTCTTCAGGCATTCCCAAGATGCACAGGGATGGAAGAAGTTATTCACAGGCCTGAGGTTCTGTCTCCCTCCTCCAAAACCAGGGTAGGGCATTGAACACCATACTGGACTCAGTAGGGCTTGCCTGCTCCCTGGCACAACTTCAGGCCTCGGTGGTCTGTTGGCTCTGTTCTATTCTAGGGACTCTTGCAAAAACAACAAAAAATGCAGACCCATTCCTGCTCACAGTCCGTCCTTCGGGGTTCTATCTAGTGCATCCCGTATCCGTGACTTCCCCATCCTGCTTGGATCCTATGCACAGGCTCTGTGCTCTTGTCTTTTGGGAGAAAACTGCATTATTTCCAAGGAGTTTTTGCTTTATTGTTTTAAGTGGGGTGCAGCCCGAGGACTGCTTCTCACTTTCCTGTGTTCCTAGGTGACTTTTATCAACTTGGACTCGCAGGAAAAGAAGTAATGTGCGTGTGTGCACTTGCGCACACTCCTGGGCTCTGCCTTCTATTCTCTGGTGGTGTGGATAATCCTTGGAGGGCCCTTGG
The DNA here is from genome assembly GCA_004026605.1 of Ondatra zibethicus. Classification (NCBI taxonomy): domain Eukaryota; kingdom Metazoa; phylum Chordata; class Mammalia; order Rodentia; family Cricetidae; genus Ondatra; species Ondatra zibethicus. Next base: position 40,071 of record PVIU01000430.1, on the reverse strand, counting down.
CCCTTAGGGCAGATAATCTCTTCAGGGTTATCTGTTAATTACCTCTGAATGTGTGAAATATTTGTGAAAAGGCTTTTGAAGTGCGCTCCGCACGCTCTGCTGCCAGGGCTTCTGCACTGGCTTCCCAGGCAGAGGTTTCACTCTCAGCTTGGTTCCCCTCAAGTGCAGAGGGTATTTTCTTCTAAACTGTTTGCTTTTCTAATGAAGTGAACTGTTTGTTTGACTCTGTGGCGGAAGGTATTTAACTAGGGACTAAAGTAAACCTTGGAGAGATTCAAATAAGCCATGCATATCTGCTTTGTGAAGGGAAGGCAAATAGTTTGGCCTCCCTCACCTCCAGGAAGAGTCGTTAAGGAACTGTTTAAATAATAAACTGAGCAGGGTAAGCAGATACTGCCTCAGCCTGTGCTAGGGCTTTTGTGCTAGCCCAGCTTTCTGGCCTGGGAATTACTCTGCAGTGGCCACAAGGGGAGGAGAGAGCTGCTCACTTCCTGCAGTTAGTAATTATGATTTATTTACGTGTAGAGGGACTTCTGTTTCATTCAGTGCTGATTGAAACAAGCCCTGCTAGCCCTCAGGATGGCAAGTGAATGGCAGGGCAATATTGTCAGCAATAGCCAAGGCCCTGCTTACCTTGTGAGCGTTGTCCTGGGGTCTGGATTGTGTCCTGCTGGCCCAGCAGAGGGTTGCAGAACAGTTAGTTCCCCATTGAATTGTCTGAGGGATTGGCATGACAGGACAGGAGAAGGCATGTTTAAAGTAGAGCCCCTGTGGGGGTAAGGGCGCCAACCCCTGCTTGTCTGGCCTCTGAGTGAGGGAGCTCTGTGAGCTGTAGAGGCATACCTCCATGGCAGCTTCCTAGTCGAACCTAGCTTTTATTTGAGACAGATGGTGGGGCAGACCAGTTGGAGAGTTGGGAGTGTTTGGGGTGGAAAGAATAATTGCATTTAGGATTCAATTAGCGATATTTAGGAAACCTGAGATCCTCTTTCAGAAAGTAAGAATTTCAGGATGGAGACAGCTTGGGCTCCTCTGAGCAAGGATAGGGTCTCTAAGGACCTCTTTGTTTGTTTTTCGAGACAGGGTTTCTCTGTGTAACATCCCTAGCTGTCCTGGTACTAGCTTTGTATACCAGGCTGGCCTTGAACTCAAGAGATCTACTTGCCTCTGTCTCCTGAGTGCTGGGATTAAAGAAGTGCACCCTCACCACATGGCCCTCTTTAAAAAGCTTTTTTACATCGATTCTTCATGGAGAACTAAAATCAGGACAGAAGAATAAAATTTTGCCTTTCTTTTGTGTCCTACTTTTCATTGGCACAGAGATAAGGGACCACACACCTTGGCAGTCTTAATTATGAATTCTTCTTGTTCCTGCCCCAGCTCATATCAATGCCTGGGAGACTCAGGGGCCACAGGACACCTTTATCTATTGCTTTTTGCACTGTGGCCCCATTGAAGAACCCTGCAGTTTTCAGCATCACTCATCTCTTTGTCATAGATGGTCTGATGGTTGGAACTAGCCTCTTGGAACTGCCAGAGAGAGAGCGTTTGCTCTGATAGCTTCACTCAGGACCCCAGCCAGGGGAGGCAGGCAGCAGTCAAGCAGCCTTGGTCTCCAGGCTAAGTTCTGTTCCTTCCTTCCCAGCACTTCTTGTCTTCCTAGAGCTCTGCGTTCCCATTTATGAAGTAAGGATAGGAACACTCACTTCCCTCAATCATGTGTAAACAAGAAGATGCCTGAAAACTGCTTTAGCACACATGGATGCTCAGTAAATGATAGTCCTTTATCACCTGAGCCTGTACATGGATGTAAGATTTTTTTTCACGTGGTTGAGCTGAGGACATTGTGTGGCTGTATTGATGCTCAGGGACCAGAGTTATGCCTTGGGCTCAGAACTTACTGAGGGATAAAGATGTGGAGACCGTCTCAGGATGAGCAGAGGAGCCTTACCTGAGCCACCAGACCAACTGTCAAACTGTGGATATCCACATAAGGGTGTTTCCTGCTTTGTGAACTAGGACCTCCTGTCAGAAAGGATTTGGAAAAAGCAGTAAATCCTTAAATGTACATACTTTGGGATTCGTGGACTCCTTTCCTATGTCACTTGGTGTCTTGAACTCTTATGGGGAAGTAGATAGGACAAGCTCATTTTGTCTTTACTTTTTAGATGAAATAAATGTTTCATGACTGCAGTTGTTATTGCAATTTGTTTATTAGGAACTATGGCTTAAAACAGAACATTTCCAGCTGCCATGGATGCACTGGAGAACAGATGGATTCTTCTGGCAAGGGCACCCTAGTTGAGGGTCGTGTGTCTTCGGCGTGCTAAAGCTAGATTTTGGAGAATGGAAAACTGAGTAAAAAAAAAAAAAAAGACATTTCTAGGGATTCATACTGAAAAAAAAAAAAGATAAGTTTGGTGCCAAAATGATTAAAAAGTCACTGTGTATGATGGTAGATGCCATTAATCCTAGCATCTGGGAGGCAGAAGCAGGTGGACCTCTGTGTGAAGCCAGCCTGTTTTACCTAGAGAGTTCCAGGCCATCAGGAGCAATATAGTGAGACCCTGTCCCGAACAAAAAGAGGTTGACTGACACATCACCATTCACTGAGTCTGGATGTCTCTCAGTCATGAAGCCTATGCTTTGTTTTAAATGAATTAAGGATCTTAGCTTCTCCTAGCTTTAGCCTTTAATAACACAAATGGCTAAGAATTGTGGGATGCATTCTTACTCTCGGGAAATGTGCGTGAACTTGTGCTCCTTGGCAAGTGGCAGCCCCCCGAGGAAGTGGGGGGGGATCCTTTTTGTGATGTTATGTCCCCATTCAGCAGGAGCTCAGAGGAATATTCCTGGTTGAGGCTGTGGGCCCTGAAACTGTAGTTGTGCATTCAGGTTAAACAGACAGATACAGACTCCAGAAGAAGATTGAGTTCTTAGGAGCCATGGAAACAAAGGGATGCCACTGACTTCAGATGCCCATGAACTAATTAATGTATAAAGATTGAGTCCATGGGGTTTATCTAGGAACTAGGGGTCATTTGGGGGAGTGAGGAGAGGATGCAGCTAGAGAACCCGAGACATTGTGGAGCTTGTTTAGATGAGGTAAGTAGCTGCTGGGTCTTGCTAGAGGGCCTTGAGAGGAGCTACCCATCGAGGTTACCTATCCCATCACAGTAGGGAATTGACAGGAAATCCTGTGGCCTCAGAAAGCACAGACTCTGTATATAACCAAACACTTCTGTTCCCTGAGAGTAGTTCCAGGGCTGCGGTGAGTAACTCCTGAGGAAGGAGTGTCCCCGTTGGCCCCAGTTGAATAGTAAGGTTTGTTGGTACCTCCAGGTTTCACTGCTCTAATCCTAAGAACAGAACGATGGTCCTTTGAATTCCTCCTGGATCTTCTGAGCATTTCAGCTTGTCTTGCTTTTAGGAAACAGGGAGAGGAAGTGAAAATGAGGACCAACTGTCCCCAATGGACACTGCTGGTTTGGGAGCCCAGGCAAGGTGCCTTATAAAGACTTTACTGTGGAGTTGGTGCACCAAGAGGTGGAAATTGGAAATAATGTGGGATTTATTCAGCATTCCAGATGGAATTAAATGAAGAATCAAGCTGGAATCTAAGAATCATCACATGAGCATGAGATCGTGATGAACACTAGCCAAGGCGGGTATGCGTGGAACTTTAGAGAGTGGATCTTGGAATAGCTGGAGCCATCATGCAAGCCCCTGTGGGCTTGGCATCTGTATATTCAGGTAACTTTAGAGTAGCTGTTGGCTAGGCATATGGGGCTGGAGAAGTTGCTCTTAGGTAGAAAGAGTTTTAGAATCCCTTAGCTGAGAGCGTTTGCTGTAAGCTCACATGGCTAACATCTTGGAGGAGGTCTGCAGAATGTGTGACTGGAGGCTGATTTAGAATCGCAGGGGAAAGGAAATTAGGAAGTGTTTTCCTGCTTGCATTCTCATGAGCCAAGCATGTGAAAGGGATTCCTTTCCCCTGAGCACTGGGGGATTCTTTCCTCTCTCTCATTTCCTTCTTCATCTTTGCAAAGCAGCCTCGGCTGTGCTTTATTATTTTACAGTCATGGTGAGAGAAGCTCTTAAAATAAACTCATTGCTTAAAAGCTTTGTGTGTTCTTGCTAGACAATGAGAGTTCAGAGTTTAAAAGACAAGAAAGTGGAGCCTTTTAATGCTCCCAGTATGCAATAAACATGCTGGAATTTCAGTGGAATCCAAAGGCATACAATACTAGCATGAAGAGCAGGCTGTAGGACCTTTGATGTTATTGACAGAAAGAGGGTAGGGGCAAAAGGGCCCCTGTCATTTCTGTCAGGAGCCTTTAAACTTTCGACCTCCAACCTTTTGTGTCAAAGAGCTCCTTGCAGATGGGTATTAGCAGCCTGATCAAGTATCCTGAATGCACCAGAGCATCACCATTTTCTTGGTAGCAAAGGAGTCCTAAAAAGATTTTAGTGCTCACTCTGCCAGTATTACGACTGAATGCCCACCACGACTGTCCTGCGGATGTTGTAGGGCTGGAATTACAGGGCCCACATGAAGTCATGCTCTACTCAGCAGGCTAGTAGGTGGATTTCAGAGTCCTAAGGTTTGCACCAGGATGTGTAGATGTGAGCGGGACATCTGGTCCTGGAATGCTCTGAGTCTAGGTAGTGTGGAAATCTGCACAGAGTTCTAAAGCGAAGGCAAGGCCAGCCCTGGGGGCTCCCTCCTCTTGCCTATTGCTGGAGGCCTCTTAGGTAGATGGATGTTTCCTGTGGTGGCCAGGAGGGAGATCTGCCCAAGCCGCTGCTGCCATTGTGTGACCTCTTTCCTTTGTTGTCTTCCTTTTCACTTTGTCACTTGTTGTATAATAAACATCAGTGCATTCCTGCTGGCTCCTTACTACTTACAGATGAGCCCTTTAGCTCTCACTGCCTAGGTGGCCAAGGCGGGAAAGCAGACAGTTCTGATCTAGTACTGTGTGTAGGAAGTACAACTTGTGAGCCCTACACCTGGCAAAATAGAGGGGCACAGCACATGCCATATGGTGGGGGAAAATGCTCCACTGTGCACACAAAGGCCTATATCAGGAAGGCAGCAAGGACATGGTACAGCCTTCCTTCGAGATCCAATGTAGCAGTAGAATCAGTTGCCTTGAATTACAAAGAAAGGAGGCATATGATCCATGAACCCACCAATAGGTTGACTTAGGAAGTGGCATTTTCGTTGTGTCATAAATAGTTGCTAAGACGCAGGTGAGCACATGTGTATTCTCATTTCATTTCTGTTCTAGTTTTCCTCCATACACTATCAACAGGGACTCTGGCCCTTCTATACTGTGCCAGTCTTCTGCTGATCTCCATGACCCGCTCATACCTTCAAAACCAGTACCACCTCAGTGCCTCTTACATACCAGTTGCTGAGTTCTGCTGCATGCTCTAAGTGTCATCTGTCCACCTTGGACCGGCTCTGTGCTCTGACTCTGAGGAAGTACTTTCCTATTGTCCGGATGAGGCGCAGAAGCTTACACTCAGTGGCACTCATTAACCCCAGCCCCATAAGCACTCTGTTTTCCTGGTGAAGCACAAAAGATTTCATTTCAGTGGTGCTGAGCTCTTGTTATTAGTAATTGATTCTTGATCCCCAGCTGATCAGCATACACAGATTCTTAATTCTAAAATATTATTTAAATGGGTACCGTCCTAAGACTTGACACTGGTCTCCTCACGAGCCAAGTTGCCACAATCAAAATTTTTAAGTTTCCCCCAACAACAAAGTACTAAGCTTTAAGCTCTCAATGGCTTTTCTAACCCAGAATTCCAAAATCTTTCACAGTCCTCCAACAAAATAATATAAAGTCATTAAAAAGCCACATGGTCAGTCAGATGTGTCACAGTAACACTCCACTCTTGGTACCAATTTCTGTTCTACCTGTCTTCTATAGCTGTACCAAATGCCATGACCAGAAGCAACCTTTGGAAGAAAAGGGTTTATTTGGTTTAATTTGCAGGTTCCAGTCTATCATTAACAGAAGAAGGAATGATACCTCAAAGCCGTAACATGAAGCAGAAACTATGAAGTAATCCTGCTTGCTTATTTAACTCAGGACCAGCTGCCTGGGAAGGTGCTGCTTCTGTGGTCCTTTCTTCTACATCAATTAACAACCAAAGCAGTTCTCTGTAGACATGTTGAGAGACCAGTATGATGTGGAAAATCCTCCAGCTGAGATTCTCTTCCCAAGTGACTCTAGGCTGGGTCAAGTTGACAGTGAAAACTAAGTAGGACTGTGTGTTAGCCTTTTGTCTTTATGACCAAATACATGACAGAAACCATTTAAAAGGGGAAGACTTAATTTTAGCTCATGGTTCTAGAGGGTTCAGTTCACGGTCTTTTGATCCCACTTGGTTAGGAAGAATATCATGGCAGTAGGAGCTAGTGGCAGAAGGAAGCTCTTCACTTCATAGCCAGTCAGGAAGTAGAGACCAAGACAGGAAGTCTCGAGGGAAAGCATGTTTCCAATTCTATTCTTTAGTGACCTTCCTCTAGCAAAGCACTATCTCCAGAAGTTTCCAGAACATCTCCAAATAGCACAATGAACATTCAGAACATGAAACTGTGGGGAGCATTGCATACTCATGTTTCTGTAACAGGAGAGATTCATTATCAGCTGATGGGATGGACAGCGTGTATACTTTGAACACAGATGGCGCCGGAGGAGCTCCCACTCCCAGGTGGGGATCCTGGGCTTAGCTAAGCTGGCAAGGCTAGAACGGCTCAATGCATAGACTGAATTGAGATGGGAAGGCTATTTTATGCACCACGTATTTGACAAGGGAGGTTCATGGTCCACTCTGGACTTTAGGTAAGTCTGGGGAGCATAGTTAGTTCTCCCCATCCACGGAGGACACATTGCACGACTCCTTATGGAAGGCTGTGGCAAAGTATAGTTTATAAACTAGATGCTGTGATTGATAAACAAAAGCTAATAATAAAATCAAACAAGCATAGTGCTGTATTTTAAAAGTTATGTGAATGAAATCTCTGTCAAAATATGTGCTGGTTTTCTATGTAGGTAAACAGTGATAATATGGGACCCTGTATAGTTTAGATACGAAATGATGAAAAAAAACCCTAAACTCTGACAGTGTTAAGTCAGTTGTCTAAGAGAATAGGCTTTGAAGTCACAACAATACAAATTTCTTACTTTTCCCCATATGTCACTGAAAAATACCTTAACTGATTTTTCCATATTTTTGAATAGGACTTGCTTCTCAGGGTCAGAGCATATGAAGGTTTTTAGTGCTTCAAACACATAAACATATCCATGCATTCCATTTATTTTCACTATCATTTTGATTATTGTTGGTATTGAGGCAAACATTGGAAGAACTTTAGCTCTTCGTTGACAGGAATGATAAATGGGATAATGGTGGAAATTAAGCAGAGAGGAGAATAACCCATTCTTTAAAAACTTGCCTAATTTTGAATAAAAAGAATGCATGTGTCATTCATTTCTTTTTTAATTCTCTCTCATTCTCCACCCCCAGCATTGGGAACTAATTTAGGTATTTCTGCATGCTAAGCACGTTCTCAACCACTGAGAAATATGGTTGCCAGCCAGCATGCTCAAGATGTTGGTGGTTTTCCATTGACTTCAGTGATGCATGGCTCTCTGGCTAGTAAACATTATTCTCTTTGCTAGATCTGTGGAGGCCAGTGTCAACCTTCAGAGCTTTGTGCCGGACCTCTCCAGGAAGACATGGGTGTGTGTTACCTGATTGCTCCTCGGGGTTCATGCTTCAGAGATAGGGCTGAGAGAGACATTGAGGACTTGTAACTGTGCCTGCCTTTCTGTCCACCAATTGTAATCCTGTCTCACGTGTTCTCACTCAGATGGAAAGACTATCTCACTTGCTTCCCAGGCCTTATTTATGGGGCTTTGGGTGGATCTGAGTAGATGTTGGAATTTCCTTTCTTCCTGATACTGGGAAGTACAGACAGATAAGACATGGGAACAGTAAAAAAGCTTTAGAAATGCTGCTTTCAAAGTGGCTAAGAGGATCCATGCATGCAGATTTTAAATTTGCAGTGCTAAAAAGTGTTTGAAGTCTTTTCTTTTTGCTTCTTTTGGATAGAACACTACTCCCAGATATCACCTTTGCTGATCTTTGGTTTCCTAACTAACTTAGGTGTCTTCTGAGAACATTAAGTCTACGGCCTCTGCATGTGGGATTAAGGTTGCTGGCTACTTGTAATGAATACATCCCAGCCTCTTCTTTCTCTGCTTAAGTGCCAAGAATCTAAATACATGTTTTTGAAGCTATGGGTTTGACATCTGAATTGAGCTATAAAAAGTACTGCTCTTTCTAAAAGTTTTGATGAAAGAATTTGTCACTAAGAACTAACTTATCTTTTAGCTTCCAAGCATATTTATTGTCAACAAAAACCTATTATTTGCATTTTTCAAAGTAATAGATTTGTATGCTTTTATGTTATGTCCTTAGGTGAGTTTGAAGATTAGGTACAATAAGTGTGTACCTTTTCATACTTCTCTTTGCTGCCTCTCTGGTTATCTTTTTCCTCCCTTGTCTTGGCATGGAAGACTGAAAATCAGAAGTTTGAAGATTATACCTGCATGAGGGAGCATAGACTAGGTACATTCCAGAGAGGCCGAGTGGCCTGTAGAGAGTTGTGGTTTGTTTTATGACTTTGGGTATCCAGTAGATGGGATTAGAGATGAGAAACCCACAAATCTGCTGACAAGAGAAAGTAGAAGTTTCCAGAAACGAACAGAAGCAACCATTTCTTCCCTACCCAGAACACAGTTGAGGTAATAAAGTCTGATGATTTTTTTGTTAATTCACATGGAGGGCGTCATTCATCACTTTGTTGTGGAAAACTAAACGTATGTCTGTTAAGGCCATAGCATGAAGTGGAGTGCTACAAAGAAGGTGAATTATAATGTGACAAGAATGCCATGGCAGATAGCAGTTAGATCTGAAGTATCAATTAAATTAACTTCAAATTGCCTTCGTGCTTGCACAGACGAAATAGTGAAGAGTTGGCATTTGAGTGGATGGGAACTATCCATGGGCATTAATAAACAGAACTTCAAGTACTTGTTAGAAGTAAAAGGTTTTGGGTTTTAGAAATAACAGGTGTTTTGTTTGTATTGATTTTGTTAGTCAGCCTTCAATGTGAACCTGTACATATTTTGCTTAGCTTATAACTTGAATTTTTCAATTAAGTGATTATTATAGCTTGATAAATTTAATGTTGATTTTGTTCATTGTATTTATCTTAGGATTTAATTTGCACCTTATAGATTTTGCTAAAACCAGAGGTGTCCTGCTGGCACGAACAGCTTCACTCTACAGCTATTCCTGAACAATGCAGATTGGCATTTAATGTGTTCTACCTATGTAGTAGTAGTGTCACTCAAGCGTGCTCCATATGTATGTAACAATCAATGCATGTTTTCTGAACTGTAAAAAGTTCATAAGACTAGAAGGTTCTACCATTGTTGTGTGAATGTGGCTAACAGGAAACAGGTAGACAAAAGAGCAAGGCAGTATTTCAGTAAAGCTTTACTATAGAAGTTGAATTGTCTGGTAGTTCCAGATCCTTTCTGTAGTATGTGCTTTCCAAGTCAAGACTTCTGCCATGCTATGAAGTGACAAACAGTTTCTTTGTGTATATCTACACAATTTATGTAGTATGTGGAGCCACAATTTCTTAAAATTTTCACGACTTGACACCATATTAATTGATTATAAATAACACTGTCACATCTACAGCTGCCGGGTGCAGGCCATTAGTCCTTCCGCATCACCTTGTGCCATATAAACATGATGCATATTCATTAAGCTCTACACAGCATACATTTAAGAAGAGCAGGATCATGGTGTCCATGGAGTGCTCTGTGGGTTGGTGCTACAGGGACACACGGCAGGCCTATTCTGTCCGTATGCAGTAGGACTTGGATTCCCCTCAGCAGATCATGGAGAAACAAAGACTATTTACCCAAGGCTTAAGGCTTATGATAAAGTATCTGGAATGTCTCCTGAGGGGCCAGATCAGTTCTTCCTGGGTGCCATGCTAACCAAAGGCGGGAGTAGCGAGTAGGAGTAGCTAGTGAGTCAGTCTGGATGTGGAAATCAGCTGTTAACAGTGTCTGCCTCAGGCCTCCGCACCCTGGAAGAGGTGGTGACTGAAAATGCCACAAGTTCAGAAGAGGCTGTGGGGTCTGAGGCGCCATTCCATCAGGGAATTTCTTGCCTTTGCTTTTGTTGTTCCTTCCCTGTCCCTCCTCCCCAATTTGAGATCTCATTTTACATGAGGTGGGGATTTGTACTGAATTTAGCACAGTGGATTTCAGCACAAGAAGCCCATACATCCTTAGAATGGTCTTTTTACCGACAACAGGTAGCAGGTACAGGATCAACTAACATCAGGTACAGCATTTCTAGATCTGGTCTTGAAACAGTCCCAAGCCAGACCACTTTGGTATCTAAATTAACCAGGAGGACTTCTGCCCCTGCCCATTTCCTTCTCTTGATGTCTCATCTATGGCCTCCTGGGCAATCAGGCCACTGACATCCTTTGGTGAATTACTCCTTCAGGGCACTAACTGAGTTGACTTTGATCTCTCCTTTTTTAGTCTACAATTTTTGTTTGTAAATTTCGAACCTTAAAAGACAGTGTCTGGGGATGGCATCCAAGAGATCTGATAGCCTGAGGATACTAAAAGGATTTCTTGGGAGAGGCCTGCAACTGAACGTCAGTCTCCACATACCCTTGCTTATTCCCTGGTCGTAGGTTTTGTGATCAACCCATGCTCGTGTGAAGAGACCTCAAACTCCATGCCTCTGATTTCGAATGAACCCCTAATACTTAGCATGATGACAGGCAGTGTGAAACTGAATGCTGACAACTTTTCTCAGCTCAAAACTTTTACTAGACACATCTATTTAAAGGTATAGAAGCCAATTACTTATTCATTGCATGGAGGACTCTGGTAGGACACACCTTTCAAATCTCTGTTACATATAAGCGGCCTCTGGTACCACAGTCAAACCTCATGCAGATCGGTAATGAATCATTTTTGCAGCCGTGCTTTTTTATAGTCCACTGCTTCCCATGGCTCTGCAGACCCACCCCTACCTGCTGGAATTTTAATTCTCTCAGTAAAATTGATTCTACCAGTTCTGCACATTATTCTCCCTGTCTTCCATTTAGTGCGTTAGTTTGCTGACAGTAGAGTACACAGCACTTAGCAGCTGGTTTGTGGACCCATCAGTCAGGAAATTGTATGATAAATAGGAGGTAGCCAGGTTTAGTGGCACTTCCTTCTGCTTCAGCAGTTTTCGCCTGACTTTGGAGAAGCCATCACGGACTGTTTTGTCACATCCTAGGGCAAAAGATGGCCACGGCGCTGTAACATATTGCATACATTGAGTTATGATGCACCCCAGCTGCGCTGCTCATGTATAAAAAATAAACCTTGAAGGGGCTGATTGTGATGGCTGCTGGCAACAGGGACCTTTTCTTGTCTTGTGGGTTTTCTTGGACAGTGTTTTAGGTCTGTGATGGAGTGTGCTGCTGTTGCATAGAAACAACAAACCAAGATGCAAGGTGAGGCCGGCATTTGTGGACTCAAGGATGTCTTTTGAGGGATACTGGGCTCACCTCTGTCACTTCCCCATGCTAGAGGAATGCTCTTCTGTATTCTGTTCCTTATCATTGCAGGCTTTGTCAAGCTTGCTTTGAATCAAAAGAGGGGTTGTCTTTACCAGTCCCCAAAAAGTGGCTTAAGAGGAATGATTCTAACGAATAACCAATAAAAGCTACCATTGTTCATGTGGTCCTCAGTGACCCAGAAAATACTGTTTAAACTTAATCAATAGGGAGGCATATGAATTGCAAACCATTAAACTAGAGCCAGTTGTCTTTTGTCCACATAACACCACATCTGTTAATTTTCTGTCCTTTATTTAGACCCATTTCTGGAATTCATACTTAAGTTTCCTTGAGCATAATACTTTTTGTAAACAGCTACAAGATGTACTTAGAATTAACTTTCAAAATGAGAAAACTGTAGACTTAGCAGGTGCAAACTTCACTAAACGCCACAGTAATTGTATCTGATATTTTTTTCCCATGACTAAAACGGCAATGAAACTTTTCTTGAAAATGACAAGTTAGGAAATGCCTTCAAGGTCAGCAGTTGTGTTGTGCGTTGTCATAGGAAAGAGACTGTGACCCTCACTAGGCACTCCTGATTTTATTGGATTCACTGTTTGGTTCCTTTCCTATGAACATAGTCTCTACAACTTCATTAGACAGACGCATATAAAAGGTAATGACTTATTCTTGGATATGGGAGGTAGTCATTAAATATGGGTACATTTATACACTTCATGCCTAAAACATAGTATTGAATTTAGTCATAATTCGTAGTTGCACCCACAGGGAAATAACAAAATGCACTTACCATCCCCTTATCTGGTAGATTAATGTTAACAATATAGTTAGGAACCAGAATATAAGGGACTAAAACTCTTACATCCCAAGTCTGACAGTTGTCGCAGTACCACCGGAGATAGGCGTGTGTGAGAAGCCCTTCAGAAGTGAGCCATATTTTATGATTGCGTAATTCCCACACAGTTCTATTAAATGTGTTTCTTTCATTTCTGAGAATGATGGCGCGCATGGGGTGGGGTGGGATGGGGTGCTGCAGAGCCAAGCCTGTTTTGGTGTGGAAAGAAACAGGAGACTGCTCATATTTGATGATCTTTATCCTAGATTTGATTGTGATTAGTGTGGGTTTGTTTCAAAAATCGAAGTTTCAGGCACACTTAATGAGAATCTGGCAGATCTTCCGACTAGTCTCAAAGACTGTTTCATTTCGTTTCATGTTGTCTTAAGGAGGATGTATAAGGTAACTTCCACCAACACTTGTTAGATAAATTAGGACGTTTTTGTTTTCCGTGTGGTGGCTTTTCATCTCAGGATTGCTGAGTTAAGTGTAACAATGAATTTGCCACATGACTGAATAAACTAAGCAAGCTGAATGATGCTGTGTTACAGGAGAACTGGCTTACATCCTTTGATAACTAATTGTTAAAATACAGTCACTGTTTGTCATATGTACTTATGGGTTGTGTGAGGCATGGCAAGTGATCAGATCACCCCACCTGATGAACTTCATGATGTCACAGTGGCACTGATTTGATAATTCCAAATTCATTCCATCTCTGCTTCTATGCTGTTCACTCCCTCCTTGCTTCATAATATAGCAAATATCCATGGAGTAAGTGACATTGCTGTTTCATAGACCTCTTGTGCTATTTCCTAGGTTTTGAACATTGTGGAGTGCTAGTGAAGATTGGGCCCCTCTTTGGTGGGCCACGTGCATTCAGTCAGTGCATACTCACAGTTTCCCCCTCTTCTATCTTTAAAGAAAGGCCGCAAGTGGAGCCCCCTAAAAGGGGGGAACACGGCTTACATTCTAAAAGATATGTTGAGGAAAAAAATGGGAACTGGGTGGGTCTAGAGGGAATAAAATGAGATTCATCTGGATTCAGCAACAATGTAATAGTTACCATGTCCACTTAACTTTTATGACTTGGTCTTCTTAGTTGGGATACATCATTGCTGACTCAGGAGGTACATTTCACACAGTTGCTTGCTGTGCTTGGTGCAGTTTCCCAGACCTTGTTGCCTGGTTTTGTACCTTCCAGTGATTGGACTGGATGCCCCTAACCTGCTGACTGAGCATCTGTTTGACTTGCCTTTAAGCTTGCTAATTATAATCTTCAGAATCCATGAAGAAACTGGGCACCATTCTAAGATTTGTTTGCTGTGCATGTCAGTCCCCAGGAGTGCTCAGCTGTGTGTGCTTCTGCTATGGCAGGTGACTGTCAGTGCTCAAGGGCCGTATTCAGGGATCACATTCTGGCATATTTGCTGTAATGTCACTTAGCACTAGTGCTAAAGGTACAGGTTTTGGTCTCCTTTATTTTATTCCTTGGATCTTGGACAAAACATTAGTCCAAACTATCAGTCATACTTCTAGTTATACAACCCATTCAAGTTCTCTTCAGTTTGTATAGCAATCACTATATTTTAAATAAATTTTATTTTCAGACTTGCAGAGACAACGGGTACAAGTAAATTTGGGTAAGGAGGTTATGTAAAAGTAGAACACATATACAGGACCTAGCAGCTGATGGATAGGATGTGAGGAAGAATAGAATCCCACCCTCCATCTCCTTCTATGATGAAGCATGGTGGATCTGACCATCACTCCCAGTCAGGTCCATGGGCCTCTTCTGGAAAAGACGAAGTTTGACTACCCTGGCGTTGGAACAAAGAAAGGGAAACATGCATTTAATTTTTTAAAAACCATATATATGTATGTGACTGTATATACATAGATACCAGCAGAAACCATGGGAAAGACACCTTTAAAAATACCAAGGGCATGACACTAATGCATTAATATGTTGCAATGTATTCATTTAAAATTTCACTTGACAGTATAATTTTCTTCCTGGTTTTATGTCTCCCGCTTGCCTTCCCTCTGGGCAGCCTTCCTTCCAGGGTAGGAAGCCTGCTGTTCTTCCCATTCTTGCTTTTCTGGTAAGGTATTAGATACATTCATAGGCTCTACTTTCTCCAGAGCAGATATATATTATTTGCCTGGTCATATTTCTACAGTATATCAGTGAACCTCTTCATTAGCTTCCAATAATTATCAGCAAAATTCACTGTTAAAGTTGTATGTTTTATTATGTGTGTATGTGTGTCTTTATGGGGCTGTGTTCACATGACTGTAGGCGCCCATGGAAGCCACGCAAGAGTGTTAGATCCCTTGGAAATGGAGTTACAAGTGCTTTTCAGCCACTGGACCTGGGTGCTAGGAATCAAACTCAGGTCCCTCTGCAAGAGCAGCAAGTCCTCTTGATCATTGGAGTCATCCTTTTGGTCTCAACTCTTGAAATTTTTTAAAAGACATTCTAAGCAGTGACGTTTTCCTGAGTTGAAATGATATCTCAAAGTAATTGTTTTATGTAAGGTATGCTTTCTTTCCTTTTCAGACCCTCCTCATCTTTTCCCTGCCTTCCATCCTCCTGTACCAATTGATGCCAGACATCATGAGGGCCGTTACCATTATGATCCATCTCCTATTCCTCCATTACATGTGTAAGTATTAAAGCGTTACCCATTAATAAAATGGATCTAAATACTGGCTTTTATGGCTTCAGGACTCTTAATGCATGTCTTCTGGGCTTTGAAGGTGCACTCGCAGTGTAAGATTTTATTCTTAGAGCCTAGCAAAGCTCTGTCTGTTCCTAGAATCACTGAATCAGACCCTGTGCTTTCTGAGGATGCCTATCACATGCTTTAGCTGGCCACTGTTTTCTGAATATTTCAATGATGAGAGACAAACAGCTGTGAGTTTTAAAGTTAAAGGGTTAAAGTTAAATCTTACAAAAGTGGAAGTTGACCACTTACAGTATGTTTGGTTGTGATTTAAGTTTGAAGTTCTACATGCTAAAATTTTTGTTATGTGAAGGTTCTGACCAAAGGATTACACTGAATCAAAACGAAATGTTTTTTGGAGGATGATTTTTGGAGTCCCCATGGCCCATATGCCAACAGTCACGTGATTGATGAGAATGTCACCCAAACGAAAAGGCAAATGTGATTGAGCACATGGTTCGTGTAAGATAAAAGAAAAGAATGTGATGATAATAAAAGGAAAAAGAAAAATCTCATGCAAATATTGTCTCACTTGGTTTTGAGGAGAAAGAAAAAGACTCGTGGATTTACAAACTAACAGGACATTGTTCTGTAGTACTATCCAGAAAACTGTCATATTTGCTATAATGATTGGACACACTCTCTGGGAGGGGATGTTCCCTGCTAAAGGCCGTGGTACACATTTAGTCATACGTAATAATCACCTTGTGTTCTGCGATAGTGGAGTTAGAAAAGCACGAATAATACTTTGAAGAATAACACCGGTTATATAGATGCTAGATTGCCCCTCTCTGACTATTAGTTACAGCTGTGTAATTATATGGTATACAGGAGAAAAATGAAGTTGTTTTAAAGCAAGTCCTCCTCTGTGAACAGAATTAATTGATATTAACAGTCCTAACTGCATGCCCAAGTACACATATAATATTTTACCAACCGTTTTTTGGATCCATCTCCCATTACTGAATTGTAATTTCAGTTCGGATTTGCCTGGAGGTGAGTAATAAATCTGCATGGAGACTTATGTGGGTATTGCAGAAGTGGGTATTTACAGAGGGAGAAGGCAGGAACTTTTGACTTATTCTTCTTGTGACTTTTACTGGAATGCTAGCAAGTATTTACAGGGTTCTGAAGCCTGCTAAAAATACACTCAAATAAAACCAAAGGACCAATTTCCTCCTACACAAAGGGAAGTTGATTTGTAATTGTGAGTTTGCAAGGTGACATGTAGCTCTCCTGGTCTTACAGAACCTTTATGCTATGGATGCGACCACCTGGATCTCAGAAGGGGTTCTGTCTTTGTGTCTAGATCACACAATACCTTAGAGACAAAGATGCCTAGTTCCTCCCACATCTGAGTCTTTCTGATGTAGTAATGTAATCAGATTTTCTGTGGAATCGGAGAGTTCTTCACTCATTCAAAAACCATATTCTAGAGAAATGTTTTTAAACTGATCTCAAATAATATGCTGAACTCTTTCCTCTGGGTTTATTGTAGTTCATTTTAGAAGTAAATTCAAATAGGAAGTTATCAATTAAAAGTCCACCATTGGTTCTCTGACAGAGTTATAGTAACAACAAAGCTTCCCGTAGCCCCTGTTGTATGTTCTAGGCCGTGCTTGCGTTCTTAGCAATGGCACAGATGAGGTTAAGTCATGTCTGGAGGAGCTGTGAGTTGACTTTGGGCTTTTTCTTCAGCTCTGACTCTGGGCTGGGCTTTCTAAGATTCCTAGTCCTTTCTACTTCGTCGGCCAAGTTTTAAGATACTTAAGCCGTAATTGACTAAATTGTTCTTCAGCAGCAGCCTCTGTGTATAATCATCAAAGAGCTGTGTTGTGAGGCTGGTTGACAGTTCTGAGGGTTCCCAGAGAATGTTGTGGCTGTGGGTGTGGAGCAGGGACCCGATGTCTGTAGTACTCTGGGACTGTTCCACTTCTCCCTGTCTTAGCCAATCCCTGGGTAGATAATGAGCTGAAAACGTGGGCTCCAGGCATTAGAGCAAGTCACATCTCCATGCCTTTGTAGCATGGCATTCTTTGCATTGTCTTCAACATTGTGAGCTCACACTCATACTATCCAGGAGGCTGTGTCTATAGCATCTCATGTGTACCCAAATATTGTTATAGCTTTCTTTTTGCTTGGTTAGGAATTGCCACTGCTCTTTGCTAGTTTGTGGAAAGGTCTCAGCATATGGGCAGATAGACATGTAAATGGGGTTCAGTGAAGAGCCAGGCAGGCCTCTCCAGGCTTTGAGATGGTGGCTGAGCTTTGGTTTTGCCACTAACTTGTGCTGTAGACGCTAGCAAATTTCCCCGTGGTATGGTCCTTTTACATATTGAAATGAAGCTATCTGCTTTGCAGGAAGGGCTCACTCAATAAAAGAACAATCATGTATATACTTTGCAAAGGTTGGCTCTCTAAATGCGTGCTTAAGGTTAGTGTACCCAGGCACCAGGTTTCTTCTGGTCTTTCTTCATGATGACCCCAGCAGCCTGTACTCCTTGTGACAGGTGATAAGGTCACACCTGTGACTGTTAAAGCTGAGAGTGTTGACAGTAAATGTGGCCCATATACCCAAATCTTTAAGGTTGTAACTGTAAAATAAAAAAGTATCTTTTCCAGAATTTGAATGCCAAAATGCTTGCCTTTAATTGGCTTCTAGAAAATGAAATCAAGTGAGCTTAACTAAGCTTTTAGAGTGAACATTTTTAATTACAAGAAGATAAAACTTGGAGATATTCTCATTATTTTGTAAACACAATTGTTCTTCTAGTGCCAACTTTAGAAACTAAATTATAAGTCTGCAAACCAAGGGCCTGTGCTGATGGAAACGCTGGCAGACCAGTGTTCCGCAGGACGCCAGGCACTGTGGTACTTATGCTACCATATTCCATCATTAAAGATTCTATTGAAAAGATTTATGAATTGCCCCTCTTTTTAGATAAACCACCCTATATTAAGGCATCAATGATATGGTGCAGAATTAAATTAAAATCTCATAAAATGAAATATGTTCTGTATTAGCTGTTTGACACTTAATTTGCCTCTGAATGAGTAGAGGAAATCACAAATTAACCTGCTTTTGTTTTTCCAACCATGGCTTATTAGGTGTTAGAACAACTGCAATTACAGCCTAATAATAACCAAGGAGCCTTATAAATATGTACAGAGATATGTCAGCTTATGTTTAAAAGCCAAGCTGGTGATCTGAAATGCCTTTAGCTCACCTCCTTGCTCTCACATGGTTATCCGCATGTTATGGATGAGCAGGGTAGCTCAAGTATCGAAATTTAAATGGATTGAAATATAGTGCTGGAAATAATATAAGATTTATTGGTATTTCTTTTAGCTCAAAAATCATGAATTTAAATTAACAAGGTATAGTAGGTGAGTCATGGCATAGGTATCATCTCTGTCTGTAGGTTGTCACAATAAATTGTTTTATGACGTGGACAGTTGCTGCATCATATTTATGTCATTCAAATAGCTTCTTAAGCACTGAATATGAAGAACTCTTTCCTCATCGTTTGAGATGTTCCAAATAAATTCACCAGGCTGTGTGCACAACTGACGTTGGAATGTCTCTTTCTCTCTCAGATTGTTGTGACCATAGAGTCTATATACAGAGAAATACAGTGTTTTAGGGAAAACACCAAAGTCTGCATAGCCTATTACTGAACTGTTGGTGCATCAGTGGTAAACCTGAGCCAGACTCACGGTGCAGCAGTACATGCGGGATTCTGTTCATTCTTCTCACTCTTTCCTGGCTTCACATTCATTTAGGGCTCGCAGGATGTTTTGGGGTCTGTTTTGTATGTAAAAACTCTTTTGATCCAAGTTTTTCTCATTCATGAACCAGTATGAATTGGATTTTGGACTCTCCTTTACTTTATACTGAGATCCGCAATTCATTTTTCAAAGCTGAGTCCTTAGTTACTAATCCATTGCAATAATTCAAGCCCCACTGATCTGTTCTTCTTGCCAGTGGAACTGAGCTCTGCTTGCCTCGTGCTGTGGATGAGAATAGCACCTCACTAGACTGCATCTCCAGCCAGCACAGGACAGTGGTGTGTGTCATCTTCCACTCTACTAATGCCTTTTAGAGAAACTGCTTTCTCTTTGCTGTCCAGTGAGGAGTGAGCACTCTCGTGGTGCCTTTCCTTGAGTCAAGGTGGCTTACATGGAGGCTACCCAGCTCCCTGCGGTCACTCTGAGAAAAGCTATTCTTTTCACAAGAAGTGGCCCACCTCCCACTGCCTGGAGAGGAAGTACAGGGAAGAGCATTCATATTAGCTTTGAAATAGAGTACACTGGGACAGGAAGGTTTCCCCCCACCATCACCACGATTAGACAGCCTTTTAGCTTGAGAGCAGAAGGTGAGCAGCAAGTTTGGAGAATGATTGCATTCATTACTTCCACGAGGGGGAGCAAGAGAAGATAGACCATTGTGGTAAATATCTAGAGGAAGAAACAGTTAAGTAGATGACCAGGGCTACTACTCTGCCTGCTGGTCTCCTGCACCACTGAGCTCAGCATCTCCTTAGTGCTAAATATGTTTATTGGGAGTGCACAATATATTTATTTAGAAGAAGCTTTCAGCCTGGCCCCTTACTTAAATCTTTATGATGGGTACATATGCAAAATAGTGGTTTCGCTCCATTCTGAGGGAATACTTCGCTAAGATAATGGCAAATTAGAAAAATCTTGTATTTGGGGCATAGCTGGCTTGGAATATTTTAATAGTATAATTTAAAATGAAGAAAGAGAAGTATTTTTTTATATATCATCCAGTGTTTGGATCTGCCTAGATGACTCTGAGACTGGTAACATGTAATAGCATCAGATTACACTGAGCACTGTAGCAACAGAAGTACCCCTACCTTCTCACATAGAAAAGGTAAAAAACTCAGTCGCAATTACATCTCTCAAGGCAATGACTGTTTATTTACTTGCATATGCATGACTGAGCCTGTGCCGTACACACTGTAGCTCCCAAGTAATTGTTTCTAATGATGACAATGGACTGTTGTTTGTTAGGCTGCTGCCATTTTTCTCTTTATTTTCATTTGTTTCATTTTGTTAGAGTGTGCTTCCTCATGCTGGCAAAGCTAGCACACTCAGGAGTGCAAAATCAAAATGCTTGATTGCTGAGATTCTGTTAAAAGTTCCTCTTGCAATGGTAAATGCTTCCCACAGCCAAGCTGATCCCTCCATAGTCAGCTGCTGCTACAGAGATCTGCTGTCTCCCTGCAATTGGGTACTAGTTATATTACAAATATCAGAATTCCATGGATAAAGCACAAAAGAAGCAGAGTTTACATGAGAAAAATACATAATAATGATCACAGCCAATGGTGATGACTTACAGTTTTAAAAGCTTTCCATAATTATCTGGTGTTATACTTAAAACAGTCCTATGATGGAAGTTTTATAATTATCCCCCATTTTAAGCTTATGGGCATCCAAACATAACACAGACAGCTTTAGAGTGGGTCAAGCCTATATTTTATTTAGTTTAGGGATTAGACTCTACACTCCTTGCTCTCCTAGTAAAAATGACACCGTGCACTTTTTAGGCCTGGGTTTTACTTAACTAATTCTATCAAACACCTGTGGGATGGGGTGGGCATCTGATAATGGCTTCTGCAGCATGCTAAGATGAACACATGACAGTCTGGAGGAGTGCTGTAAAAGCCTCATACATGTTCAGGCTTTTGATTAATTAAAGTTTCTCTGTTGCTAAGAAACGTAGACATCAGTGCACACTGCTGCAGAATGCGAGGCTAACAGGACAGTGTACATACCCAGCCACAGGTGTGGTACATCTAATTTCTTTGACAAGTCGGCATTAAAACATGCATTAATAACCAACACTTACTTTGGTACATCCAATAGAATTCAGGCCTCGCTAACTTAGTCTAAAAAATACTCATGTTTCCTTCCTCATTTTTATCTCCCTGTCTGGATGTCTTCTTACCCAGTTACGCTGGGAGCAACCACCTAAATTAGCGTGGGGCCCTGGCTCACCATCTGTGTTTCTCAGTACAGTTCCATTGGAACACCAAGACATTCACTGTGTTCTATTTCTACAGTGACTTCTAACAGTAAGGGCATAGGTGAGGAACTTTAGCGGAAAAAGTAGGATCTGGGGAACCTAGATGCTAGTGTGGCCAGCCCCATTCTGAAACAGCGCCCTCTCCAGCCTCACTGTTCGCTGCTGTGACTACAGTCGCACATTGTAGTTTGCATGAACTTTCAGGCCCTTCCGCTCTGTGCCTGAGAGTTTTCATTGTACTTCGTCTCAGTCCAAAACATAAGTGAAATGGTTGGTTGTGGTTTTTCAAAAAAAAAGCAGAAAAGTCTTAGAGCCTTCAGGATCCGTTTCTCTCTGACCTTCACAGACAGCCCCCATTGTTGGCTTGAATATGGGACTGTCACCTGCTAAATTTTTAAAATTTTGATAGGTAGGAATCATAAATTTTGATTAGCCAGTACACGTTTTACTTTACATTAAGAGTCAAACATGAAAAAGATTGTATTCAAAAGGTGTAATACTTCTGCTTTGCAGTATTTCTAATGACTGAAATATTGAATCTACTCCTCAGTTGCAGAGAAAGCAGGCCCTAATTACAGCATACATTCACAGAGCCCGAGCGGCTGCTTCTTGGAAAAAATTCCTGTGTTCTTTGTGCTGCGCTCAGCAACACGGTCCGGAGCAGATATTGACTGAGGCATTCACGGTCACTGAACCGGAAGCTGCCGACTCTATAGAGGCTGCTGTCAGACCTGTTGTGGGGGCCTGGGAGGTACTGGACTGTAACCGACTTTTTTCTTTGAGTACAATGCTTCCACTCATGTTAAGCCTGCCTTCAAAGAAAGCAGAAATTGACTGCATTCCTTTTATTTAGTTTTCAAAATATGAGTTCTATAAAATTGAACTTTAACAAAATTTACCCCCACAGGAAGACACTTAGCAGTGAGTTTCACATCACAAACACTGCCCCAACTGGAGCTGAGGACAGAGCTTCTATGGGTCCATCCTTCTCTTAGCTATAAGAGCGCACTTTGCACTAACCAAAGACAGGCCATTTCCTCTAGCTGCCCAGCAAGTTCATTTAAGTCCTTTCCCTGGGGAACCAAGGGCCCAGAACACAGGGCTGCCTGTCATTCATTCTTGTTACTGCTGTATCCCCATACCTGCCCCCAGGGAAATTCAGTCACCAGGAAAATAAAATGTTAGCAGATACGTTTCTAGTAATGACTTGTGAACTCTTTGAATACTAAATGCCAAATTAGAGTTTTGCCTCTTGGATGATCCAAGCGCGCTGAAAGGAACCAGCAGCAGAGAATGTGCAGTGATATAGCCTGTTTTTACGCAGCATGTGCCAGGTAGCTGGGGTGGAGCATTTCGATACATAATCTTTTCGATACATAGTTTTGTTTTTCTTACCAGAACAGGTATGGGCATGCTTACATTGCAGTTTGGTTGTTTTGCCCTAGCTGGATGGAATTGTGAAGGTGCACCAAGTTTTAAAACTCGGAGGAAAGCAGACAAACAACAACAGCACACTCTCAAGCCGAAAACACCAAGTACAAAGCTTGATCTAGTGATCCCTCACCCCTCTGTACTTATTTAAAAGAACTTTGTTTTTAACTTTAAAAAATGTATTAATTCTTTGAGTCTGCAGCATGTTTGTTTTATAATTCATTCCTTTTGCCTAACTTCCTAGATTCACCCCATTCAATTTTATTTCCCCTCCTCCCCAAGACCAATTTGTGCTGCCCAGGATGTGTGGTTGATTTACCAGGAGCCACCCTCTTAAAGAAAACTGTGTCTGTGTTTTGCAGCATCTAACAGTTGCTGTTAGCTCCGCAGCAGGAGGTGGGATTGTATGCGCAGCTCTGCTCTCCATCCTGGGTTAGTCTGGCTTGGGTATGCACAGGTCTTGACATGCTCTCGCAAGTGCTGTGAGCTCATATGCACAGCTGCCCTGCTTTGTCCAGAAGACGCGCTTACCTTGTAGTCATCCATTGGCTCTGCTTTTACTCTTTCTACCCCAGTTTCTACAGTGATCTTTGAATCTTTGATGGGGCAGAGGAAGGCAGGGGGAGGATGAAATGTATGTTCTCTGTAGTGCTGAGCATTCTGACGTCTCTTATTCTCTACTAGATGGCCAATTGTAGGTCTCTATGTTAAATACCATTTACTGCAAATGGAAGTTTCTCAGATGAAGGCTGAGAGATTCACTGATCTATGGGTATAATGATAAGTCATTAGGAATCAGTTTAATACTATGTCTGTTTAGCGGTATAATAGAAGTTAGGTTCTCCCCTAGGGTCCGTGTCTTGTTATTACCCTGATAATGTGCCTGTATGGGTTTCATCTTGTAGAATGGGACTGAAATCTTATCAGAAACTCCCATGATGTTTGTGCCCCTGTTGTACCAGTGGGCAGGTCTTGCCAGGCCAGTCATTATTGTTGATTACTGGAGGTGTACTGGATGCTTACTTTTCTCCTCTAGTAGCTTGGTTTGCCTTCAGCACTCTGAAAGGTAACTGGCATTGAGCCATCTCTGTAGCCTGAGTCCTCTGTCCTTTTTGTCTACATAGCAGGAGAAAAGAAAACATTTCAAGGTAGGAGTTGCCGTAGAGCATGAAGGTGCATTCCAGGAAAGCAAAGCATGAATGTTTATGACCCAAAGCTACAAGCTGGCCTAATGTTATGGATTAAGTGACATCTCAGATGTTTAAAAGTCACAGGTACTTGAAACTTTGCTGTACAACTAGAGGGCCAGATTCATAACGTGAAGTTCTCACTTGGGACTGTTACAAGAACACAGGCTTGGCTTCAGTCTATAGATCTGAGCAAGCACTAAAGTGAGTCACACTTCCTCTGCAGTAAGAGGAATCGTCTCTATTTGTAAAGAAAACCATATAATGTATTTTGTTCATATCTTTCCTTTCCCTCTGCTTTTCCCAGATTCCCTACCAACAACTTCATGTTCTATCTCTCCAAAAGAATAGGAAAAAGAAAAGAAAAAAAACCCACCAAGCCAAAACAAAACAAACAAAAAGGCACACTAAACAAACAGACAAAACAAAAACCAACATAAACAAGCTAATGACTGCTTTGTGTTGGTCAACTACTCCTAAGCATGAGGCTTGCCCTGGAGTATATTATAGTCAGCATCACTCCACTGGAGAAAACTGATGTTCCCTCTCCCAGCAGGTCTCAATTGCAAATGGCTTCTCAGTTAGGGGTAGGACTTTGTGCCCACTTCTCCCTGCTGGGGTTTTGTCTGGCTAAGCTTCTTGCTATTGATGGGAATTAACACAGAAACCCTCAACTGCACAATGCATGGAGAGTAAAAGACTTTGGAGCACTGAGTCCTAAATGGGTTGTCTTTATCACAGCCTCCCCACAAGGCTCAGGGATCTGTGAGCCAGAGGTGGTGATGATTCCCAAAAAAACGGTGTTTTCTAGGACTAATACACATGTAAACCCGTAGAAAGTGTGGCCCCATGGACTTCTAAAGATGTTTTAGAAGGTTCATCTGTAGAAGGTCCTTCACTGCCAGGCCCACACCTGTAAATTGTTTCTTAGATGCCTGGTGTCCTGGTTTGAGTCACTCCAGGTTGCAAGGGCTCAGCGTACAGGAGTTATGTCAAATGGATACATGGCACCTTTTACTTCCTGGGAGGAGAGTCATAGTCTCATTGAAATGTGTGCTAATAATATCTAAAACAGCCATATGCGTAAGGGAGCAAACATTATGTCCTATTGTGGAGCTGGGAGGAAGGAGCCATGGAAATGATTTTCTCCATTGACAGTAGAAATCACTGAAACGTGTTACTATGATTTATAGTGAGGAAAGCTCTGCTTGCTTACTATAAACTGCTTTTTCTGAAAAACTAAATTCTAGTTCCCCCAATGAACAAATTCCCCACATTTCTAGCGTGAACTATTTTCAGCATACACTGAAAACATCTGGGGGAAATTTCCAGGAACAAGTTTACAAACCTAAGCCCTAACAGGCGATCTGACTCCTCACGAGTACTGAGTACTCTGATTCATCACATCCTACCTGCTGGGGCTACACCAATCAGTTTAAAATTATGTAGATCATATTAGTGTTATGTGACCTTCCATGTTAGGTTGTTATCTTATAGGTCTTTATTATATTACTCTACACATACACAGTATGTTAGGTTGCTCTCTTATAGATCTTCATTATATTACTATACACACTCATACACACAGACACATAGTATGTTAGGTTGCTCTCTTATAAGTTTCCATTATATTACTGTACACACACATACACACAGACACACACAGTATGTTAGGTTGCTATCTTTTTTGATATTCATTATATTACTATATATACGCACACACATACACACACATACAGTATGCCCACTCAAAGCCTGCATGGTTTTCCATTTTAATGGAAGTAGTCAGGAAAACTAAAGAGGTCAGCTTGAAGTATTTTAGTCTTTTTTAAATGACCAAACTAAACTCTGAGCTCCTCAGATTTGAGTTTTTATGTCTGTTGTAATATGTAGTAGGAGGCCGCTTGTTGGTTTCCAGCTGCTCAGTCCCGAAATAATCACACAGAAACTATTAATTAAATCATTGCTTGGCCCATTAGCTCTAACTTCTTAATGACTAACTCTTAACATCTTAATTTAACCCATTTCCACTAATCTGTGTATCGCCACGTGGCAATCAATGGCTTACTGGGTAAAGTTCCCAGCATCTCTCTCTGGTGGTGGCTCCAAGGCTTCTCTCTGACTCCACCCTTCTTTTTCCCAGCATTCAGTTTAGTCCTCCTCTCCCCCTTGCCTAGCTCTGTTCCCCTATAGCTCTGCTATAGGCCCAAAGCAGTTGCTTTATTAACCAAAGGTAATCACAGCATACAGAGAAAAATCCCACATCAGTAGTACATGCAGTCATTGCATAGAA
This sequence comes from Ondatra zibethicus, assembly GCA_004026605.1. NCBI lineage: Eukaryota > Metazoa > Chordata > Mammalia > Rodentia > Cricetidae > Ondatra > Ondatra zibethicus. The sequence goes on along the minus strand of PVIU01000430.1, from coordinate 13,840 downwards.
GGAATGTTCTCCCAACTCAAAATTCTCTGGGAATAAAAGGATTGTGGGACAAAAAGCAGGGAAGGCCTACTTCAGGAAGCTGCTCTGTGCCTTAGTGCATGTCATTCGCCACTGCAGAAGGGACACAGTTGTGGACTTCGTTTACTCTCTGCAAGTCCTTGAACATTTCAGGAGTGACTCCTCATTCTTGAAAGGTAGGCAGCAGGCAATAGGGGTCTGACCTGGCTGCCTCCGTCACGTGCTCGCTTTTGCGGTTTCATTCTGTGATCTGAAGCAAATGTCCACTGCATCATAATGCACTTGGGCTGAGTTCTCCACCCTTCAGCCTAAGTAGAGACTTGGGTCACTGTTTGCTGCTTCTGTTTGTGGGGAAGAGAGATTTGCCTTGAAAGAAGAGGTTGAATGGGAAGGAAAAGCAGAGTGCAGCCTCCTACCCCCCACCCCAATCCCAAGGGAGGGAAGCCTTCTTCCTAGGTCTATTTGCTTTGCAAGGGTCTTCTTTGATGCAGTCTTTTCGTGGGCACCCACTGAAGTCTCAGTGTACTCAAGCTTTAGAAAAGGCCATTGGCCAGTCTTTGTTTTCTTTGTTGAACTGTTTATTTTGCTTTCTTCCCACGAGGTTCCCTGGCCCTGCTCTGACAAGGCTTTTCTGCATGAATTACATTCCTCAGAGCCACAAGTCTCCTAGTTCTTCCAGTCCATTTGATTCTGGCTTGTGTGTTCAGTCTATAGCTTCCATCTGCCTGAGGTCTTTGCCAAGCAGAATACTTGCTAAATGACTCTAACGTGGGGACGAAAGACATTTTTTTTTAAAGTCATTAGTGAGAAGAGTTCAGATTCATTCAAGTTTGTAACCTGGCCATTCTGCAGTCATTAAAATCAGTGAAGGAAGAGCTGCTAAGCCATTTGCTTTCCTTTGAGTGTGGAGAAGGCAACTGAAGGCAGATAGTGCAGGTTGGTCCCCTCATGTCTAATTAGTAAGTGTCAGTTGTCCTGTGGGGGTAGGGGGCACATCCATTCCATTTAACTGAAAGCCACATCTAAGCCATCTTATCATTGTATTTCTGAATTTTAGACTTTTACTCTTGTAAATCCTGTCATTATCATTTACAGAAGTATATTGTCTTCTGTGCAGAAATAACAAAAATAAATAGTATTCAGATGTCTCAGTCATGACTGTTTCCTTTTCTTCTATTTTTTTAATTTTCTGAAGCATAGCTTATAGCTGAAACAGAGAAGAATAACTCTCAAATTCAAAATTATGCCCTTAAACTTCTACTGATAAATGCCAGATTATTGATTTTTGAGTGTGTTATACCTCATTGCAGGTGTCAGTGACATAGCTATACAGTTTTCAGAATTTAGCTGCCTTAAGAGCAAATTTCTGGGAGAGAAGAGTGGGAGGAGACATGATTAAGATGCCTCATATACATTAATACATATTATAGACACAATGATTAAAGTAATCATATATATCTATAAGTTTCAAAGGATAAAAAAATTTAATTTTCAGAAAAGTAATTGGGGAATGAGAACAAAAATATTCCTAGTGATAGTAAATGAATTTTCATAGTGGAAGAGGGTTTCCAGGCCTATGTGCTAAAATGGGATGCTTTTCTTGATAGATTTCTCTTTTTTCTTTTTCTTTTTTTTTTTCTTTTTGGTTTTTCAAAACAGGGTTTCTCTGAAGCTTTGGGGCCTTCCCTGGAACTAGTTCTGGTAGACCAGGCTGGCCTCGCACTCAGAGATCCGCCTGCCTCTGCCTCCTGAGTGCTGAGATTAAAAGCGTGCACCGCCATTGCCCAACTTCTTGATCAAAATTGTTATTGGCAGATTAAAGCTAAATTCCAGACAATTCGGCTTAAAAAATACATGTGTCTGTCTATGTGTGTGTCCATGAGTGCAAAGCATGTCGTATGTGTGTGTGTTGCATGACAACTTGGAGTGGGCACTCCCCTTTCACTTTTCACCATGCAGGTTCTGGGAATCAGACTTGGTGTGTCACACTTGGCTGTAGGCAGCTTCACTAGCTAGCCATCCCATTGGCCTTAGCTGGTTTCGTTTGTTTGTTTCAACCTGCAATTTTTGTTTGCTGGGTTATTGTTACTTGTGTGTGTGCAGGAATCTTGATTTCATTCAAGCATGTGAAGTGTCTAGTACCAAACCAGGAGCCTACATCTATCAGCCAGGCACCTAGAAATAGTTCGCTCTTTCCTGGAATTTCCAAGACGAAAGATATCATCAGGAAAGGCTGAACAGACTGAGAAAACAGTACAGATCTATTTCTACTCAGATCTTTCTTGAAGAGGTTTACAAAGTGTCCCAGAAGCTGCTCTTTTATTTTTTATTTTTTTAAAGACTTGATTTGAACTAGGCTCTCGGTATGTGAGCATGAAGAGTTCCCTAAATGACTGAGTATTCTCAGGCCACAGACTTTTGTGACAGAGAAAAATGACCCGGACTGCAACTCTGTTGTTCAGTTGTTTTCAGCCAGCAGAGGTACTTCCTGCTTCCAGGAGCTGTGATGTTAGGTTCCCCGTGAACTAAAACAGCACCTGACAATATTTCCTGCGTATCCCAGGTAGTGTTCGATGGGCCTCACTGAAGAATTTATTGCCTCCAAGAATAGGCCCTCTCTACCAGATACTGTGTTTGCTGCATTAGTCTGTAGTGATTTTGCTTTCCTGTCTTTCAACACAGAATTCCAGAAAATTCAAACATTAGCCCATGGATTCTGATTATCCTCTTTTGTTGGGGTTTCACCGGGTATCCATGGCTGTCCTGGGACTCACTCTGAAGACCAGGCAGATCCACCTGTCTCTGTCTTCTGAGTGCTGGGGTTAAAGGTGTGTGCTGCCATGCCCGGCCTGATTATCTCCTTCTGTTCTCCTGTTAACTGGGCCTGGGCCAGGTTTCATTCTGAGCTCTACTACGAGTTAAGTGAGTCTTTGAGCTTTTTCCCTGACCTTTGTGTTCAGTTGCAAAAGCCCTGGAGAGTGGACTATTAGGGGAATGTCTATGTTTGTTCATTGTTTTTTTTTTTTTTTTCCTTTTGTGCAGAATCGCTGAAAGGGATTCTGAAAACATGGCTCTACCCTGTGTGTGCTCACAGGTCCTTTTATTTTATTCCAAGAGCCATAGGTTCCTGTCAGATTACTTAATCTCTCCAACTCTGCTCACCATCCATCCCGCTTTCTCTCTAGGAATCAATGAGGGGCACCCATGGGGCACCTAACACAATGTCTCACACAGCGTAGGGATTTGGCAAATGGCAGCTTGCTCTATACATGACTAACCCCAGGAGGTTCTACTTATTTTCCCCACCCTTGATCACCTCTGAAATTGGGGTGTATTTTACAGCCTGCAGTGTGTTTTGTCTTTATGGGTGAAGTGACACCCATGAGGAAGCTTCATTGTCTCTTAGCAAAATTATTTTGTTTTCATTTCCCTTTTCATGCATGGACTATAGTGATAAAAGCTTTTAAAATAAGCTTTTAAAGTAAGTCTTTCAGAGTTCTTTTAATAACTAAAGCAAAATCTGAAATCAAGATGAAAATATTTCTTTCTCAAAATCCTGCGTCTTTAAAGTCATATCATTTTAGAGTTGAAAATGTGTACTTGTTTGTCTTTAGCAAAAGAAAAAAGAAGAAAAGCCTCTTGGTCACCTTTTTTCCTGCTCAGATCTCAGCTACCGTTTCCTAAATTTCATAATAGTGAACCTTCTTTGAAAACTGCAAAGTTAAAATGTAGAGAGAATGTTTTCAAAATGCTTCTGCTGCCTACATCTTAGAAAATGAAAAACGAGGGGCTCCTCAGCCTGGCAGGGGATAAAGAGGAAAGCGTGTGTGCGCACTGGCTGAGCCGTGTATTTGTGAAGATGCATAGCACATGCTCCGAGAGGGTAAGGCCTCATGATTAATGGTGTTTATTCTTGACAGAAGCCTCCTTTATTTATCTGCAATACAGTTTCGTGATTTTATCAGGCACCTGAATGAAAAATATTCAGTCATACCAATATTGCAGTGTAAATTGAGTAGAGTCACTTTTTATTATATCTTTCTGCCTTATCATCTGCACAGTAATTTTCTAGCAGAGGTTTGATATGGAAAGGCTGGATTTAGTCGTACTTGACACAAAGCCTCTTCAATTTCCTCTAAAAGTTCAGGCTTAGGAGTGTGTGTGTGTGTGTGTGTGTGTGTGTGTGTGTGTGTGTGTGTGTGTGTGTGTGTGTGTGTGTTATAAACACCGCTCTCCTATCCAAGCAGTTTGAGGGTTTGGAAGAATAAAGATAAAATGTACAAACCTGGACAGAAAAAAAAAAACCTTTTACTCTAAGAATATGCAGTAGCTGGAAACTCACTGGTGAAGCTCTTCCGCTGTGTGAGCTTCTGGCCTTAGCGCAGGAGCTTTGTTTGGATGTATGGCCCCACTCTTCTAATCAATCACTATCAAGCCTCATCAGCATAAACCTGGGCTTCTCATTTCTTCTGGAAATAGCATCAAAGCGGAGGAGGAGAGTACCCCAGTGAGGACATCAGTAGCTGTGACGATGCAGTACTGTCGCAGGAATGAAGAAAGGAAACAGACTCGTTTTCTGATGAATGATGATGGAGCCTTACTTGCCTGGCTCAGAGTTCCACATGCACCTGTCTTTGCTGTAAACATCTTCTCTCTGTGTCTAAAAGCATGCTCAACGTGAAGTCAGGATTAATTTCTTAGACTCTACCATTGTGTTTTTTCATCATTGATTCATACCTAGTAGTGAGTTTTAAGCAAAATAAATCCAAGATTATTTTGAGATTTTTAAAATATCAACTTGTCTGAAACTGTCTAACCATATCTTTTTAATGCTTTTGAAAACTTCTTTGAAAATTTCATACAAAATATTTTTCATCATATTCTTTCCCATCCTGCATTTCCTTCCTGAGCTTCCTTCCTCCCTACCCACTCAACTTTGTTCTCTCTCTTAAAACAAGAAAGAAAGAAACCACTGAAAAGCCGGGAGTTCAACTTCCTGTCGGCCAACCGCTCCTACATGTGGAGCCTAGTGCCCTGGAGCGCGGTTGATATTCCCAGTGTCACTCCGCTGGAGCAAATCTACTTCTCCCATTCGAGAAGCTGTACATTAATAGTTTTGGGGTTGGGGGTGGACCTGGTGCCAACTTCCCTTCTTTCATGCTGGGATTCTGTCTAGTTTCAGCTTGTACATGTCTTCTGCATGCTGTCACTGTGAGTCCATGTGTGCACCGGTGCTGCCGTGTCTGGTAAACGTGTACTTAAGAGTCGTTTCCCCCTTATCGTTGGGGGACATCATGGCTCAAACTCAACACTTTTTACAGAACGTGAGGGATAGGCTTCTTCATTATTAGGAGGGTGTGGCACCTAGACAAATGTCCCAAGTTTGCCAGTTGTAGTTAGTTCTTCCCTGGGACTTGCTTGTTTGCTGAATAGCTACATGACTGTTTCAACATCAAAATGTTTACATTTTCTTCTGGACCTAGGGTATTATTTTGCCTTTTTTACATTTTAAATAAAATTTTCTACAGGCATAAATTGGATATATATTGAAAATATTCTCAGTTCCTCCTGTCATCATCCCGTTCTATTCTTACCCTGCTCCCCCTTGTGGGGATACTTTGTGCCTCTAGACAATCTTACTTCTCCCCCACCCTGCCTGGTGAGTGTGTGTGTGTGTGTGTGTGTGAGAGAGAGAGAGAGAGAGAGAGAGAGAGAGAGAGAGAGAGAGGGAGGGAGAGAGAGAGGGAGACTCTGTATCATCAGTAAGTGCTCTGAAACTGTTAGAGGCAAAAAGCAGGAGAAACAAGGACTTTCTAAATAGTTGCTCAAGAAAAATTTCTACTATTATTTTTTAAATGTATTAAGACTTTAGAATGAAATTCCTTTCCTTTTTTATGCCCCTGATTCTTAGATTTTATATTTTCACAGTGTTGTGTCAATCTTGAAGTTCGTACTCATATTTCATTATTAGTTTATCTTTTCTTTGTTTGAATGTTGCAGTTCCTCCAACTTGTCTTCAGTCTCCAATATTCTGTCCTGTCTTTGGTCCGTTCCATGGTTGAAGCATTCCATGGTGCCTTTTATTTTACTTAATGTGTTTTGTTTATATTTTTAAATTTAGTGGGTTTTTTTTTGTATTTATGCCTCTCTAGAGTCTATCTTTCATCTCTTATGCTGTCTTTCTTACTTTCTCAGCTGTTTGTGGTCTGTTGGAATTCACTCAGAAATTTTATTTTACTTTTTGATTTCTTAGAACACATCTGCTTAGCCTTCGAGCACTTCAGGATTGAATGTAGTTCGCTGGCGGCCATTGCCTCAGGACTAGTAGTTCTGCAGAGCTGTTCTGCTCAGTTTCTCATTCACTTGTGCTATTACATGGAAAGCTGGACATCTGGAGTTAGATGACTAATTGGGTATATTTATTCTTTAAAAGTTTATTCATTTGTTTATTTATTTTAAATCACCCTGAAGGCTTCAAAGGTGATGCATGTTTGTTCAGCAGGGACCAGGGTCCTGCAGTGTTGATGTGTTGTTCTGCTGTACTTCAGTGGTAGTTGGGACTCAACACTCCACCCCCTGTGTTGCTGCAATTAAAGCATCGTCTGCAAAGATAGTCACTATCAAGGAAATCCAGTAATAAGCAAGAGTTAAAAAGTTAGTCATCTTATTGGCACCAATAGTTTTAGGAGGCAGAGGAGAACTAAAAGGAGCAATTGCACTAATATTATTTATCATAGGCGTTATGTGTGGTGATGAAAGTGGGGAGGCAGGGCCAACAGCACCAACAAAGTAACTTAGGTTTAGACTAATGGTGCCGGTTTTAAAGAAAAAAATAGAGGAGAAAAATACATGGAAGAGGAAACAGTTTGAGGAAAGAAGGGGTGGGTGAGGCAGCCTTCATCAGAGGTTGACTGAAAAGAGAGGAGAAAAGAAAGAGAATTAAATGAAGGATGTCATCCCTGGTTCTTGAGGAGGCATAGCTACAGAGGCAATACATACCTCACTAAGTGACCTGTGTCTAGGGGAGAGGAAGATGGAATAGGAAAGAGCATAGGTGAGTGTTTAGACGATAAGAGGCTGACTTCCTGTTTGTTGAATGACTCCTGCTCCTCAGTGATATCCAAGATTCTAAGCAGCTCATAGTGTAGCAGGGCCAGCACTATCGGCTGGAGACCCATGAAGTGACCAGCATCTGAAACCCCATCTGTGAAGTGCTGTCGACTGAGATGGGGTCTTTTTGAGATGGTGTCCTTCAGTTGTTCCAAGCTGAGTTCAGCCATGTTCCCATAGGTTCATCCCTGTTCCAATGAGACCACTTCTTTACTCCAGAACCCAGGGATCTACTCTGTGCCCTCTGCCCCATGCCACGGGGGCCAGGTGACTGTGTTACCAATTCACCAGGGGTCTTTTTTGAAATGGTCCCAAAGCTGTTTCATTAATGAAAACACTGCATATCCACCCTTTGCTGGATTTTCCTTTATCTTTACTCTTCATGACACCCATGACTAGGGCTACTATATGGATTTCTTTAGGCTGTCGGTCACAAGTTGTGTCTCCTACTTGGCTAGCTGAGTTCTTTTTCTAGTCCTCTGGATGCTAGACTCTGGATTTTCTCTCCCCCTACAAAAGTTCTGTTTTTTAATCCTATTAAAGACAGATACATTCATATGTGATTGATATTTTCTCATTACCGTTGTTCACGTTATTCCTGGAAATTCTGGAAGACTAGACCTCTGGGTTGTTGGCCATCTTCCTCTCCTGCTTTGTCCATTTGAATATTATCTTTGATATGGATTTGGAAATTTATCAAATTTCAGAAAATAGGGTCTGTAGAATGAGGGGACAGTTGGGAGGAAAATTATTTAAAATTCTTGCTTATTTTGAAAGAAAAACAGTTCTAGGACTGGAGAGGTGACTCAGTGGTTGGGAGCACTGACTGCTCTTCCAGAGAACCCTAGCTCAATTCCCAGCACCCACATGGTACCTCACAACCACTTCAGATCCAGGAGGTCTGACTCAGGCTTCTGGCTGCTAAAAGCACTGGCACATTCTTGATGCACAGGCGTACATGCTAGCAAAAGACCCATACACATAAAATAAAGTGAAATGTTTATTTAAAAAGTACCGTCTCTTAAAAATGAAAAGAAAGTTATTGAACTAAAATTAGAAAATAACTCTGCCTCCTGCAGGAAACACACATTAAGTTTTTCTAAGGTTGGAGCAAAGCGCTCTGAAAGAGGTTAGATGTGGATGCTACTAGAGAATGCCAAGGGGTTTCAGTCACTGGGGGCTCAGTAACTGGGTTTACTGGCTTCAGGTCAGCTAAGGCCCTGTGGGAGCTGTGGGAGCCAAGAGGAAAATCATTACAAACAGGCTGTGGCGGTGAGGTGACTGTCCTTACCCAGACAACCCTCAACAGCAGTAACAGCCACAGACATGGATTTGTAGGGACCAATATTTACTAAACACTTACCATGTGACAAGCACCAGGCTAATTGCTGTCTGTTTTCACTAGCTCTCTCCATCTCTGTGCCTTCTGTTTCTGAGATTCAAAATCATAAGGTAGATCCTTTCAGATATAAACAGACCATATGTTTTAAGTAACTTCTACTGAAGTATGTCCTTCAAATTGTCCCATCTTAGTGTTGCTTATAATCTCTTCCTCTACCACACTCGCTTGGTTTCAGGCTTCCACTGGGAGTCTTGGAATGCATCCCCTGAAAATAAGAAGGAAAGCCTGCGGTTTATTTCTTTGTAAAAATTAAAGTAAACTATTGCCTGCCTTATCCATTGAGGACAAGTAGTAGTGGTAGAGTACAGCAAAGTTTGAAAACCTCCTTCATTCAGCGAAAAATCTTGAGCCCAAGACTTTTCCCTCGGTCTAAAGATACCTATAGGCTAAGGGCAATAGGAAACTGAGGCAGAGGGAGAGAAGCTACTCTGACCTTTTCTAGATTGGCCTCCACGTTGGGACTTAGATAACTCTATAAGAGGTAGAAAAATCTATAGGCAAAAAATGGCTATTCAAAAAGAGGAACCTGTTAGTTTTGGAAAGGAGGAAAGGAAAGGGCAGTGTCTGTACACTGTTGATACAGACTGCTGGGAAGGCTCCTCAGAGATGGCTGAGTTGCCCCAGATTCCAGTGCTGGAGAGCAGCTCCCTCCCTTCCGCTCAGAGCTCCAGGGCTAACTAGGAAAGGACTTTACAGTTAACAGCTTACTTCTCACCTACTCGATGGCCACTGTGTATAACTGAAGTATGTCTCTGTGGACTTTGTCACATATCTGGAACACAATAATCAGTTATCGTACTTCTTATATACTTGCATATATTTATGCAATATAAAATGCATAATGTATTAAAATACATTTAGTTTGTTTGCTTCAAGGCAGGGTCTCTCTACGTAGCACTGGCTGCCCTGGGTCTCACTATTTTTAATAGATTGTTTTAGTGTCTGTTTTGTTGCTCTGATGAAATACCCTGGCTCACAGTTAAGTATAGCCCATCATGGCAGGATAAACCAATGAAGCAGGAAGGGGGGCTGGGTTTATGTCTCTAACACTTTAGATGCTTTTTTTTACATTATTAATGACTTACTTTATTATTTTTTGTGTACACATGTAAATGCAAGCATATGTCTGGTGTGCATTTGGAGGTGAGAGGATAAATGGTGTCATTCACCATGGGCAGCTCTTCCTCCTCAATAGCCACAATTAAGACAATTCCCTGTAGGCATGCTCAGAGTCGTGCCCTAGGTGGTTCTATAGTCTGTCAGTCTAGTTGACAGTTAACACTAGCCAGTACATTAGCTATATTGCTGTTACACAATACTTTTTTTTTAAGAGAGAAAAGTTCTAGTTCACTATATATTGCAAAAATGGGAACTTTTGTATAGGGTATTGCTACTCTGTTTGACAGACTTCTTAACATTATAATTTTGAATGTAATGTACATCTATGGTAATATTCAAAACTTGTTATTTAGAGACCATTTTGTTACCTGTCATCTAAATGAGGTCTTCTGGCTGTCCCCAGCATTTCCTTTCCTGCCCTTGTTTCTAAAGTGTTAGGGGGCAGGCAAGTTGGCTAAGCTAGTAAAGGTGCATGCTACCCAGCTTGAAGCTAAAGTTCAATTTGCATTTCCAGAACCTATGTGGTGGGAGGAGAGAACCAACTCCTCCAAGTTCTCCTCTGACCTCCAAATGTGCACCGTGATGTATGTTTACATGTACATGTGTATGCACACACAAAACAATAGAGTATAAAATTAAGTCTAAAGGATTAGATTTATTCAGTTTGTTGTTATTTTTCTTAAATGGTTAATTAGGCAGGAAGACCTATGAGATCTCTCCCAAGGACTTAATTGAACCAGTACCTCCCATTCGCCTTAGGAATGGCTTTCTCCATTCCCAGAGTTCATATATGCTATCTTCTGTTGTCTTCTCGGCACTTAAACCACGACTTAAGGAGTCTATCTTTATTCAATAACAGAAAATATTATATTATTCATTCTACTTTTTAAATCATCAAACTTTTTTCGGGCAGTGGTGGCACACGCTTTTTATCGCAGATCTCTGTGAGTTCAAGTCCAGCCTGGTCTACAGAGCAAGTTCCAGGACAGCCAGGGCTACGCAGAGAAACCCTGTCTTGAGGAGGAAAAATATTACATATCTGTACTTTTTTTCTAAATTTAATTGATTATTACTATGAGAAATGTCTATATGTGAACTTAGCTGTTGTGGTGTCTGTCTTGAATCCTGGCTAATGGCCCATGCCTCGTGATCAGTACATCCTAGATGCTTTCTGTTAATGCTTTTGTGCTCTACTTCCTATCCCTGGTGACCAAGCATTCAAATATATGAGCCTATGGGGGCCATGCTTATTCAAGCCACCACACAAGGTCTGATGTGGAAGTCCACCTTAGACAGAAAACACAGAGAAGTGGAGCAGTATGGACGGTGGACCTTCAGCCACTGTGGTGCTTGGAAGCTGAGTTGCCATTTGGACATTGTTTATTGGCTTTAGAATAACAGAGGTTTTGCTAGTTGTTTTCAAAAATCATTGGCATCGAGTTTGCATGTGTGGCTTCTACCTCTTACGGCAGCAGGGAGGAAGCTGCTGGTGTCCCAGTCCACCCGGGCCATGGGTCAGGAGGCTGATGTGCGTAGGAGGGAGTTTTAGCCCACATTCGGGTCATTGCATCAAGGACCCTGCATTTCATTAGTGAGCTCATGATCTTAGCCAACTCATGTATTCTCTGACTTTTTTACTAAGGAAATCCTGGTACATCCAAGGAGGTTCTTCAGGGATGAGGACAAACGGACTCTTATTCAATTTGATGCTGTAGATACTACAAATAGATGCTTATAGCAGTTGTAATTGTAATTGCCAAAATTTGTAACTGTCCATGATACCTTCAGTAGTGCTATAGATAAGTAAACTATTTATGGTTCATTTTATTAATAGAATGGGTGTAGCATGAGGGGCCTGCTCATTGGGGTTTCTGTCCCTCTCAGTACCCCACAGCTGGCAAGTCCCAAAGAAAATCATGCAGAGAGTCTACATTATGTTATAAACTGATTGGCCCATTAGCTCAGGCTTCTTATTAGCTCTTGTAACTTATATTAACCCATTATTCTTATCTATGTTAACCACATGGCTCAGTACCTTTTTCAGCGGGGCAGGTCACATCCTGCTTCTTCAGTGGTCTGGGCAGGAGTCGGGAAAGAGCTTCCTTCTTCCCAGAATACTCCTGTTCTTATTGCCCCACCTCTACCTCCTGTCTGGTTTTCCCGCCTATACTTCCTGCCTGGCTAATGGCCAATCAGCGCTTATTTAAAACATGATTGACAGAACACAGACAATTCTCCCGCACCAAATGGGTTTTTAAAGACAAACAGGGTTATGACACTTCCAAGAAGATGGATGGAATGGAAAATTATGTTCAAACAAGCAAGGCCCAGAAAGACAAATATTTATTTTCTGTCATGTGGAATCTAGATTTAATGAAAAAAAAGAAATTGAACTATCAGTGATGTTATGCACAAGGAGATGGGACAGAAGAGGATAATAACATGAATATTAGCTAATTTATATGCCTCTATAAACATCATAATGAAATCCATTACTCCACACAGTGAGCACACACTGTGGGGAGGGAAAAAGGCTTTCATCAATGAAAGGACATTTGAGGAAACATTGTTTATCACTAAGTGAAAGACCATGTGCTCTTAGAGAGTTTTGAATATGGAAAGACTCTACTAGTATGTGGTTTGGGGGTACCAGAAGTCTGTACTGCAGCTTGATTTTGCTGTGAATATGAATTTGCTCTGAGAAAGACTCTCAATCTCTGTCTGTCTGTCTGTCTCCCCCCTCTTGCTTGACTAGGCTGACTTCAAACTCAGAGATCACTCACTTCAGGAGTGCTGAGATTAAAACCACCATACCTGTCTAGAATTCTTTTAAAAACAAAAACTCCCAGAATTTCAAGATTGGAAATTGTGTAGCATTCCGTATGTGCCAGTCCTAATATGTATGCCTGCTTATATGTTGTATGTTATGATTTTATACATTCAGACATATAGATGCTCATGTACTAGGCACAGACATAGGATTTACATTGACCACAAGAGCTATCCCCCAGCCCCCAGACAGCAAAGCACAATTGAGAATGGGAACTGCGTAGGTCATACAGCATACTGCAGCCAGCCACTGAGCTGCCAGCCCCATGCCTTCCCTCTGCAGACTGACTGGTGCCTGTCTTTGGGATTCCTGATGAGCCCTCCCTGCCTCACCATTGTGGAGCACTTTCCTGTTCATGCAGGCGAAGTGGAGAGCTTGGATTTACCAGATGGCTTGTTTCCCGAGGGCAGTTCCCGAGCAGCAGCAGCAGCAGCGGGCTTATTTTGCACTCTTCTCTGAAGCCTGTCCCAGTCACCTTGTTTGTAAACAGTGAACCGTATCTCTGAGTGCATCTGTCTGGAAGGGACCCACTTGGCAGGTGGTTAAAGTCTACTAGCTTTATTTCCATGTCTTGGAGTAATAAATACCCTTTCTGCTGTTACTTCTCACTAGTATATAAATGGCCTTAAGACCAGCTCTCTTGCAGGAATGAAGTGGCTAGGTCTAGAGTCCTTCTGGGAATCTCCTGCCTGTAGTTGTTCCTTCAGTCCTCCTGTGACAGAAGCTCAGAAAGAGACCCCTTCACAGGATAGAGTGAAGACAACAACCTTGGAGATGCCACATGCTCTCCTTCCTCTGGGATGAGTGGCCGCTCCAACCCTCCCTCTGTGGTTTCCATATATTTCTGAATATGTATTTGTCTTCATGGGGCATGATTCTCCTAAGTGGAATTAGGGCTGATGAGGACAGAATATTAGAAACAGAAGAGGTTCTAATCTTTGTTGAAATTCAAAGCAAAGCAAAGCAACAACAAAATAGCCCGCCAAGAAGGGTGACATGCTTCACCAGTTTGTCTTTCATACCGTTCAGTCTGCTGGGGATCACCACAGTGTTTCCAGGAGGTGTCTTGTTAAGGACTCCATGAAGTGGATGCTGTTTGTGTGTCTGCTGGTATCTCAGCAAAACAACCATTGAGAGGTCTATGGTTTTTTTTTCTTTTTTTTATTTTATTTTTTTTCCATACATTGTTTTGTTTTATTTTTTCCATTCAAGAACATAATTAAAGAAATAAAATTTTTACCTTTCTTCCCCTTCTCCCGGTCCCCTCCCACTACCCCCCACCCCTCCTCCCTCCCCCTTCTTCCTTGAAAGAGGGCATGGTGCCCTGCCCTGTTGGAAGTCCAAGGCCCACCCCCATCCCT